>CM056582.1:25773971-26156471 GCA_029721435.1 Gymnothorax reevesii | reverse complement strand
GTAAGGTGGGATGGTCACTGAATTTGATGAGAAGTCCTTAAAGGTCTAATATTTTTTCTAATTGGAAACAATCTAAGGTGATTTTCAGATGTTTCAAGACAGTTTTGAAGCTTTTAGCAAATCAAAGTCATGCAAATTCACTCCTGTATTCCTTCTCAAACTTCTCCGTCAGTCACCACAAGGACTGTGCACTGTTTCAAGTGGGTGGTGAGGTGATGCAAGCAAGGCTGTACTGTGATTGGCTGCCGCATCACAGTGCGAGGTGAACGACAGCAGCCAAAACAGAAAATAGTCCACGCTGGGCGGTGCTATGCCAATGCATTCCCTTGTGACGTTGATAGAGGCACAGAATCAAAATTGATTTTTCTGAACGGGTGCTACAGCGCCAGCGTGGAAGAATCCGGTTTCTCTTTTTGTCAGAAATTTAGAGGAGGGAGGCCGAATGTATTCTATGCGTAAGGGCAAGAAACAAATGCGATTTTCATAATACCGGACCTTTTTCCATGTGGGTGGGAAAAAATACCATTATTTTATTCGAGTGGGGGCAAAAAGGACGAAAACACACAAGTATGTTCGCCTGGACTCATCAGAGCTCTCTATCCTCACTCGTTCTGATCTGAGGGAAGAAGAATAACACTCCTTGCAATCCAGTCAGCATCCCTGGGCAAGCTGCCCTCTTTATCTGTGATCTGGGATTTTACTTGGCCTCCGTCCAGGTGGGGAGTTGAGGTGTAAACAGTTTATAAATCTGGCTGGGAAGGCCCAGTTTGCCGCCGGAGTGTAACTCGAGCCCGTCTTCAGAGGGAGGCTAAAAATGTTCGTTCAGGCATGGCGTCAGGCTAGCAGGAAATGGCACGCTGTTCTCGGAGACCCGCGTTGATGTGGTGGGGTGGGGTCTTGTGTTTTGGGATGATGGGGCGGGGGGTGGTTATGAGTGATCAGGCTCTCGGGGTTATTTCCTCAGCCAGAGGTTGTTCAGTTTGAACCGGCATTCCCTGATTCATGTGCATCTTAAATCATATGAATCACATGACCATACCTCTGCTTAGTATCCATAAGAGTGTCGTCTCCATGGGCTTAAGCCAATTAATCTGGACTGAGAAAAGACGACACCTAAAGTGGATAGTTGCTCGAATGCTGAAAGAATGTGTAAGGATACTGGACACAAAGGGTTAATTTAAAAAGGAAAGGTAAAAAAAGCTGGAGTTATGTTTTAACTTCGAACTCCTCTGCCGTGTAAGCTGAAGTTCGAGCTGGGCAGGGTCACTGTTTGAGGACGAGCTCCCATGAGAATGGTGGGAGGGGGGAATGATGTCCATCGGCCTGACAAAGGCTAGCTGAAGCACCATTGAAGTCGAGATAATGCGAAGTAACACAAATCTCACTCGGTTATCGGCTTTGAAGATATTTTAAAAATGAGTCAAAGGGCTTTAATCTAATGTTCAAAGGCGCATTACAGTGCAGTTTGATCTTTACTGGAGATATGTTTGTGTCTTCCCAGCTGTGACTCCCGCATGCAAATCATCGGAAACACTGCCATAAAAACAGATTTGTGTGGCCGATGACGCACTCTATCTGTTGAGGCCGGTGTAGGTATGGATTGGTTCAACTCTGCGGCTATTTTGAGAGCTGTGGTTATTAGCAACCACCTGACCAAGTGTCCTTCTGTCTCTTTCGGAGAGCTCTGGCTTTTGGCTAGTTCTTTTTTGCTGCTGTTGTTTTTCAGTGTTTGGGATGTCTTGTCATTTTTTTGGGGGGATTTTTTTCCCCCCTTTCTTCCTACCCTGAACACAGCCAAACTGTTTTGCCCACCGCAAAGTGACCTTCTCCTATCAACTCAGCAGGAAAGTGCCGTGGCACATGATTCCACCGACTCACGAGACGACTAGTCCTCTCTTCTTCACACTGTGTAGTCGCATCGCCAATTACACACTGCCTAAGCCGCCAGAGGATTGCATAGTCACCATACTATTTAGCTTGTATAGCTACAAGCACTTGGATGACCAGAGGCGGCCATAGCCGACATTGTCGTGGTTGGGATTCGAACACCCAGTCACAAGGCTCACAGATGAACGTCTTAGCTTTAAGCCTATCGGAGGCTCCGTGTTGTCATTATATCTGACATATTTCCTTGAGGTCTTAAAAAGGGCTGTTGGTTGGACTTCTTTTACTGTGTCCACCCCCTGTTTATCAAGAGTTTGTTTCCAAAACCCAATATATCCATTTTACTCATTTTGACTGAATCAGCTTTTTCTGTGTTGGTGCCTATTGCATTTTATAGAAAAACAAAACTTTGACTATGAAAAAATAGACCTTATGGTATGAATTTCTAAAAATGGATTTTGCACCACGTGTAAGCACGGGGCTATTGCTCTATGGTATTATCTCCATTTTTGAAATTTTTGCACTTATGGCATTTTAGAAACCATCTCCAAAACCAAAATTGTTACCTCTGCCCAACAAAGTTCGAGGAGGTTATGTGATCATTACCGTTTGTCTGTTGGTTGGTTGGTTGGTTTGTTGGTTTGCTTGTTTGTAAGCAAGATTATGCAAAAAGTTCTGGATGGATTTTCCTCAAATTTGGTGGAATGATTGAGTATTGTTCAAGAAAGAGGTGATTTGATTTTGGTAGGTGAAGGTGAAAGGTCAAGGTCAAGGGCATACAAAAGTTAAAAAACACATGAAAAACATATTTGCACAAAGACTACAAGCCATCATAAACACAGGAGTTGCAAGCTAATACTGGAAAAAATAACATTGAGTACATTGGCGGAGGTACTTGCGCTCTCTAAGCGCAGCTCTACTTTGTACTTTCATTATTACCTGGTGCTCAGATACTCTGGCTGAACTGTCGTTTGAATGTGGTCAGTTGAGCATTTGCAGCATCTATATTTGCATGGCGCCAGACCATCTTTAAACATTCTTTGTCTGTAACCTGATGTCCTTCCACCTTGTATTTGGTTGTATTTTGTTTAGCTCAGTTGCGTTAAAACCAATCAATGGAACAGAAATTTCACAGTGGAGAGGAGGTGACCCGAGGTGCATCAGAAAGCCTTGTACAGTTTCAACACAAAATGGTGGCCTGGTATCTGGGTTACTGAGCATTGGCTGTTTGAGAGTGCCGCAGCCATATTTGGAGATTGACACTTTACACTATACATCTTTCCACCCCCCCTAAGTTATGGGAACTTATTTCTTCTCCTTAATTCCACTTGTTATGACAAGTTTCAGATTTTGAACCCAAGTTTATTAGTCTTCAAAAGTTGAACTTAAACTTATCCATTGCCTTGACTAATTGTGAGTTGAAACAAAGCTTATCTTCGAGTTGAGTAACCTTAGATTTCGTTAACTCACATTTTTAAAGCAGCCTGTGGACTGTTGTTTCAAAGTTTAACCAGCCGAAAACGTTTTGCACTGTACCCGCAGCTCATGACGAACCCCCTGTGTGATTGTTGTGTTATTCCCTTGCAAGGAAGCATCCTTCTCCGGGCAGGTTCAGAGGGGGATCCTGGGCATCGGGTGGAATCAGGGGACTGTCAGGGTGAGGCGAGTCGCCACCAGTCTGCCAGGTGTTCGAGCTTTCGAGTATTACATGCGCGGCGTCCCTGCTGGGCGATCCGGCACGGCACAAGACAGCGTGACCAGAGTTTTCACGCCCGCGTGAGGCGATAAACAGTGCCACGGTTCAAGTTCGCTTACATTACGTTTTATGAAAAAGCTGCTCGGTGTTTATCCGTGCGTGTAATCACTATCGCCTCAAGCGATACGCTTACACTGCCTTCGTCGCTCCCGAGCAAACAATTTCAGCAGCGATCCAATTTTTATGATTTCTCCATCTACGCACCAAATGACTGGGTAGGCTTTGAAGAGGAAATTGCACGCATTCCTCCATAATCTTTGGAGTTATTTACATATACTCTCTGAATCATTATGTGGTACGCCGGGGCCATCAATGGCTTGCTCACAAAGGCATTTTCTATTATTTACATTCCTAAAATGTAATGCGGTTTACTTATGCAGCTGAGTGTGGATATCAAAGCGTTCGTTCTGGCGAAGTCAAGGCGGGGGAAAAAAATCAAAGCTTGCAAGGTCAACCATGAGGTCACTCTATCAGAGCCACTGAAGCAGGCATGAATGCATAACTACCAATTGACTTTCTAATGGAGGTCCTCATAAAATATGCAGCATAATAATGGTTATCGTGAGCCTCTCTTTGTTTCCTTTTTTTAATCCATCAGCATTTAAGCGTGCAGCGAAGTGAATAACGGAGGGTTGCTGGCCATATTTGGCCCGCGTTTCTCTTGTTTGGAAATATGAGGGGTTGACAGAATCCATTCCTCATCCCAATCGGTATTAACATTGCTTTCATAAAATCAAATTAGCGCAGTTGTCACGCTCCCTGTGCAGTGGTTTGTAATCTCCTCTGTTGTTAAACTGTTATCCATCCATTCATCCATTCTCCTCTGCTTATCCGGGGCCGGGTCGCAGGGTCAGCAGACTAGGCTGTGAGGCCCAGGCTTCCGCCTCCTTAGCCACTTCCATCAACTCTACCTGGGGGACCCCAAGCTGTTCCCAGGCCAGCCGGAAGATATAATCCCTCCAGCGTGTCCTGGGTCTGCCTAAGGGCCTCCTCACGATGTGCCCGGAACACCACTAAAGGGAGGCGTCCAGGAGGCATCCGAGCCTGATGCCCGAACCACCTCAACTGACTCCTCTCAACCTGGAGGAGCGGCAATTCTACTCTTAGCCTCTCCCGGATGTTTGTTAGCCTAGTCAGCCTAGCCTCCCTGCAAAGAAAGCTCATTTAATTCGCAATTTTGTTCTTTCCGTCACTACCCAAAGCTGGTGACCACAGGTGAGGGTTGGAACGTAGATCAACCAGTAAATCCAGAGCTTCGCCTTTGAGCTCAGCTCCTTCTTCACCGCGGCAGACCGGCACAGCGCCCACTTTACTGGAGACGCTGTACGGATCCGCCTTTTTTTCCTCCCGCACCATCCTACCCTCATTTGTGAGCACTTGGGGTCACAAATCACCCCCACCCCTCCCCCCTCCCCTGCGGAGGCGACCATCCACCTTTCTCTGGCAGAGAACCACGGCCTCGGATTTGGAGGTGCTGATCCTCACCAGACTCCTATGCCGTGGCCCCCCAGAAATATGAAAACTTGTCCGGGAATAGGGATAGCAGGGTCTCCTCCTGAAGCCAGACCTAGGAGGGGAGCTCGCAGGTGAGCGCCTGGTGGCCGGGTTTTTCCCGGGACCCAGCCGGGCTTCACCTGAAAAAAAGCGTTGGGATACCACCTCTATGTGGGCTCACCACCCGCGAGGACAAGAGTTGGGGTTGGGTGCCTTGCGCCCGCCCTGGGTGGCAGACGGGGGCAGAAGCCCTGGGGCTCTGGGCCCTGGTCATGGAAATTTGCTCTTGGTAAAACCATTATGTTTTTAAAAAATGCCACCCCACAGGTTTGTTGTTGATGAAGTCAAGAACTTGCTGTCAAGCTCCGGAATTTATCCATTCCTGTGGAATCACTTTCCTTTCGCCTTCAAACCTAGATGGGTCTCAGCGCATGTGTACCATTTCTTAATTAATGGTGCTGTTTGCCTTCAAGACCTTGGTGGTGCATGGTAGTGTCACAACTACTTACAATTCAGAAAATTGCGCACCAGCCTGCACTTCCTTTCAAAAGCGTACTCAAACAGTCACTGATTTTCTTCTGAAGCATCGGGAGTAAAAATCACAGTTACTCCAGAGTGTCTCCACTTTCTGAAGTCATCCCTCCCCGGGTGACACCTCACACAACAATCCACATCCCTGGGGTCACCAGCCATGTCACTGATGGCCTACCCTCGTGACTGACCTCCAAACCATGGAGCATCCCCCCATAACAACTGATGTGTTACCAAGACAAGACCCCCTGGAGACCGGGAGTGAGTTTTATAGACGGGTCGTGGTAAACGGCCCAGTGCAGCTGACGATTTGCCCCTCTCATTGTGACTTATGGTGTGGAACCCACTGTGACCAGGCTTGAGTAACAGGCCCATTCCACTGGTATGACTTTCCCAGCTGTCTGTCTGTAAAGACCAAAAGTGTCCGAGTCAGGAGCCAGTCGAGGTTGGCCTTGGACGAACACTTATTTTTACTAGTTGTGACGGTGCAAATGAGGACTGTGGCTTTGGCGAGAGTGAACACAGCCGTGAAAATGGGGCTGGTTTGCATTAGCTTCTCAACACTTGAGGTTACTGCTCAAGAAGGAAGATTTCTGTTAAAATCTTTTCATTCTTTGCCACTAAACAAAATACTTGAAATCTGTTAGATATTGAAGGGCAGGCAGCATGACTGGATGGATAGATGAATGGATTGGTGGATGGATGAATGGGTGGATAGATAGATAGACAGACGACAGACAGACAGACAATTATCGACTGTTACTGTATGAAACCATCCTAATAGTCTGGGAACTGATTTTTTAAAAACTGAGCGTTTCACCATGTCAGAAAAATTGGATCTTTTCATACGCATCTTTAATGTTATTTTACGTCCGAGTCTTGCAAAATGATTGAGTTAAATGTTGAAGTCTATGAGTAAAACACTGTTTTAGGGACAGGGCTTTCTATAGATTTCGCTGTGATCTGGTTCTTAATGTATGGTGACCTGACGTCTCCGATTTCCGGGGTCAGCCCCTGATTGGGGTGACCTGTCCCAGGTTAAAGTTGTCCTGGATAATGTCCCCAATTTTCACACTGAATGAGGGGAAAATGCGCGCGGACTCAAACAGCAGTTATTATCGTAGCCAGTTACTCGCATCGCCAGAGAAGACGTATGACGTACTCAGTGATGTTCTCAGGAAGCACGACCAGACTCAACCGCATAGAGGCGGCAAAAAGGAGAGAAGAGACCGGCGACCGCGTTAAATGGTATGTTGTGTATGAACTTATTTATTTTGTGTGAGCTGACACCATTGACAGTCTAAAGCCCAACGCCCACTGGAGGCGTGAGACGTGCGTTAAAAATAGGTTGCATTCATTTCAGTGGAGCAATGCCCACTTGCAGTGCGTTTTACTTTTTGCCACTGCTCAATTTATTGAGCGTCAACTCAATAGAAACGCATTTGTCTCTTAGGTTATTTAACAATTCCACCTTCTCATGTTTAGTGGCATACATTTAGAAGAAACCTCACATAGTTGTCAAAACCGAAAAAAGACTGTTTAACGAAGTTACGGTTTTTGAAGGGAAATCAATTATTTTGCAGGCATTTAAGTTATTAAGCGATCTACTTTAGACAGAACCTAACTCAAGGTTGACTGATGAACATCGCACTTTGTCATCACTTATAATAAGCTTTATCGGTAGGCGTTTTCAAATTTTAAGGTTGTCTTGTTGAATATTTTGAGAGTGACACCCATGGCTTGCTTCTCGGTCCTGAGGCGGAGGCTACGAAGGTGGACTGACTGAGTGAATTGATTTCAGCCTTTTATTTAGAGCAATTCTTGCCTTTCCAGCATGTCGCAGGGCCCTTAGTAAAAATTTGAACATGATCAACTCCGCCTCCCTCCAAAGTCCCACCCTCTTCCCCCCGATCGCCAGACTTCTCTTACGAAAAAAAAAATATTACTAATTGTTCATCAGACTACAAAGGTAACTAAATGTTACGAGGGCATTTTATTTTATACCACATATAGAATTGAATATTATGTAATTACTAACCAACAGTAATGACATAATAATTCTATATGTGGTACAAAATAAAATGCCCTTGTAACGTTTATTTACCTTTGTAGTCTGACGCACTGCCATTAACGTTATTATCGTAATTATAGCATTAGAGTCAATTATACCATTGTTTACAGTCAAATGCGTGTTTTTTTTCTGCCAGAGAGGCACGTAACTCGCAAGCGGTGACAGCGGTAGGCAACTGGAAGGGGCGCTGCGACGGATGACAGACAGAAAGCTCGGCAAATCATTTCATTCGGACCTAAGAAAATGATTGGTCAGACTTCAATTAGAAATATATGAGAATTGAATATTGAAGGGTTTCAACACCTGGTGGATTTCTTTTACATTTTAGTGTGCCATTCGCTTTTTAAGCATTTAAGCATTTTACGATACAAAAGAAAAGTGTAAAAATGCCAGAAAGGTAAGAATTGCTTTCATAAAAGCTGTTCAAAATACAAGAATAAGTACTTTTCCCTATTTTTATTTCATATTGATAATATTTAATGATTTTTCACTGCTGCCCTGAAAATGTCCCAGATCTTCTTTTCAGAAATCTGGTCACCTTATCATAATGGGGTAATGGACAGTATTGTTTGTGTTGATATAGTATATTTCCAAGACTAAATAGCCTTAGGTTCAATGTTCAGCGGTGGACAGAGGGAGCGAGGAATGGTCCTGAAAATTCTCATATCTGTTTAAATTCCTTAGTTTACCCTTTCCATCGTATTTAACGTAGAACATTCTCTGTCCTGGTAACTGGAACCAGAGTTGGAATGTTGGTAACTCTGTGCAGATCCTGAATAAAACTGAGTCAAGGTGGCATTGATCAGGTCCATTTAGGCGATCATCTCTCTTATTGAAACCGTGCCAGCGGTGGTAAATAGGCCCAGGAAGACATCTGGGGTGCATTAGATTAGCATGTGAGAGTCCGTAGATCCTGACTGCCTTTTGTTTTTATGTATACAGTATTTAACGCTGTGCTTCAAATTAATCTTAATAAGAGGCAACTAAAGTTATTCACCACCTTTGAGGCCTATTAGTTTCAGCCTCTTTAGTGTATTGATGGTACCTGCTGTCTAACAGCAAACCAATAAATAAAAAAGTACTTTGCTGTTTATCTGAATGGAAAAAGTTATTGTCAGTTTATCTATTTTGCTAAACTGACAGGTTTGGTGCATGCTTATTGGTTATTTTTTTTAAAGAAGTCGACTTGGTCGTGTTCTGTAAGTTGAAATTACTCATCCCTTTTTAACGCTGACAATAAAACTCTCTCTTCTGCTGTCAGCAGTTCTTAAAAAACATGGCCTGTCTGAGCTGCGGCGAATTCCACAAATCCAGGCAAGAGAGACGAAAATCCATTAAGTCCATGAAACTGGGGAACGCGTTTTCATTAAATGAGCTCGTTTGAAGGGATTGTGGGGAATAATTTGGAGAAACACAGTATCATAAGGCGATCAGATCGCGCGCCTGATTTTGCCAGTGTCTCCGCACCTTTGAAAAGGAGGGAGAGAGAAAAGAAAAATAAAGAAACAGAGGGGGGGGATTCGTTTTGCTGGCTGGTGGCTAACAAGGTTTATCGCCCGGCTTGTGAAAAGCCCCAGGTTTTCAATCCTCGCCAGTCTTCGCTCGGGCAGCTAAGAGGGGAGCCCTGGACTGCCTGATAAAACTGCCTCTTCTATGGAGCGGCCATTACCGAGTTACCTCACGTTCCCTCATTTAGTTATTTATTTATTTATCTTTTTTTCCCCTCTTTCCTTGAGAAGTAATTACTAACCGAGGAGAGCCGGGACTTCCTTGAAGGGGCTCAGCTTATCAGAATACTGCTCATCCTGAGAGAGTGTTTAGGCCAGGTGTGACTGTGAGTATGTGAGCCCACCCACAAAAGCCGGCCCAGACCCGGGCTTGCTCACGAGAATACCTGCATACGCAAACGCAAACACACACACACAAACACACACACACACACACACGCATGCGCATGTAAAGCAAAGAGCCAAAACATTAAAACCACTCAAAGGTGAAGCAGTATGCTTCGAGTGTCTCGTAACAACAGAACGAAGGAGATTGTCGAGGTCCTCAGATAGACCTTTGGCGAACTGTTGTTTCTCATTGTCTACATGAAGGAAGTGGGAGAAATGGGTCCTGGCAGACATTGTTGTGGCCAGACGAGAGGGTCGTCTCTGAAGCAGCAAGGCCTCTGGGGTGCTTCCAGTCAGCAGTGGTGAGTATCTGCCAACGGTGATTCAACAAAGGACAAACCACAAACCGGCAACAGGGTGTTAGGCACCCAAGGCTCATCGATACACACGATAATAACAGTTAATCCGTCTGGTCCAAAATGACTGAACGGCTACTCTGGCACAAGTCGCAGAGAATGGTAATGATACTTTTGCAAGGAATGTGTCACAGCCCACCCCTCTGTGTAGCACTCTTGGTAGCTGCAAACCAGTCAGAGCGCCCACTCTTACTGCGGTCCACCTTCAAACGATAATATAACATGAACATCAGACTTGGACCTGGGAGCAATGGAAGAAGGTCGCCAGGTCCGCTATATTCTGTTTTCCTTCACATCACGTGTATCGGCGGAGCACGTGTGCACCATTACGTGGAGAGAGATGGCACCGGGCAGTAAGGTGGAAAGAACAAAAGCTAGTGGCGAATATGCGATGTTCTGCTGGGAAACCTTGGTTCAGGAAATTCACGTGAACCTGGGTTTGCTGGAGCTGTTTTTTTTTTCTTCCTTCTTTTTTGGCAGTATGAGGGGGACCTGCACTATATTAGGCAGGTGGTTTTAATGTTGTGACTTATCAGTGCATGTGAGCTCATGCAAAGCACACACTCACGCAGGAATGCCCATGTATGCACACCCACTTACTCATGCGCACCTACAAACACACCGTCTCTCTTCAGACTCTTCATCCTCTTCTCCGTGACACTGCTGCTCTCGTTTTTCAGTTAGGCCCAGGTTTATCGGCAACCTTGATTAAAATGAAGAGCAATGCATCTGGCCGAAGTTCAGCTTTATCTTATAATTTTATTTCAGTAAAATGTTTCTTTTGTTTGAGCGTTTCTGATCTCTTTCACCTAGGATATGCGTAAAAAGTATCGGCACGGTTTGTAGTCATGGTGAATATATCCTCAAAATAAAAACTTCACACTCATTTGGAGGTCGATAAGTTGAACATACAAGAAAAGAGGTTTTAAATAATGATTTTATTTAATTTTGTACTCATTAAAGATGGTGTATTGTAAAAATAATGTCTATAATGTGACCAGTTCCATCGGAAATGCTACGGAAATGTCCAATAGTAAAAATGGTAAGTTGCAACTTGGATAACAGCAGTGCGCAGGTGATTACGTATGGTTTGGGCAGTCACATGACCTCTAAACAATTCATTCCTAGAGGACGTTGCAGTGACAAATCGATTATGCAAATAACGTAAGACAATTTGTTGGTCTGCTGCTTTTGACCTCACACGTGGGCTACCAGAACGAGGTCAGTCAGCTGTGGTGCCTGTTGGAGACGTGTCCGAAGATCATGGAGAGTCCGTCGACTGCATCCCATAACCCTTGCAATGTCAGTGACGGAAGTTTCCGTATTCAGCATGCCAATGGCACGTTCACGCTGAATGTTTGACAGCTATGGCATTGAAAATCAATGAATAATTAACTGTAAAAACTTGTTTTTCTGAGATGTCACTCTAATGTGCTAACATGAGCTCTGTTGCACATCTTTCATATGGTCACGTGACTAACGACACGAGAAAACATGGTTTTAGCTTAATGTACCCTCGCACGTGCTATGTACCTGTGCACGTCGGAGTTGATTTGTGTCATGATGTCTTTGACAACGCATTTACCCCCAGTGATAATAAAAACTCTTTTATTAAAAGTTTCAAGAAATTATTAACAAATTTATGAGTGTGAAGTTTCTTTTTTGACTCCGTATATATATTTTTTAAAATGTTCATTTGGCAATATTTATTTGTAGTTAAGTTCCTCTCGGACTAAAAGGAACTACATTGTGTCATTCCATCTCTATTTGTTGTACTGGTGCGCTAAAAAAATGAATGCCCAATTCAAAAAGAGCCAGACAGAAGCTCACCTTCACAATTCATATAAAGGGGTACTAAAAGTATCATATTGGTCAAAAAAATCTCTCAGCGTGAAGAGGCAATAAAGAACTAAAGGATTACAGTTCAGGAATTGCAGCCTAAATATAACCATAACTTGCCATCTCAGAGGCAGTAAACTCTTTTGGTAGTGCTCTACGAACAAAGGTCATGCTAACAAAACAAATCCAAACATCAGGAGGATACCAATCATGATTATCACTTTGCCTGGAAGAGATTACTATTGTCAGGTTGGTTAAAAATGGAAATTTTTGGCAAAACTCACCTTAGGGATGTTTAGCTGTGAAAAAGAAAGTACCTCACACCTACAGTCACATATGGAGGAGATCTTTGGTGTTTTGGACCTTTTGCAGTTGGATGTCTGGGGGCATAGTTATGAACAATCATATAGAGATTTTTAATCCCATCAAATGGTCACAAGACAACGCTGGATATCCAATTTTAACAGGTTGTAGGCATTTGTTCACACCATATGCAACAAATAGTTTATGCCAGTAAGATTACTTGGCGAATTGCATTGAAACACGTTAGCGTGTGGATTACGAACGGTGTTCTGTTGCATGTAGCTGTCACAGCGCTCATGTGAATGCCTTCCGTTCTTCTACCCACTCAGCATCTTGCGTCTCTATTAGAATTATGTCACCGATGATTGGTTTACGTCTCACATGTGTTCGCTTCCCCGACTGCGTCTCGTTTCAGTGTTACTTCCTGATGCAAATGTGACATGTATTTAAGCCTCCTGCTTTCAGTTGCAAGTTGCTGGATTGTAATTCCTTTTACGCGCTTAGAATCAGCCAGTATTCCAAGAAGAAACTCTTCATCTTTATGAATTAAAACATAATCTTTAATGATGACAATTTGAGGATGCCTGCTCTTAGGTAATCAGAACAAGCCTCCTAGCCTATTCAGGGTCCAGGATTGGGACTGTGTTCAAATAAACTCAGTTCAAGCCACCTCCTTTGTCCAGTTTAAGGTCCCAAGCCTAATTCAAAGTCTAGAATTGGGACAGCGTTCTTGTTAAATCTTTCCAAGTCCCTTTCTCTATCCAGTTTGTTAGGAACGAGCTCCCAATCCATCTACGGTCATCACTGTTGGAACCTAGTTCCCCTCAAGCTACTTCATCCTCCATGTGAACAGCTCACGTCTGGTAAAGTGCTCCATTTGGCTACTACATCTGAGCTGAACTGTGCCCTCTTCTTCTGGGGTTCCGTCCCCACTGTTACCCTGTTGCTATCAATAAACCTATTGCCACAGTTGACGGGTCCTGTCACTAGAAATGCCTCATAATAAGTTTGCGCCCTGGCTAGCTTGCCATGGAGCCTGGCTCTTTGGCGACGTGTTCAGTGCGTTTGACTTATACCTGGGAGTCAGGGGTTCAATACCCCGCATGGGCCAGCCTTCGGCCTGCCACACTATCAATTCTACACTTGTCTGTATGATTAGTAGAAACGGGCAGTTAAGGAAATACAGCATTTCTTTCTTTAGTAGCGAGTTCGGTTCTTTGTTTTTTTTATTCCAAAGAACCCAAAATCCACATGTCCATAGTTTCCTTTGTCAGTGACTGAGCAGCAAGCTCTTCGACTGTAAACTTTTAATAACTTCTGTGGATCAACAATTTCTTGCAAAAGAAAATACTTCTAGTAAAGACTGCATATTCCTGTCCAAACTCTTTAAGAAAATTTCCAGACGACAAGTCAGGAAATGTTTTGTTTTGTTTTGTTTTATTTTCTGAAGAAAAATATTTGCTGTGCCATTGTGTTTTCTTACATGGTTCAGCAAAGTCAGTGACTCAGAACAGGTTGCTGGAGCAGAACGTGTCATGAATATTTCAGTTTTCGTCTGCCCTGTAAGTTTTACCTCTGACTGTTTGTGATATTTGCAATTTTCTTATTGTGTGCTAAACAATTCCAGAATTGTATGACCTCTGCATTTTCTGGAATAATCTCAGGATGAGCTGACTAAACAGTGAGTTTGATCCTTTAAACTTCCTCTGTCAAAATCATAGAAAGAAGCTGTAAAAATTCAAACTGCACTACGGTGTAGTAGTGAAAGTGGGAGGAGAGCTGTGAACTGAGCGGACTATAATGGAACAGAGTTTTTGCCGCTTACATAAGATGGCCTCTAGTTCAGGATCCCTGGTGGAGATCTACTTTTTGAAATTAAGGGAATAGGCAGAACTCAGAAGGATTTATTTTTGAAAGCATTATGTTCTAAATTATTTATTTTCTGGCAGAACTCAGAAACAGAATTCCCTCTGCAGTTTCCATAAATGTAATCATGCAACTTCTATAAGTACCAAAATGGAGTATTGCAACTTCAACAGTGGAGGGAGAGTGTCTATGGAGTGGAGGATTCTGGGAATTTTCCCCTCCAGTGCTACACTGCCTTCTGCCTCTGCTCCTCCCATCAATTCTTCTGTGGGCTATAGGCACACACACACACACACACACACGCACACTCACACTCACACTCAAAAGCGCTAGAGTGAGGAAGGTCAAACTTCAGATACCAGTCCTGTGCACTGCATTTGAAAAAAGTCTTGGATGCGTTTTCCTTTGAACTGAAACAGCTAATTGGGTGTGTGCTTGCTGTGTTTATAGCATTTTTTGAGAGCTTGCCGAAGGTATTTGCAGTGTTAAAGTGCGCGAGAATAAAAAATGAAAAACGAAAGATGAAATGTTGACCTCGTTTCTTGACCTGAAGTCTGAAACACGATAGTGTACATTGGGGAAATATTACCATACAGTTACAGCAACACAGTTGCAGCTCTGATCAATGGAGGAGATGAAATCGGAGGTAAAACTTGTGTCATTTCTGCCAAAAGTAAGTGTCATAACAACCATTAGCACTAAAATGGAAGAGACCGATTCCCATAGGGGAGTGTCCTGTTCCCTGCATCCATTAACCTGTTTTATCTTTGAGACTGCGGTCTGAAGGACCACACTTGAAAGAGAGGCCGTCTTGCCCCCTGTCCTATCGCAAAGGCGTTTAATAAAGCCCAGTTGCAGCGGATCTATATGATCGGAGGAGACGTGAGCTTGACACGCTGATGGTTCTGCTTAAGTGCTGGAATCTGTGGACCATATGAGCTTCACCTCGAGAAGTCCAGAGCCTCTCTGCTCCTGCTATCAATCTGGGCTGTGGTGGGAACAAACCAAGACAGAGAGCAGGACCTAAACTACCAGGCCAAGGCTGTTTTCCACTCGGCTCTTTCCCCTGTGTATTTTCGCTCTCTCTCTCTCTCTCTCTCTCTCTCCCTCTCTCTTTCTCCCTCTTTCTCTCTCTCTGCTTTTGCCGATAAAAAAGCCCCATCTTCTGCTCCGTCTCAGCGCAGAAATCTCCATGGTAACTGGGTGAACAGTACACAATCTGTGCAGATATTTTAAGTTTCAAAGAGAAGGAAACAACAAGGATGACAAAGGGAGGAGAGGAGAGAGGGAGGCGAGCGGAGGCAGCTCGGATAAGTGCGAGCAGATGCGCCAGCTCTCTGGACTCGGGCTGTTGTTCGGAACCATCTGCATCGCCTCCTCTCACGCAGGGGAGGTGGGGCGCTTGACAAGCGTGACCCGGCACACATCAGAAGAACCCTGGAACAATGCTCCGCGGAAGTAACCTTGGACTGCAGCAAAACAGCTTCGGAAACTGCTGCATCTCGGCGCCTTTTTCTCCCCGTATTTACATTAAAGAGAGAAAGAGAAAGCGGGAGAGTAAGAGGGAACGGAATGCCCCAATGAGCTTTCCAGGACCCCTCCGCTCCTTTGTAACACTGCAGACGCCCGCCTCTCCTGCCTGCCTCGCGTCTCCCGCTCGCTGCCCCGCTGCCAGGTCTGCGATGCGAGACTGGCGAGCGATATTGAGTCAGGGGCCAGCGGTCCAGCTGGGATTGGTCGGAACGGTGTACGTTTTGTTGACACGGACCACCAACGTTGTCAGCTGACAAGCAACTTAACGCTGTGTTCAGCTGGTCCACTAAGCTAGCTGTTCCTCGAAACTAGCCGAAGCTGCACGCTGTGGCAACCATGGCTAATGAAAAAAATCTATCTGGCCTCTTTTTTTAAATTTTTTTACTAAATCTTTTTAGAGAGGGACACAACCTCACATCATTAAAGATCTCCTTTGTCACACCCCTTTGCCGTAATCTTGAATGTGGTACTCAAGTATAGTGAAATTATGGCATTTTTTTTTCTTACTTAGCTTTGTGCTGTGTTACATAGCACCTTGCCTTTAAGGATCCAAAGGATTCAGTTCTCTTTCATGATAGGAAAATAGCGAGCCTAGTTGTCAAGGTTATAGACAGGCACCAGTCCACCCATCTTTCAGAAGGGCATTTTAAAATTTAGACTGGTTTAGACGCGTGTTACTTTTTAAGTAACTCGTCTAATTTGATTTCTGGCTGTCTAAACCCATCTAAATGTTAAAATGCTACCCCCGATAGACAGGTAAACCAACGCCTGGCTAAACCCTTGCCAGTCTGGCTGAATGGCCTATTCTCACCACTCATACTATGTTACGCTATGTTATGTTATCTTGAAGCTTTATCTAGTGTAGTTGTTCATCCATGAATTGGTCTTGTGTTAATGAAACACCCCATATCAAAGTATGACAACACAAAGTCATGGTTTTGTTTCTGTCTAGTGTTTTTTGCTTTTTTTTGTTAATAATATGCATTATATCAGAGGTTTATTGATTGCTTTGTGCAGATTATTTTCATTTAGATCTCCTTGACCCCCTCTCCCTTGTGAGTCCCTCTCTCTCTCACTTCCTATTCTGAACCTAATTGCTTTCTGTTACCCCATTTATGACCACCCCTGCCTGCTCACCTGCTATGTGTTTGCAGTGATTGGCTCCCGGTGTTGTACTCACTTGAGATTGTTCGACTTAATAGAAGCACCTATTCGTTGCTTTGGTATCTGCAACTGGTTCCTTCTTGAGACTTCTTCAGCTTCGAAAGGGAGTCGATAACCTCTCCTAATAAATTTACTTACTGTAATGTCTGCGGCCACCCCTGGTCTCCCCAGCAAGAGAATAAGTGGTCATTTAGAGTTTGAGGTTGGAGAAGAGGAGGAACTTAATGCAGGGGTACAGTACAGTTTGGAGGCAAACTAACCGAGGAGTGGCATCCAAATAAATAAGATCACAGCCGGCTATGAACATTTTGTGAATGCCTGTTATATTTTTTAAAGAAAGCTGGAAGAGAGTTTAACCCCGCTGTTAGGGTGTGAGTGGGGATGGCGAGTTTTGGAGAGCTCCCAGTGTTTGTGTTACTGGATACTGGGGTGTCTGATTGGTGATTTGTGTATTTTTCTGCCAGTTCTTTTCTTTTTTTTTCTCTCATTTTGCTCATGCTAAGTTATTAATTTCTGTCGGCTGCTTCTCTGCTATTTGAAGATACTCTAAATCACATTATTTTTTTGTCATGGATTATGGAGAGTGATAAATTTGGGGGAAAAAGCGAGATCAAAGACATTTCACAATCACCTCCTAGTGGCAGAAGGAGGAAGTGGGAAGGGGTCTTCCTCTCAGAAAATCAGATTTGAACCATTGTTTTGCCGAAACTCTTCCCCCAATGGCACTTAGAAAGCATTTTTTTTTCTGCCCTGGCGGTTTTTGAATCCCTGTGCTAAATTGCTGCTTATTCGCTATTTTGCTAACTATATTCCGTCAGCTTCAGACTGTTTCTATGCTGACTCCCTTCAATGTTGTCAACAGTGAAATGTATTTTTCATTGTTATGAATTATAGATTAAAGCGCATCCACTGAAACTGGCCAGTGAACCCCTCGTGGCAGTGTTTATAATCATTACTGGCCCGGAAATCCTGTGATACTTTAGTTTTGTACTGAAATGGCCTAATCCATTGGGTTCCATCCAGGATACAGCACAATATGCTCAGTATGCCAACTTGAGACCAAACTCTGCCGAATGTTTCTTGGCGGATGTCCGGTTTGAACCCCTGACTCTGTAGCATTTGAGAATCAAGAGGGCGCATATATTGTGTATTATTCGATGACTATTACTGTTGGCAGTGACTTTCAGCAGTGATTGTTCATGTGAAAATATTTTTTTAAAGGATATAAACAGTAATTTGCAGTCTTGAGTAGTTTTCTCCACTTATCTCCACTGTACAGGAGACAGAAGAATCATGGCTACCTCGCTTATGCTCGGAGGATTGTGGTGTACAGTGAAAGAGGCCCTAATATCAGTCCTGACTGCCCACCAATGAGACCTGACAAGGCGGCAGGAATTGGTTCCAGAGATTCATGACTCCTCTACCACTCAACTTCCTGGTTGATCCTCTTTTCTGACTTCAAAAGACCACATAATTGAATCCGTCAGCAATCCTGAGTTTTCTGAATGAGTCTCATCTGAAAATAATTCCAAAGGTCATCAAATAGGGTGACCTCTGGTGAGTCCCGTGTTCATAAGGCATCATAATGCGCATTTCCACATCTCAAAAACCAAACCTTGTAGCTGCCAGAAATCCCATTTTGTGGCTTGTCTGAGGTTAACCCCCGACGCCCGGCCCTGCCAGATATCTCCTTACTGAAAGTTAGAGACGTTCACTTTGTGTGTTAAAAATGAGTCAGCTGCCCGATTTAAAGAAATGCGGGGCGATTTTCGTAAGAACCGATCTGCAGACCGCGACTGTCACTTTTTAATTACGGTGACAAATAAAATCTGGAGGAAAAAGAGGGCGGCGATAAAGCAGAAAAAAAAAAAATCACGAAGCGGAGCTGGAGTAGAAAATCTGAAATGACAGACCAAATAACACGATGATGTGGCGTGCAAATAAACAAAGTTTAAAAAAAAGTGTCATCTGACTTAGAAGCTGGATCAGGGAGCTGAGCTGTTCTCCAAAATGAAGAATAATTTATCTTCTGTGTTTCTGGAATGTAATAAAAATTATCCTTCCTGGCCTCCTTCCTATAATGCCAATGTGTACATATGGTTTATTTTATACAACAGAAGGCTTTTTTGTGACATGGTGGTAGTTCTTCAGTTTCTTTCCCTATTCCAGACCTGCTATCATCATGAGGGTTTTAATTTGAACTTTAACCCTTAAAGCACTGAAATACATTTTTCTTTTAATATAAGTTTAATTATCTTGTGCTGTTGAAAACCTATCACTTTGCAACTTGTTCAAAAGAGCTTCCGCAAGGGAGCTCTTTTAAACAAGTCGCCACGTGATGGGTTTTCAACAGCCTTTATTTTGATATCATACATCATTGAACAACAGCTGCATTTCGCACTCTATGGTTTGCTATGACATATTGGACTCTACTTATCAGCTGGATTTTACTATTTTTCTAGACAAGATATCCGACTGTAGAGTTATGTTTTTTATGGTTGTAATGAAATGAGGACGGATAGAATGAGGAAATAAATGGAGACGAACGAGATGAGACAGCTCTGGTGTCGACCGTATGAATCCTTTACACAAATATGACACACCCCAGTGGGTCGGAACAAAGAATTACAGTACCAATTAGCACAAGAGCTCACAGTGTACAAGATCTGTCCTGTGAATGTAATTCCAGTAAATTGAGTCATGAATTAGACAATCCTTTGGCAGACATTTTCTCATGACTTCTATAAATTCACAGAATTTTATGAAGGAATAAATCGGAGAGAATCGGCAGAGCTCTCGCTATCTGAAATCATCTTCGCGCTGTTGTTCATTATTTCTTAGAAAAGGCCAGAGCAGTGGCCTTCTTTACAGGAAAAGAAAACATATCTACAGAAATATTTCTTCTCTTTTCCCCAGTGATGCAGCTCAGTCTGGTTTCTGTGAGATAAAGACCTTGGAATATACAGGTTCACGGAACTGTTACCTTTCAAATCAAGCAAAGCACTTTCCCTGCGCTTTGTATGTGCTCTGTATGAGCCATTAAGATGGGAGGGAGGGAGATCTCTAGTCCTGGCTTGTGTGTTATTGATTTTGCACATATGTGTGCGTGCAAGTGTACATCTGTTTGTTTGTCTATTTCTCTGAAACTCTGTTTACAACTCCAGAGATTTTTTTTCTGTTTTTTTGGACTCAGACTGTTGAGTGGTGGAGTGATGGCTTTGTGCCAGCTATAGATTGTTAATTAAGTCCTTGTAAGCGGTGCCTGGTCTTGCTTCATGATTCTATACCAGTGTTTCTTTAACAGGCTTCAAAGTGGCACGTCCCCCCCCCCCCCTTTCCATTCCAACAGGCTTAGTGATGCAGTTTCTGATAGTACCGTAGAACGTTTTTAACCTTAAATGCCTGTGAATAGGCGCAGTTATGTACACACACGCACATAAACACTCACGCACACACACAAACTCACGAACCAATGCCATTCTGCTTTCGTCACAACTCCGCATCTGTGCCTTCGCGTCCTCTGGTCTGGACATGGCGGCGTATAGTTCTGCTCGTTTCTCAGCAAACCACAGCAAAAGCCATTATTTTTTGACCTTGCAGAAAATTATGTTTCGCTTTTCGTCTATATTTCGCTGCAAATCCCAATTCCATGCTTGTCCCTCACCCAGTATCGCATTTTGGAGCCTTCCAAAAATAAATTGGATTGGTAAACTGGTTCTTTTTGATCATGCTTTTCTCCATAATTGATTGAAGTTCGCCTTTTTTTCCCCCCCCCTAGAAATCCTAATGATACAGGAATCAGTGTGAACGGTCTCTATAGCAACAATGGCAGCGATTGTACAAAGATGGAATGGCAAGTGTTTAAAGGGCTGGAGGGCTTAATGCTCTGTTATGTTTTCTCTCTCATCAGCTGAAAGGCCCTCTTGAGACGGACGAACAACAAATAAAAGGCATTCAGAAACATATTCAGAGAGAAAGAATCTTGTCCTTGGCGATCAATGTCTGCTTTATTCTGGCCAGTTTTTTTTTTTTTTCAGCCGGAGGATAGGAGAAAGCAAGACGCTGTGAGCTCCAGTCTGTGTGTGCTCCTATATGTCTTAAACAGCGTTCTTAGTCCAGAAAATACAAGTGGGTAGCATCTATGTTGCCATTTGTGTCTCCGTTTTGCTATTGTCATTTTAAGGAATGTCGCACTGTATTTATTCCTCCAAACGACGCTGCCCTCTGTTTCATCTTTATTTATCCCAGGAGATCGATCTTAAAACTATTTTTATCTACTTTCCATTAAAACTATCTTTCATCTACTAAACTGGCCAGTCACCAGCTGGCTATGTGGCAGTTATGGCCCAATTCACTTAGAGCAGGCACTGCTCTGCATCAAAGTGGTTTGCCATCTGTGTGGTTTTAAATGGGTGCATGTGGTTCTATAAGAGAAATAAGATGAGGTTATGCCAAAAATATGTTCCTAAGATGGTTATGACAATGATGGTTAATCATTTGTCAAAGAACGTGAATTGATGAGAACATCAGCATGTTTGATGCATAAGGAAGTGTTCTGTGGTAAATACAGTAGGCTTTTTTGTGGATTGAGTTGTACTTCGTTGGGGTGAAATGTTCTGTAGAGTAGAATGACACTGAATTTTATTCATTATTAAGCCTCAGAGCACTGAGACAAATTTTTCAAAATTACTAATTTAATTATCTTTTGCTGTTGAAAGCCTATCATGTGACGACTTGTTTAAAAGAGCTCCTAGGGAGCTCTTTTAAACAAGTCGTCACATGATAGGTTTTCAATAGCATTGATTTTGATATCTTACTTCATTGAGCAACATGAGCGCTGCATTTAGCCCTGTAAGGGTTTATTTATGTGCTTGATAAAGAAATGGAAGTATGTATCGACAATATTCCATCTCAGTAAGGCAAAATGGCTGGAGACAGATGTGTTGTTTTGGTTTGTCAGCAGTCAGCAGTGGGCTGGCGCATTTGGCTGGCAAGTCCCGTGATTGTCATTCCCTCAAACCTATTACTGTAACAGAGCTCATGAGTTATAGAGGAAATATTCGGTGTGATGTGCTTGTGTCAGTGGAAGTACTCTGTTGCTAGCATACATAGCCACATTGCTAACGAGTATGGTTGTTTTCCACAGTTCATTAATTAAAGCCCCCTGCTTATAATGGGGGTAAAAAGTAAAATGTATTTTTATGTCATATTATTCATCATCTTTCATGCTGAAGTTATTATTATTTTTTTTTATTACCGAAATCTGATGCAATCACATGCATATCTGAAATGACTGAAATGCCGACAGAAGCTGACAGTCAAGGACGTAGTAATATGTACTGTGATTAAGTTTGTCAACGGTTCTTTCAAACGTCCTTTTTACGTTTCCATGCACTTTTGCTGTAATTATTTCCTGTTTCAAAGTAGGGATGTCCTCAGGAAAGCTTTTTTCTATGATCTGTTTTTACTTTTCAGCATTCATCGAGGCCCAATGACCATGTATAGTTTCAACTCAATAGCAGTGACTGCAACTACTGTCCAGTTATTCACTATTTATTCAATGAATGATCTTAATGCAAAAACAAAGTGAAGTGCCTTATTGGGTTTGAACCAGTTGTGTGCACCAGAGGATAATCACAGAGACATGCATGCATGCATGCGCGTGAGCACACACACGCACAAACACGCACACACACATACTCTCACATGTTAGCACAGCTAGCCTTATTAGGACATTCTGTTCAGGACTTCCATTCATTATGGACAGCCTAACCCCAACCTCAACCTAACTTCAATTCACACCTGACCCCTGACCTTAAAGGGATAGTTCACTTTTTTTAGGTCACCTGAAGGCGTGACCTATTGCGATCCCCTTTTGTCCGTCGTCGTGCGTCGTCCGTAAACTTTTCCTTGTGAACAAAATAACTTCAGTATTTATGAACCAATTTTGATGAGACTTTGTATGCAGGCTTATATCCATAGGATCTTCGACGAGTTCGAAAACCAGATTGATTCAATCATATTTGATGGAGTTATTGCCCTTTGTTGTATTATTATCATAAGCAACCTTGTGAACACAATAATTTCAGTAAATATTGGTCAATTTTCATGAAACTTTGCATGCTGGCTTATATCTATAAGATCTCAAAGAAGTTTGAAAACCAGACCGATTCAATCAAATTTGATGGAGTTATTGCCCTTTGTTATATTGTCATCATAAGCCACATTGTGAACACAACAACTTAAGTAAGGGTCATTTAAGGATGTGTCATGTTTAGGTTTTGGAGGAAACTGGAGTATACCTGGAGAAAACCAACAACCTGTGGTTGGTACTTGGCAACTGCCTGTACAGTTTGAGGGGAAAATGCGAGATGCGGTTTTACCTCAGAAGTAGAAAAGTAACTTGACATATGTTAATGAAGGTATTATTCCTTCCTTTCACTGTTTAAACGCAAAATGAAGTTTTTATGAGCATATTCACAGACCGCACCGACCAAACCTATGTATTGTCAACTCTGTTAGTGCAAGCCTATTGTCTTGCATTTACTTTTTTATACCTAGATATGCTGGAAACCAGTTATCTTTATAGATGGAAGTGTCTTGAGGTGCTTTATAAAAATTGTGAATTTCATGACCCCCTGGCCCCATGTTTGCCCCTGGGGAGGGGGTCAAGTTTACTATAGTTTATATAGGAAAATGATACTTTGGGGTATATTCTGTTTAATTTCGACTGGAAATCATTCACACTTGATTGACATTACAACGATGAGATGATATTATGATATTTTTGACAGTTTCCCTTACCCAGGGGCTAAAGGGCAGGGCCCGAGGGTCAAAATGGCTTGAGAAATCTTCTTTGCTTAAAGAAAATAGCCACAAGTTATATACATACAATTTAGAATACTCGATTGCTTATGATACTGGTTTCCATTAATCTGATCCCTGGGGTCAAAATTAGGGCAACGCCTGGGTGCCATGATTGGGTATAAAAGCAGCTTCCCTGAAATGCTCAGTCATTCACAAACAAGGATGGGGTGATGGTCACCACTTAGTGAACAAATGCGTGAGCTGATTGTCGAACAGTTTAAAAACAACATTCCTCAACGAGCTTTTGCAAGAAATTTAGGGATTTCATCATCTACGGTCCGTAATATCGTCAAAAGGTTCAGAGAATCTGGAGAAATCACTGCACATAAGCGACAAGGCCGAAAACCAATATGAATGTCCGTGACCTTCGATTCCTAGGGCGGTACTGCATCCATAACCACTGTCAGTAACTACAGTTCGTCACTACATCTGCAAGTGCAAGTTAAAACTCTACAATGCAAAGCGAAAGCCATTATCAACAGCACTGAGAAACGCCACCGGCATCGCTGGGCCCAAGCTCATCTAAGATGGACTGATGCAAAGTGGAAAAGTGTTCTGTGGTCTGACGAGTCCACATTTCAAATTGTTTTTGGAAACTTTGGACGTTGTGTCCTCCGGACCAAAGAGGAAAATAACCATCTGGACTGTTATAGGCGCAAAGTTCAAAAGCCAGCATCTGTGATGGTATGGGGGTGTATTATTCCCCAAGGCATGGGCAACTTACACATATGTGAAGGCACCATTAATGCTGAAAGGTACATACAGGTTTTGGAGCAACATATGTTGCCATCCAAGCAATGTCTTTTTCATGGACGCCCCTGCATATTTCAGCAAGACAATGCCAAGCCACATTCTGCACGTGTTACAACAGCATGGCTCCATAGTAAAAGAGTGCGGGTACTAGACTGGCCTGCCTGTAGTCCAGACCTGTCTCCCATTGAAAATGTGTGGCGTATTATGAAGCGTAAAATACGGCAACGGAGACCCCGGACTGTTGAACAACTTAAGCTGTACATCAAGGAAGAATGGGAAAGAGTTCCACCTGAAAAGCTTCAAAAATTGGTCTCCTCAGTTCCCAAATGTTTACTGAGTGTCGTTAAATGGAAAGGCGATGTAAGACAGTGGTAAAAAGGCCCCTGTGCCAACTTTTTTGCAATGTGTTGCAGCCTTTAATTTCTTAGTTTTTTTTTTTTTCAATTGAATATAAGTTGAAAAGGATTTGCAAATCATTGTATTCTGTTTTTATCTACGATTTACATAACGTGCCAACTTCACTGGTTTTGGGTTTTGTAATAACTAGCACAGCAAATGCATAGTATGTGGCTGCGTAGACCCTATGAAATATCAATTTGTGCTGCAATGTTACATGAGACATTAACATTTGCATTTCACAGGTGTTTCACTCTTTTACCTCATGCATGGGTACAGCAGTGCTTTTCAGTGTGCACCGTTGAGATTTCCCCGAATGTAGCCTAACGAAATCCTCTTTGGAAAAATGAATACTGCAAACACAGAGTTCTTTTAGGGATACGGGTGGCGTATCAGTATCCGTGTTGAGGCAACTAGCCACAGCTACAAGTCCAATATTCCGCAAAGGAATGCGGTGGAAACTGTAAGTGCACCAGGATAATCACACACACACGGACAATTTTCGAAATATTTCCTCAAGTTAAACAGCCGTCCGACCTCGCAACCACAGTTTAGCCGCTTGCACACTGGACGCGAAACAAATTTTTTGCACACAGATTACATTCAAAGTCAATGCGAAGACGTGAATATACCCGTCTGTGCAAGCAGCTTTACTGTGACCCAAACAGCTGATCGCCACACCGCGCAGTGAACTACGATGCGCCTCGCGGAGGAATACGTCAGTTGGTTAGTTCAAGAGCAACTGTGTTTTTTTCTGAGCAGCTAAAGTGCTGTAATTTTTTTTAATGTAGCGAACAATTTAAATGGTATATTATTTTCAGGTAGGACCTCTTTTTGGCCACGAAAATGCGCTGTTTCTGTGTTTCCGTTCACAACAGTATATCGCCTAAATTTTCTCCCAGCACTTTACGCTGGTGCGGCTACCTGGAGGAGATCAGAGAGCTTTCTACTGTATCTAATGTAAGTAGTGGCAATTTGCAGCTCATACCACCCCACTTCAAAAAAAGTGAACTATCCCTTTAGGTCAGGGGTCAGGTGTGAATTGAAGTTAGGTTGAGGTTGGGGTTAGGCTGTCCATAATGAATGGAAGTCCTGAACAGAACGTCCTAAAAAGGCTGGCTATGCTAACTTGTGTGTATGTGTGTGTGCGTGTTTGTGTGTGTGTGTGTGTGTGTGCGCGCGCGCGCATGTATGCGTGTGTCTGTGATTATCCTCTGGTGCACACAACTGGTTCAAACCCAATAAGGCACTTCACTTTGTTTTTGCATTAAGATCATTCATTGAATAAATAGTGAATAAATGGACAGTAGTTGCAGTCAGTGCTATTGAGTTGAAACTATACATGGTCATTGGGCCTCGATGAATGCTGAAAAGTAAAAACAGATCATAGAAAAAAGCTTTCCTGAGGACATCCCTACTTAGAAACAGGAAATAATTACAGCAAAAGTGCATGGAAACGGTAAAAGGTCATTAGAAAGAACCATTGGCAAACTTTTTTTTTTTTTTTTTTTTAATCCCTCCACCACCCCCCCCCATTTTGGGGGCCTACTGAATTTAATCAATTACAGTAAATTTCTCAAAGACCCCACACCCACCCTTTGACTCCCATCACAACACCCTAAACCCATATTTACAGAGGATACAGTGAAAGGACAATGACTTAAATTAGAATGTAAACATACACAAAGATGAGTAAATTGAAGTGAAAATTAAGAACATAACTACACAATGCCTACATTAATCATAATTATATATATGTATACATATATACACACATAAACGTATGTATACATATATACATACATACACGTACATACATACAGCACATACATATATATATACATACATAAACGTACCTAGACACACACACATACATAAGATACATGCTTTAGCAAATATAGTCATACAACATAGCATATATTAATGTACTCATACAATTACTTATTTTCATTCCCATCCTTCTGCCACTCTCAGCGCCCTCCATCTATCCTTATACACACTTAACCTACTGTTCTCTTGTGCCATTATACATTCAATTTCACTGTGATGTTTTACAAAGATTTTGAATCTCTCTATCCTCAGAGCGTCCACAGATTTTGATTTAAAGATGAAAATTTTGCCAAGAAGTATTAAAATATTGACTATTTTTCCGCAGTCATTTTTTAGACTGCCCAGAAGAATGGTGGGCAAGTCCAGTGTAAAATTACTTGAATATAAAGCCAGCCACCTCTGAACCCCTGTCCAAAACAGACCAACACAGGGGCAGTACCAAAATAAATGTTCCACTGACTCAACCTCTTCGCCACAAAATCTACACAAGTTGGACTCCTCAATTCCCCAAATATGAAGCATCTTTTGAGTGGCCAAAAATTTATATATTAATTTAAACTGAAAAAATCTTATTGACGAATCTATAGTTGTTTTGTAAATTAAATTGAAGACCTGGTTCCATGGAATTGGGAAATCTAGCATATACTCCCAAGAATCTAAAATATTGTGAGGATTAGTTCTCAGGTTTCTTGATTCAAGGTGAAACTTGTATATCATTCCATTTATGCTGGTTTTTTCATTCCACTGAAAGTTTTTCATAAATGGTCGACAGACAAGCTCCTTGTTACTTCCTCTAACAATTCTTCTTTTCCATTTTAGCGGTATGGCGGCAACCAGTTGATTGAACTTTTGTAGAGGGCAAACCTTGCCATAAATGTCAATTAACTCTTCATATGACATTAATTTACCTTCATTATTTACAAGATCATGTATAAAAATAATGCCAGAATCAAACATATTTTTCCAAAAAATTAATTTCTTACCAATCAAGATGTTAGAATTGAACCATATGATTTGTTGCAAAATTTCCTCTGTATTTTCTGGAGGATAGAATTGAAATTGCAGCCAGCTTTGTATGGCTTCCATAAAAAATGGGGAAAGATTAACAGCCAGTTCCTTATTGAATTGTGAGACCTGGGGGCATTTAATCTGTAGAAAGGGAAACAGTCCCTTTTTAAAAATCGGGTGTACATTGTCTAATAGTCTCTGGGAGAACCATCCAGGGTTTTTAAAAAACTTTGGAATCAGGGAGGCTTTGAGTGAGAGATTCAAAGAGATTCACCATTGGCAAACTTAATCACGGTACATATTACTTCGTCCTTGACTGTCAGTTTCGTAAATTTCCACCCAGCACTATGCCCTGGTGCAGCTACCTGGAGGAGATCAGAGAGCTTTCTACTGCATCTAATGTAAGTAGTGGCAATTTGTAGCTCATACAACCCCACTTCAAAAAAAGTGAACTATCCCTTTAACCAGGACCTCAAAAATAATGTTTTGCCCCATTACGATTGGGGTACCAGGCCCAAGTATACCCCCAGCCCAGAGTATAGCCGGGGTAAAGTTGGCTCACGTGTTTACATATAATATTTTTATAGTAATAATATTATAATCTTGGCTGCCCCCCCCCCAGGCCAGATTATGCCCCCCACATTCAGTTATATATTACACCCTGGAGTATATTTTGGCCTAAGCCAGATTACGCCCAGGGATAGTGTGGCGGGGGGTTAATCTGGGCTGCTACATTGGGCTCTGGTCGCCACTATGACTTCTGGTCCCGACAAGGTCAGTTTTTATACTGGAAAATGTCCCCAACAGGTGACAAATATGTGCCCACACACACACACACACGCGCGCGCGCGCGCACGTGTGCGCAGACACGCAATTGCCTCTGAGCACGTCAGTGCCTTTACAGTATCAATCAAGAGGTTTCACTGGCTAAGATTAAGTCATCCTGATAAACTTGTGCCTTTTTCATTTTTTTAAACTGCTGCTTTTCTCTCTCCACCGAGACATTGATGTTTTTATAATAATTAGCGGCAGAGGTTGATTTTTTTTTTACTCCGTCTTCTTCTTTTTCCTTTTTAAGTGATGAATAGCTGGCCGCAGATAAAAGGCGGACCCCTGCGCTGCTCTGGCTGCCACAGAGGGGCGTCAGTGCTGGCGTGAAGCCTGGCTGGGTCTGCAGCGACAGGCATGCAGATGAGCTGCTAGGCCTTGAGGTCAACAGCAAAGTGTCTGTGCGTTTGTTTCCTGTAGGCCAATCCGGTCTCATGTTTCTCTCCCTCTCTCTCTCTCTCTCTCTCTCTTACTTGCCTTCATTCTAGTTGAAGCAGATTGGAGTGGGTTACAAACAGGATATTGGAAAATTCTCCAGGTAATGTGAAACATTATTATTATTATTATTATTATTATTATTATTATTAGTTTATTTTTTTGGACCCTTGTTTAATTAAATGACATTCGGTACGTGGAAACATGAAAAAGCCACCCCTCTCCCCATCTCTGTTTAAATACACGTATGTCAACCACACCCCCGTCAACATTTATATATTATGCTTGGACAGATGAGTTGAAACCGATTTGACTGATGTGTAAATCTGTCCTGCACTCGTATATGCTCACGGCCGTTCACTTCTTTTCTTATGGGAGACTCACTGTGGTAGCCCTCATGTGTTTAAGACAAGTGTTACTGAAAACAGTACGGTAGAACAGCATATATAGTATAGAATTGTTGTGATTCTAGTTCTGCCTTGCCATGTCTTTGTCCTGACTGCCATATGAGTATTTTGATCCTTGCATTGTCTGACTATTCTTAAGGAATGTGTATTGTGATTTGGTTGCTTTTTTTTTTCATGCTTTGTCTTGTTTTGGTTTTCCATGTTTTACTTATCACCATAGTTTTATTCCGGTCCTTGTTTTGAATTATCCATGCATTGCACTTTGTCTCCCCCTGTCTGGTCTTTGGTCTTGTCTTTGCTCACAGCCCCAGTAATGCGTGCCACTCCTTCGGGTGATTTAATGGTTTCTGGGTCTCAATCTTCCTTCCCGATCTCGTTTTCTTCCTTCTCCTTGCTTTTTCTATATTACTAGCACATACTAACAGTTTGTTGTTTTTGTTAATTTACTAACCAAGACTAACATTGTATATAAGACTAACTTACTAACGAGCACTCGGGATTGTATAGCTGCACTTACTAATTGATTAACAAGCTCTCAGCACTCGCCCTATTCTAGTCTCCGCCTCTTGTCTCTCCCTAATCTTTGCTGCTGCATTTCAGTGGAGTCTCCACACCTTCTTATGCTGTCCTTTCTCTTAGTACCTGTGCACGGTAGAACTCCTTGACTGGAGCTGTGTTATTGTCTATAGGTTTGTCCCGTGATCCCTGTCCACGTTCTGCCAATTTCATGTGATCAGGTTCTCCCTAATGTGTTGCTCCCTTGTAATCAGTCTGATTGCTTGCACCTGTGTTCTGTTATCATGTGACATCCCTGAAATGTATATTAGATGTCTCTTCACAGCACTGCCTTGTCAGATCGTTCTCTCATGTTTACTTGTGCCACGTTCATTTCACCCGTTCTGATTGTGATTATCTTTCTGACTGGACCATCTTGGCTGTACTATTTTTGCCTACTCCCTGTACTTCGCCGTCTTCGTGTTTGCTGAACCCTTTTTGTCCGACTTTGATTTTTGTGATTGGTGCCCCGGTTACGATTCTGGATTTCGCCCATTGGATTCTGATTTTGGATTCTGGACTCTGAACAGTTGCCTGCTCTGTTGGGGGTTTTCCCCTTTCAGAAATAAAACCTCCTTTTTGTATTTTACTGGTTCTCGCTTTTGGTCCCTTTCGTAAAACCTCACAAGAATAGTATAGAACAATATATAAATCTCCCATACAGTGTTTCTGAACATAGTCCTACACACATATTTATTTACCAACTTGTGAAATGGAATACAAATGTGCTCAAAAGTCTGCACCCTAGCTGAGTTTATAAAAAAAAGGTCACATTAAAAAAAAAAACATGAATGGCCAGGCAAAATGGTAAATGGTAAATGGACTGCATTTATATAGCTAGTCACATGATATAACCCTGCGCATCAGGAGCAGTGCGGGGTTCAGTGTCTTGCTCAAGGACACTTCGTCACATTCTCTGGAGGAGCCGAGGATCGAACCAGGAACGCCCGCTCTACCTCCTGAGCCATGCCGCAAAACATTAATTTTATTTCATATTAGATTCATATTCAACTGCAGGTCATGTAGAATAGCACGATATTATCAAATATAACATGGCAATAAGGGGAAAAAATGAAATGAACCCTGTTCAAAGGTGTGACACCCTAAGTTCTTAATACTGTGTATAGCCCCCTTAAGCATCAGTAACCGTGTGCAGTCTTCTGTGGTTGTTGTCAGTGAGGCCCCTCATTCTCAGGTGGTATAGATGCCCATTCTTCCTTGCAAAATGCTCCAGCTCCTGCAAATTCTTTGATCGTCTTGCATGAACTGCGCGTTGGAGATCTCCTCGAAACAGCCCGATGATATTGAGGTCAGGACACTGTGATGGTCACTCCAGAAACTACACCTTTCTCTTCTGTAACCACTGGAGGGTCAACTTGACCTTGTGCTTTGAATCATTGTCATGCTCGAAAGTCCAGGTGCATCCCATGAGCAGCTTTCCTGCTGTTGAATGCAAATTGTCTGCCAGTATTTTCTGATAGGATGGTACATTCGTCTTGCCATCAATTTTGGCGAGATTTCCTGGGCCTTTAGAGCTCAAATACCATAATATCAGAGAGCCGCCACCATGCTTCATAGTGGGAATGGTATATTTTTCACTTTGGGCCTTGTTGTCTGCTCTCCAAACATAACGCTTATGGTTGTGACCATAAAGTTCTATTTTGGTCTCCTCACTTCAATTCACAGTATTGCAGAAGTTGTGAAGTGTCTCACGGTGTTGTTTAGACAGGCTCTTTTGTAGGATTGGCACAATAATGGCTTCCTTCTGGCAACTCAACTATGCAGCACATTGTTGTTTAAGTACCTCCTTATTGTGCTTCTCGAAACGACCACACCATCCTTTTCCAGAGCATCCTGTATTTCTTTAGAGGCAGCTTATGGATTTTTCTTTGTGTCCTTAACAACTCTTCTGGTAGTTTGGGCTAAAATCTTTCTTGGCATACCCAAGCTTGGCTGGGTGTCAACATATCCCCTAATTTTCCACTTCTTAATCACAGACTGAACAGTTCTGGCAGGTATTTTCCAGTCTTTGGACATCTTTTTATATCCTTTCCCATCTTTAAAAAGTTGAACTACCTTGTTATGAAGGTCAGTTCATTTCCGCTCCCGATGGCTCAGTGTCTCGCCAAATCAGTGCATCTACTCTGAGCTAACAAACTCAATGACTACACACATACACTAGTTACTATTTTAAAAGGCACAGGTGTGGAAAATTCACCCTTTATAGTCATTTAAACCTGAGTGTGTTACCTTGTGTCTATAAAACAAGGTCAAACATTTAAGGGTGTGTGACACTATGATCAGGGCCGTTTGGGTGATTTCAGTCATCATTATGTTTTAAAAAGGAGCCAAACACCTATGTGTTGATAAATGACTTCACGCGATCACTTCACATGATCCTTAGATAAAAGACATTTTTTGCATGATGAGTCTTATTTTCAAAATGAATGGAAACATTTCACAAATTGAACTAGGGTAGGCAAACTTTTGAGTAAAATTGTATGTAGAATATTCAGGCATTTACATACTGTATAATTCTATTTGAATTCAAACATTCCAATAGTTGCCAGTGAAAACAGCCATCAACCTCATTAGTTGGGAGTGTGTTTTGCATGGGGTCAATTTAGATCGCTTTTGTCTGCCCTCAGTTGAACTCTTTAAAAAAAAAATTTCGGGCAAAATAATTGTTGCTATGTATTCTCTCAAACCTTTTACTTGTGGCGTGTGAATTAATTTGGGCAAGAAAAACAAAGTATGCTTGGTAATGCCACAGAACTTGTTTAGCATGACTGTGGATTCAAAACAATGTCCCATGCCCGCCAGAGGTGGCGCTGTCTTTCGGAGCCAGTAGCAGCCGCTGCGATGAGCAGGTGCTCGCAGGGGGTGGTGCGGTACGTGTCCACAGGTGTGTGTGAGAGCTGGACCTCTCCCAGTTCCGTCAGGTGGCCTCATTTCATGGTCTCAGGCCCTGCTTCATGCGCCAAGAATTTGAACATCTGGGCTTGGTTCCACGATAACGTGGCGGATTCCCGCACTTCCATTTTAAGCTTCACAGACACTTTTTCTGCGTTATGAAATGAATGTGAAAGAGAGAAAAAAAACATGCGCATGTGTCCAGACAAAGGTTTATGCCTTTCATTACAACGTGTGTGTAACGCTGTTGAGATATCTGCTAGTATTTTTCCATAAGGCTGTTTGCCGACACAAGCAGATTTTGTTTTTGAAGAAACTCCTCAACTCCCTCCATATGTTTAGCATTAGGTTCAGTCTACTCAAACTGAATGCAGTTACCCCGGTTTGGTTCTGGACGCTGCTCATGAATCAAACAATAGTTGCTCCTTGCCCTAGCCTTGTGTGTGCATGTATACACTTTCAAAGGATCTTGTGAGCCTGTATAGTGAGGCTTAATAAACACTTCACTTCCTAAATACCAGCCCCGTGAAAGACGTATCCTGGCTGGTGTAACTGCATCTCATGATCTCAGACCCTTATTGTATGTTTTTTGTCTCCCTAACGACTATAAATGCTAGCATGCAGACACTGCCTGAAAACAGTAGCTTATCAGGTTACACTATGACCGACATCAAAAGGGCTGGATTTTGTGTGAAAATTTCTGCCTATCTCTTCTCTGTGGTTTCGATAAAATAATAATAAAAAAAAAACTATTAAGCCTTTTTTTGTGGGAGAATACTGACTCTGTATGCCAAGGTACATTTGTTTTGTCCCTGAAAAAATTGCAGCGATCACCATTTTCTGAATATACTGTGTTTCATTACATCATACAATGCCTGGGCAAAAAGAAGTTGCAACGCTATAATATTTTGTTGGACAGCCTTTAGCATTGATTATGGCAGGTATTCATCATGGCATTTTTTTGACTACATTTATTTTCTATCTAGAGTTGATTAATTTATTTGGTCTAGGCATTGTATTGACTATGTATAGTCCAACCACTCCATGAAGTCTTCTCTAGCACATTTCAAATACCCTCAAAAGAGTTAATGATGTTTTGGACAGTTCTTGGAGTGAAAGACAACCTTCACCTGCAGTAAACTGCAGACAAAAGAACAGCCGCCTTGGTGTTACAAAATATACCTTAGGTAATTTTAAGACAAAGCTGAATTGAGTGATAAATACTTAAACATCCGGATCAAAGCACTCATGGAATTAGCCATTTTCCTCGAAAAGGGACATCAAATGTCCAATAACTTTCGTATGGGATGTGGTAAAAAAAACTCACCTTGAACAGCTGTCCGTTGAGTTTCCTGACACCCAACAGCCAAACACAGCAGCAATTTAATGAAGAGTCATGTCCACCAATAAAACTAATTCTCTGCCATTTAACTAAGTAAACACACCTGTAATGTTAAGTAACCTATTGCACATGCATAGTAATCTAACAGTGATGCCAGCTAGGCTTACCACTTAAGCTAAAACATAAAGTAATTTGCTAAACATGCTAGCAAGGTGTAATGATTAAATAATATGTGGCGAACCTCCCAGATCCTGAACTGTAAATAGTTATTATACAGCTAATAACAGTAGTACCTGCGCTAAATATCCACTGATATGAAAGACAAATCACATTTCACCCGAGCATACTTTGCGGAAAAGAAATGAACAATGATAGAATGAAAAACATCATAATGAACCTCCTGTTATGTGACATCCATCATAGAAAGGGAGGGGGGGCACCAGATCAGGCATTCACCCGTTTAAGATGACAGAACTGCTCAAAACGACAGGGGATTCAGGAAAAAAATATGAAGCTGTTCAGTCCTTGGTCAAGCTATGGCCATTTGACACCGCTGTCACGTGACTGCCAAAGCAGTCCTCAGCCTCTCATTGGTTAAACATTTTTCTTATTGTTTAATCACAGTTTCACGATTTCAAGTGTTGTACAACTTTGCAAAAAAATTGCAAAAAAAAAATCGAAGTCATAATATCTCGACTCCAAGTAGTTAGTTTAGCATTGGTTTTGTGCAAAATGTCATCTTAGCCCAATTGCAGTGATTTTAGCCATTTCTTGGTTGTTTTCTTTAAACGATGCAGGCCAATAATTTGCCCCCTGAAAAGCAATAACATCTTTTCCATGACCATGGGTATTCACAGGGTCTTCTGACATGGTTGTTTAGGACTGAGCTGCTACACACTGTAACATTTAGGGTTTAAAGAATTGTTCCCAGCTGAATTGCATTAATCACTGCAATAATGATTCAATCATTGGCTCTTAAATATTTGCTTAATTAAATTCAAATAGTAACTTTTTTAGTCAAGCAATGTATTTACTACTATTCTATATATTATTACTGAGTTGGCGATTTGCATAATGTCACACATCTCTTCCAAAACCACTGTGAATAATCAGTCTGTTTTCCGCATACACCGGTTTTGCTGTGTGACAAAGATTATGCGCCAGGTTTCGAACTTAGTTATGAAGTGAAAACTGTGTATTGAAGCCATTTTTGCAAGTAAAACCAGCTAATTCAATCAGCTGTTATCGTGTTAAAAAAATTCACCACAAATGTTGTATACAAGGAAATTCTATGAACTTTTAAACACAGGCTATCTACATTGCATCGAAAAACAATGCCTGCACATATAGCCCGTGAATAGCACGGGTATCGGCTAGTTGGTTTAATTCATCTGTTTCTGCATGATCCTGCTGATGAAGGTTTGAGGATGATAGATTGCCATTTTCCTTATGTTATAACCAATTTTACATTCTAAAGACACATTTCAGAATGCCAACAATAATTTGGAACTGATGCGTTGTATGCTCTGGACTGCAGCATTTTGTTGAGCTGTAATTATTTTGTGGTGTTGTGAAATTAAATGCAAACAAACAATATCCTACTTAGAAATGGTCTTTGAGGGCTGAATAATGTGGGTTCCTATGCAAGTCACTACTAATAGTCATTTTCTGTGCAAATATCCCATTCAAATCATCATAATCATTGTTAATGAGCACAGAAAAGGTGCGGTAAGACATATTTGTTTGGTTATTGGCCCAGCGTTTGAATAATTGTTTACTTCCATCAAGTTGCGTACATTACCATGCATCTACATTGGATAAATGAATGGTGCCTCATGTCAGTCTATTGAATTTGCATTCATTGTTGCAAAATATGTCTGCTGTTAGCAAAAAAATACAAGCTGCCATTTTTGTGTGTCTGCATGGTTCTGTAGACCAACTGTTCATCCTGTTGTCATGCTACCTAGTTTTTTTTTTTTTTAGATAAATAGAAAACACCTCTAATAGGCATTGCACCGGGAATGTCATTTTACATTTGCCAGCAAAGTTTCCACTGAATAAAATCAGTAGATACACTCGTAAAACATTTGCAGCACTTAAATTCACCAGAAGGTGTAATACACAGTCCGCGCTCAAGTCATGAGGTCGCAATCATTTCAAAACCAGACTAGGGTATTTCTGAGCAGTAAAAAGTGGTTTCAAATGCCATTCCTTGGTTTTATCTGTTAGACTCAAGAGTACTTTTCCTTTCTGTTTTAATTTTTTGCATGAAGTTGAAATGGCTGTTTACAGTTAAATTGATATGTGGCTGAAATCCCTGAGCCGCGCTGAAAGAGCTCAGTCGCCAATTAGACTACCTACGTTATTGTGGAATGGGATTTATGAGATGAATTCACTTCTCAGCTGATGGGAATTGTATGCACTGTTTTCAGCAATAGATCTTTGAAAACCGTACCAAACATTTAACCCTGTCCCGTGTCTGTTTCTTTCTGCAGTTTATCAGGGTTGGAAAAAAAATTCAGGTGGTTTCACAATAGAAGTATTATATGTACAATATCTAATGGAATGCAAATTCGAGCCCAGTCTCATCCCGATGCGCCATAAATTGATGCTACCTGACCAAGAATCAATATACAATGCAAAAGGATGCTTTTGGCGGCCTCAATGGATGCCAGTTTAAAACGAACCTTACCCCCTAACCTTTAACATGGACAACAGCCCTAAGTGTCAAATAAAGTTGCTTCCTTTAGCATCGTATATTGACGCTTAGTGAAGTAGCGTCACTGTATGACGAGTCGGCATGAGGATGTGTTGCAAATTCATCAAGACTTGTGATTAAGTAGTATTTCCATACTTTCTATACTCCTCTCACCATGTCCTGCAGTTTGAATTGTTCGGAGATGTTTATCTTCTGACTAATTTTCTATATTTGCTGAGGCTCCACTGACGCTTTGGGTCTCATCATTGCACTGAATGAAAGAATATCACAGATCACCACTTAGATTTCCTTGGATAAATGAAGCTGAATATACTGTCATAATGGTTAAACCACAATGAAGCTGTCAAAGCAGTATAAATGAACCAATTACAGTCAAATTACCGTAAAAAATGACCATAAATAACAGCTGCAGCATATAAAAAATGAATAACAAAGATGGAATGTAATCCTTTAAGTTGAAGTCTTGATAGAAGGAAAATCTATATTTTCTCTCGCAAAATAGTCACAAAGAAAACAGATTTTACCATAATAATGGACCAATTTTTATGCTTTTATGTGGTTCTTCTGCTGAGAAATTTAGCCTAATCCATCCCTTTGTGGTTACTCTAACTCTTCACTCCCTCTCTCCACACAATGCATGTATTCTAGTAAAGATTACTCCTCCAAAAGTTAGCTCACAATAAACAATTATGCGACTTGCTCAAAGCCGCCAGCAGTGGCCTTCCCTTTCTCCCTTGGCTGCAGTTGAAATAAAATGTTAATTCTGAATTGAGAGGGATTTCAAAGTGACAGCCCCTACTTTTCATCTTAGTCTATACCGCAAGTTCACCAACACAAATCTGCTCTGCTGGTTCAAAGGAGCTGGGATTTCTGTTTCCTACGGAGCGAATCCTATTTTTCCCCCCTGTCATCTTTCAAAAAGGAAACAAAAAACCTGAGACCGGGAGTCATCTGCAGGTGTTTCTCCTGATGGTGGGGATTTATCTCCGCTTCCTCTCCCTCTGACCCAGTTCTGTTCTGTTCTGTTCTCACTCTTAAAGTTGTTTGCGGTCCCAAATCTGTGGAGACAATGCGTCAGTTTCAGTGGAAATTCCTCAAGTTACATCAGAAAAGCAGGCTGTCCAGTTATCTTGTGCATCTCTTCTGTGTCAGGGGTTTTCAGACTTATCCAGAAAGAGCCAGAGTGTACGCAGGCTTTCGTTCTAACCAACCAGTTACACCCCTGATTGTATTCATCAGCACCAAGTGTCTGGTGAAGATCTTCACTGAGGGTAGAAGGTAGTCCAACCAGGTGTGGAACAGCTTGGAAAACAAGCCTGTACCCACACTGGCCATTTCTGGATGAGGTCAGTAATCCGGGTGTATTATATCTGAACCTGCTGCTCTAATTTAGTGCTCAAAGCGACAAATTTTTAAATTTGAGGGGGGTGAATGAACCACGCAATAGGCATCCCATTGGGAAGCTGTGATTTGAGAAAATTTCCCCGAAATACATTCTTATTTCACTAGATATATCCTACCCATTGATTTTTAAGTTACTATGACATATTGAAATGTACTTAGGTCCTTGGCATGTCTGTCGATACGTACCCTGGCTTCAGGACCTTTCAATGGAACCAGAGTACATTTTGACTCATTTCAGAAACCGTGGTACATTTAGACATATGTAACTGCACCCTGGGCACTCTTCGCTGCTACTCAGGTCAAAGATGACCCTGTTTGCATTTCTATGTTAATAGTTTCTATCAGTGATTCTATTTCCAAGGAATAATCTCTGTATTTTACGCAAGTTTACTCCACCGTATGTGTGAAACACTGAAATTCTCTCCCTGGATTTGTCTCCTGCTTGAATTAACTAATGCATTGGCCTTCATTAATTTATGCATAATACAAATAATGTCAATTTTGGTTTGTTGTGTGTGAGCCTTTTTAAGGCTTCATAACTCTGGTTATAAGTCAGCATTTGTTTCACGGAGATTGGGAAAAATTATTCCAGTGAAGCCAGACATTTGGACATTCAATCACAGAATTATTTTCGCAATTTCATTTTGGAATTTATCGACACAGGCGTCTGTATTTGCACCATGGGGTTTTAATCTACTGCGTAAAAATAGCTACAGTGATATAATACAAGTGCTTAGACATGCACTATGAACATTTAGCACATACGCTATCAATCAATAGTTCTGCACTCTTGGCTCATTTGTCCATGTTTCAGTGACACATGGGCAGTTGAAATTAATGTGTACGACCTGAAGTAACACTTGTAATACACAAACAGTGAGAAGTCAAAAAGAATCTGTTTGATAATGGCCTAAATTTTGGCAATAATGAAGTTGTATTTGGCAAAAAATAAAAAAAATTAAAAAAGGTAAACCTATGGTTTGGAGAAATTTCTGTACTTATGTTTTATATGCTTATGGGCCAGTTATGTGTCCATGTTGGATTTCGGTGGGCTGAGTTTTTCAAAGACTAATTATCCCACAGTCAGGCTTGAACCCAAGTCTCTGGCTTCTGTATTAATTCATTGCATTATCAGGTCAGTTGATTGTGAAAAGATGGCATCATAAACACTGCGCAACATTGGCATGAAAAGCAGATGCTGGTCTGGTAAATGAGACAAACGGATGAGTCAGGCCACACATTCGCTCCACAATGCTGTATGCATGCATGGGTTATCACTCCTCTCTCTCCCTTGCATATACAGTACCTCTCTCTCGCGTTGGCTTCTAAATATTTTGCATAATTGGAATATTGTTTGTTGCTTGCACCCTCCATTTGTAATTATGGACGACTAGCACCTAAACATCAGCAGGCATTTAAAATGATGTCAAATTAAGATGTGGTTGGACAGCTCTAATATTTAGCGCTCTCATTTTTAGCCATTTTCACCCTGGTAGCTCTCCTCTGAATTTGTGGAGTGAATGAGGACTTAAAAAAAAAAAAAGATCAGTTTATTAAAAAGAAAAATTTACATTTACAATTTACAATTTGACCCAGTCAAAATAAACTTTTTAAGTAAATTTAAAACATTTTTTTTGCGTGAATGATAGGACAATTTTACTATTTCATGGAACACATTTTTGTTTGTGCACTCAAGAGGGTGGGCTCGGAAATTGTGATTGTGCACTCAAGAGGGTGGGCTCGGAAAAAATTGTGAGAGGATCGGGAGCGCAGTTGCTCTCGGGCCAGTTTTGCTAACACATTTTGGCACATCCAAAATCCATAATACATCCTTAAGGTGCAAGACTGTAGTACTGGTTTTACATGTGTGAAAGGACCTCCATGTGATCAGGGCCTTGTGATGCACTGATAGGCTGGGCGTCCAATCTCCCCCTCTATCCTAATTTGTGGGGTTAATTTCCCAGTGCAGATATGGCTAATTCTCCGCTCGCTCACATCCTGAGCTCAGCTATGCCAACACCCCTTCACGTCCACACCCAGCAGTACATGGAGTCAGCCTATTGGTCCAGAGCATTATGAGAAAGAGCTCTCTGTCAGGCCCAGAATGCATCCAGGCATAACGTTCACGATCAGGCCTACTATAAATTGGCTGACTAAGAAAAGCATGGGAATTCGCAAAACAAATGCAACCACTCTTTCATTTGATTGGCAGTTCTGTCCATTTCTTCAGTTGCTGTTGTGTCCTGTTTTTCCTATAACAGTACTAAACAGTTGTTATTCACACAGAAGGGGGACAAATTAATGGAAAAATTAGCATAAACGGTCTTGGTAAGGTGTTGGGCCTCCACAAGCTGTCAGATCACACACGTTGGCGTGGCATGGAGTGTGTCATTTAACTGGAGGGATGGAGTACTTCTCTTCCCAGAGATGTTCCCTCATTTGGTGTTTTGATGATGATGACAGGGAGTGCTTTCTTGGAGGTTGTTCTAAAATCTCCTATATGAGTTCAGTTGTTTTGAGGTCTGTGAAGGTGTATGTTTTGGATTATTTTCATACTCATAAGACCATTCAGTGATCTTTTGTCCCCTGTGGGGCATAGACTCTGCTCCTATCATGGTAGGAATGTTTCCTCATAGGATATAAAGCTGATCACACAGGATAACTGTTGATTTGTAGTGACTGTCTGTCTTAACAAGGACAAGTGAACCAAAACCATACTAGGAAAATAAACAAAAATGTCTACATTTATTATGTTTCGTCCACTGTGTTCTTCTCCTTAAGTCACCAATCTGTGCATGTACAGTTTTATTTAAGACTAGTGCTTTCTCCAAATACCTGTTTGCATGTGTATTTATGAACGCTGCACGAAAAACTTACTTAATCTTCATATGAGTCAGCAAAAAAGGTCAAAGTACAGTTTGACATTTGGTGAAGTAATTGGGAGCTCCGTTAGGACAGAGGATCCGCAGGGGTGGCCTCAGGACAGTTTTCATTGAGCAGTGTTGTTTTTATTTTTTGTATTTGCGGTATATCTCTGTAGAGCCGTTATCTGTTCTCCACACCGTCGGCTACAGAGCGTAAACAAAGAGATGACAAAGATGTGAGTCATCTAACGTTATCGCGCCCCAACGTCGGCATTGAAATGGTAATTCATCGCCCGACACCTCCAGCATTCTTATGCTAATGCGGTTCATCCCGGCCTGTAATTCTGCGATGATAATACTGAGGTGTGTGTCTCTTCCTCCGACTGTTCTCAGATCAGCTGCCCGGCATCTGCATTACGATGGACAGGTGTGTTACGGCTCCGGCGGAGGATCGAAGGGATGGCGGCGCCGTCCAGGGTCCGCCACGGAAAGCGGTGAAGGGCATGCCTGTGTCCAGACCGCTGGCAGGCCTCAAGCCGGTTTGTACAAGTTGTGTACATAACATTACATTAGCGCTGTATAACCGACACCTCAAGCTCAGCTCCTTCCAATGTGACTTACAGTTGATTAGAGTAAGCGAGGACCGGTCTCCTTGGGGCAGTGTGGGGTCAGGGCCTTGCTGAAGGGCTTTAGAGCTGCAGCTATTTTCTTGGGGCTTGAGTCTCAATTAAACTTAGTAACCACAAGACTACAAGTCCCTACTATTGATCAAAAACTGCAATAGTATGTAGTCTGTATTGATTGCGCTGGACTCACTTATACTTGAATAGTCGTCACATATAATGAGTTTAGATCAGGGGTGGCCACCATTGTCCCAGTTGGGCTCCAGGATGTGCTGGTTTTTGGTCTTACCACCCATTTAAGACCCAAGATACCAGGTGAGGTGAGTTACCTGTGTAATCAAATGCTTTAATTGAACAATTAATTAAGAGTACCAACTTGACCCAGCTTAGCTCGAGACCCTCCGGCTGCAGGATTTGCAACCCATTTCACCTCATGGTTGCAGTGTTAATGTGATCGAAATGAGGTCAAAAATGTAAAGTAAACATAATCAGCTTTTGTGCGAGCCTGGAAACTGTCAAAGCACTTGGGCAGTGTGTTTGTGTGCGTGTGTGTCCGTGCGTGCGTGTGTGTGTGTGTGTGTGTGAATGCATTTGCACGTATGCTATTATGCTAATGCCTGTATGTGTGCACTAATGTGCTAGAGCATTAATGTGTGTGTGTGTGTATGTGTGTGCGTGTGTGCGCGGGAGTGTGTGCGTGCACACGAGTGTGTGTGTGCCTGCGTGTGTGTGTGTATGCATTTGCATGCATGCTAGTGTGCTACCTCCTGTGAGGGTGCGTGTGTGTGTGTGTGTGTGTGTGTGTGAATGCTAACATCCTGGTGTGTTTGTGTGTGTGTGTGTGCGTGTGTGTGCATATTTGTTTTCAAACAAAGGCCGGGCTATTTGATGGAATCTCATGCAGATAGGCTTCCCTGCCTGTCGCATCTCTTGTCAGATCTGGGCTCCCAGAAGTGCGGTTCTTCATACACAAGGTGCCCCTGCCTCTCATTACTGTGTACATTCCACAGAGGGTGACTGCAGTGGGGTTTTAATTAAGCAGGCCACTCTCCGCTCCGCGCCCAGAGTCTCAAGATTTACACCATCCGCATTCCAGGCAAACATGTTTTGACTGACGTTCGCAGATTAATAACAGCCTTCTTCCAAACGCAACCCCCTTTCTACAATATTATAGCATTCCCTGGGTCATCCTATCATATCGCAGCCATAATAAACCCCTTGCCTGGGCGTGTGCTTTACAAAGCCGGGGCCGTGCGTGTGCGTGAAAGGAACGGATTCCGGGGTGTCTTCTCTATCACCGGCTCTGATAGCGAAACGTCAATTCATCTCAGCCAGATTAATTTCTGGCTTTGCTGATTAAAGACCAAATGTAGAGGAGGACATTTTCCAGGACTCATCAGGGCTGGGGGACAAGGTGTAGCTGAATAGAACTTGCTGGATTGTTTCTGTGGAGTTTCTCCATTCCACTGGGTTCAAATGCTAATAGGTGCTGCTAAATGGGGGGAAAAGCCTTAAAAGTAAGGCGATTTTAAGTATGAGAATTTTGCATCCTCATGTTGCAAGATCCCTTTTGTACCCCTGAAGATGAATCCACCATTTTTTTTGTTGTTGTTTTGAAGTCCTGTTGTGTAATCTTCAGAAAAACTACGTTGAAGACCGTCTCAAGCACTCCTTGTCCCAGCTTTCTCATTTTTTGAAATTTTTCGAAAGGAGCTCAAAGCTAAAATACCTCCTTCAAACTTATCTCTGCATGTTTCCTGTTTCCTCTTGTGCTTGAGGACGGTCGTGTGTTTGAACCTTATAGACACTTGTACACAACTCATGTAGAGCAGGATCTCAGCTGAATTATGTCCCCCACTTGCGCTTTTTTTCTGCTTATAATCTCCACAGCAAAAGGGGTTTTGGCTGGAGGTGTAACCTTTGCAGATTTTGCATACCGAGTCATGCTTTGTTTAGATTCCAAACATCAAAGGCTCGATGCAAATTCCTGCAGACGTTACCGCATTTGATGTTTTGTGACACAAATTTCCGTGGCGATTACAGCGACAGACCGCGCCGTCTGACAGGGCCAAACTGGCTCCTCGTTCTGGCTGTCAATTAACAGGATGACTCCCCAAAAACACAAACTGCCGTTTGAGGCTCTTCCGCGATAAGAGGGCTGTTGGTGTTGATAAAGCGATTTGGGTTCTCGTCCCTTTCATCCGGCCGACATTAGGTCGTTTCAGCCTTGGCTCCTACCCTTGAATTTCCCAGTGTGAGAGGACGTCCCCTTCCATAACAACGTGTCGTTGTATTTTATTATCCGAGCAACACAGTGGATGGGGATATAAGAATGAGTGTTGTCCTTCGTCCGTCTGTCCTTCTGTCAGTCTGTGCCTGAACCCCTTTTCTGTGCCTGAACTCCTAAACCGTCCAATGTTCCTCACAAAATTTAATACATGGCTAAGTCTTCTTGCCTAGATGGGCCTTCATACTTCTGTCTGTCCGTCTGTCCGCCGTTTCGTCTGTCTGCATTTTGTTTCCTGGCTAGAGGTGAAAATCCCGTCCTTCTCCTGGCCAGAAGTCTTAAACCGTTCGATATTTCTCAACCCCCCCCCCCGGAGGGGGAGGGAAGACATATTGTTTTAGGCTCGGTTTGCGTTTGCCTTCGCGTTCGCATCAGTGTTCCCACGTTGTTTCCACAGCGTAACTCCAAAACCTTTTGCATGAGCTTAACGAAACTTTGCATACTTACTACTCAGGTCCTGAAGTGGTGCCTTTTGGTATGTGCCTGTGTCCGTCTGTCCATCTGTCGGGGGGGTTTGGCAGGGAAGGGGGCCCGGGGGGAGATGTACGTTTTTACGAGTGAAAACACATTCTAGTTATGTGGTGTTATGTGGAGGAACTCTTCTAATTTTATTCACACAATAATCTGTGATTGTCAACAAACAAACAAACTGTAAAACTGTTTAAACTGTATTTACTGAGAAATCCTCAGTTCACAGTGGCTTCTTTGTTGTATTAAAACTAAGATGACAAACAAATGAATAATATTAAAGTAAATAATCATGATTCTTCCTGTCATGTGGTGCAATGTCCAAGGTAATCCTAATAAATGTTCTGTGTCCATTGATGTAATTGAGGAGGAATACTGTACGGCTGACGAGGTTGAATTGGAAACACAGGCTTGACTGATTCCAAGATTTGCTGAGTAAATGTTATAATGTGTCCAAGAACAGCTAAATCTAGGATTAACTGCCTCACCAGTCTACAAGTATTTATACACCCAAACAAACTTTCCAAAAGTTTCCAGTCCATTTGACACCATCTGTCTTAAGAACTTTTCATACATATCCATTCATACTTTATTACTTCTGGTCGTGTGTTTATATCAAGTAGTCGTAGCTAGAAATTTGTGGAATAGTCAGGAAATATTTAGAATTTTATAGGCTGTTCCACAAGACATACACTAGACTATTCTACATACCTGTATATGTACATACAAATAACAATGGGAACAATGGGTATCTTATTGGATATATGTGCCTTTTCATTCATCCATCGGTCATCCTGTCTGTCCGTCCGTTCCTCCACCAGGTTTTTTCCAGGCCAGATGTCAGCCGTCTCGTGGCATGGATCTGAGCATTCATGCTTGTTTAATGGCTGAAGTCAACCAACCAAGCTTGCTTTTACCAAGATGGTTATGAAGTCATTTTTATTGAGTCAGGTTTTTCTTTTTGTATTTCTTAAATTTGAGTAAGCCTGTTACGAGCCTAGCGGCCCATAAGGCCGGTCCTTAACCCCAGTTGACATGGCATGAAGCGACGAGAGGTATTGGATGGGATGCCAGTCCATCGCAGGTACTCCCCCAGCTCTTAGTCAAGTTTCCCTGACTATTTACTGGTACCCATTTATAGACCTGGGTAGAGTGCGGCGTGGAGTGAGGGAGTGAAGTGTTTTGCCCAAGGCTGTGGCCGGGGCTTGAACTCAGGACCTTACGATCCCAAATCAAGCCTACTTGACCATTGCACTACCTCATCTCCAATATTATATTTGAATATGACATTATCATCAGCAGCTCAGTCACTGCTAATGCAACGTGCAAGCCTATAACTCAACAATCTGTAATATTTTATTCTTAAAATAGCTCACATCATGCTTATACTGTTGGGACTTAACCTAGCCTCGCAGATATTATATTCCCTGGACTCTTTTTCAGTGGTGAAAGTGTGATTGTTTAATGTGTTCAGTAACACAACTGCATATAAATATTTATGGTTTTTCATGATAAGCATGATAAGTTCTCTTGGTTTTTGAAAAAATATATATGAATATTTCTAAAACCCTCAATCCCAGTTGAAAGTTTACATATTTGACTTTACACTTTAGACTTTGTTTATCTAACGTTTGTCACCGCAGTAATTTTTAAACCCCCGGTGAGATTTCTCAAGTGACGTAAAAATCAAGTGACTCAACAGTGAGAGAGAGAGGGATGGCCATTGATGCTTTTGTTTTACGAAGCCTGTGTTACACGGTCCAACTTCTACAGCCACGTTTCCACCAATCACTTTTAGTATGGCACCCTTAGGACTGGTACCTATCCTGTTCGGACTGGTAGCTAAACTCCAAATCTGATCCGCGTTGCCACCGCAGACAGCATCGTTATTGTAGGCGGGGTTGTTATCGGACGGTAACGACCGCGTCCACCAAGTAAGTAGCGTTGCAAGAGTGACAGCTCTGTCTTGACCAATTAAGGGACTGCAACATTTTTAGCTCCACCTTTTCGGATTGGGTCAGTGCGTTTGGTATCTCAGCAGAGGTGTGACAAAAAAAGGGATGGATCAGAACAGCGCTTTTCCCACCATCTTTTGTCAATGGAAATGCGAAAATAGCCACTTGAATGTGTAACAACCTGAACCAAGCTGTACTGTTTGAAGCTTTTATGGTCACTTCTAACACATGGATCCCTAACCCTCATGTCAGGAGGGTTGCACTTTTGTGTACCTGCTTTTGCACACTGCGTGAGTAAGGGCACCAGCTAAATCAAAGCAACTCAATGGCTGGATTCATTTTGACCGGCTCAAGGCGAGTGTAGTTTTTGGTCATGTGACGAGGTTCCCACGCCACAGGGAGAGAGTGAGGCTGTGAACTGACTGGGACTGGCTTTAGTGCCTGTAATCACTGGGGGTCCTGAGGAATGGGCCCCTGCGACTGTTTTAGCTGTATGACTCAGACAGAAAGCTGGTGCTAAGCCTGACTCCTCCAAACTGGGGGACACAGAGGCAGATAAACTGCCAGCTTCTTTCCCTAATGAAACAAAAGGAAAAACTCTGCCGGCTTCGCTTTGATCAGATCTTTCTCCCCGGTAATGGTTTCACCTTCTGCCGCGGAAAGACTTTGATTTGCGGCTCCGTGGGTTGAACTCGCGACACAAATTAGAACAAATTGCCCTATTTTCTGAAGTGCGGTTGCTGGGAGTTTGACACTTTGGGAAGCGATTTTGTTGTAGTTTTCTGTTGTGTTCCACAAGATAACTGGAGCAGTATGACAAAACATTTAGGGTCTGCTTTGCTAAGACTTCTAGCACATGAAAAAAGCAATAACACGACAAATGATAGGTCATGTTTCGCTCCGATCGTAGGTTCTGTGACGACAATGTAAGTGCTTAAATATCTCGCGGATGCTAAATGTCTGATTAAATCGAACCCCTAATGCTAACAAATATTGCCAGACGGATCTTGCGAAGCACCTCTCCCTTGAATGCGAGAAACGGGGACTTGTACAAGCCTACGCACGTCCCTGTCCCTACAGATTCAGTCTGTTTGTGACGGTACAGCCTCGTGCCAGTTAAGGGTGTTTATAACAAGCATTGCCATGGAGGTGTTGGCACATGGTGATAGCGTAATGTGTGTGGGCATGTGTTTATGTGTCCTGGTATGTTTGTTGTCATGTTCATTGATAAAAATTGGCAAGCCCCTGAATGTGACAGTGTGGATTGAAAAGGTACCTCTGACTACGTTATCCCTGCCAGCAGTGTTTGTTGCATTTTTCTTTAAAGAGCTCAATGAGTTTCGCACTAAACGACTTAAGGAAAGAGCCTCTGATTTTTTTTTTTATGGATGAAAATTGATCTTGGATGTCTGTTCTTCTAATTGCACATTTTCAGTTGCATTACACCGGAGCTGTACGTTTGAATGCTGGGTGGTACACAATTCAGAAGTAGGCTTAATTCCATCTGGATTCTGCTTGATCATAGGAACCCATTCAGACTGTCCCAGAGTCAGTTTTTCTGTTGATTTGTCATGGCATTATTTTACTGTGTCTGTGTAGGTTTGTGTTTGTGCATGCATGCACATTGGATTGTTTGTGTGTGCGTGTGTGTGTGTGTGTGTGTGTGAGTGCGTGTGGCACTCTTTGTGTGTGTGTGTGATTGTTTTTGGTCGTTTGTGTGCCTGCTATTATGTACGCGTTTAGGATAGTGTTTATGTGAGTGCGTGTGTGTGTGTGAGTATGTGTTTGGATGTGTGTTTTTGTATGTCCATGTTTGTGTGTGTGATTTTGTGAGTGTGTGTGTGTGTGTGTGTGTTTGTGGATGTGCATTTATCTGGCAATATGTGTGCAATTGTGTGAGTTTGTGTGTGTTAGTATGTGTATGTGTGTGATTGTGAGTGTGTGTCTATGTGTTTGTTTCTATGTGTGAGTATTTGTGTGTGTGTTTGTGTGTGTGTGTGTGTGTGTGTGTGTGTGTGTGTGAGCATGTGTATGCGTGTTGCACTCTTTGTGTGTGGGAGTGTGCTTGTTTATCTGCCTGCTGGTGTGAATTTGTTTTGGATAGTCAGTGCCTCTGTGTTTTTTATGCGTGTGTGTGTGTGTGTGTGTGTGTGTGTGTGTGTGTATGTGTTTTTGTCTGCGTGCACGCGTGTGTGTATACGTGTGAGCATGTGTATGGATGTTGCACTCTTTGTGTGTGTGACTGTGTTTGTTTGTTTGTGTGCTTGCTGGTAAGTATGTGTTTTGGATAGTCAGTGTCTCTGTGTGTCAGTATGTGCATATGTGTGTGTGTGTGTGCGTACGTGTGTGTGTGAGTCAGTATCTGTGTGAGACACTCTTTGTGTTTGTGTGAGAGTGTTTGTGTGCCTGCTTGTAGGTATGTGTTTTGGATAGGCGGTGAATGTGTGTGTGTGTGCGAGAGAGAGAGAGAGAAAGAAACCGAGTGAGAGAGTGTGTGTGTATGTGTGTGTATGCATATGTGTACATGTAAGACACTTTTTATGTGTGTGATTGCGTGTGTGCACGTGTGTGTGACAGAGAGAGAGAGACAAAGTGTGCTTGTGTTTGTGTATGTGAAAGAGAGAAACAGAGCGAGAGTGTGTGCATCTATGTGTGTGTTTGTGTGTGTGTGTGTGTGTGTCTGTCTGTGTGTGTGTGTATGCGTATGTGTACGTGTGTAAGACACTTTTTTTGTGTGTGTGTGTATATGTGAGAGAGAGACAGCGTGAGAGAGAGAGAGAGAGAGTGTGTGTGTGTGTGTGTGAGAGAGAGAGAGAGAAACTGGGTGAAAGACCATATGCGTGTGTGTGTTTGTGTGAATGTTTGCGCTCCTTGATTTACGCGTACCTGTGTGTGAGCGTTTTCCTATTTTTTTGGCAGAGGTTTAACTTTTAGTTATTTTTATTTGTCAGTTATTGAAGGCAGCAGACAGTGGCGGCACTTGAAAAGATAACTTTGCCTGTGGGGAGGACTTACTGAGCAGGATCAAGTGCAGCTTCTTCTTCTTCTCTCTCTTTTTTTTTTTTTTGCAATACTTTGCATTCCAGGAGCACAATCCTTGTTCTGTAACTTTGATTATCTCTCTAAAGTTCCCCCCCATACACACAGCCTGGGTATAAATTCATTTTGAGATGGCAGTGATCGGGTGACAGTGACAGGGAGACAGAATGTTTGTGCTGATGGAGACGCATTTGAGATGTTTTTAAGGCGTTTATGACAGATGCTAGACCCCTGACAGGAGGCTGTACCGTGTGTTTCTCTCTCAGTTGACAGGTTTTGGAGTTCTAGTCTAAAAACTGTGCTCTTCTTCACTTCTACAGGGCGAAATGTTATCTGGATTCCTGTGTGACCAGACAGGATGGCAGCCTCATTTATAGATCAAAGGTAAGACTTAGGCCGAGATTAAAAACACTGGAGATGTAGTCAGTCTCTGAGTTCATGTATTAAATTCATAAAGTGAATGTAGGTGATCGGTCATGGCTGTAACGAGCACAAGCCACAGAAAACTGTCACCCATTTCTACATTTGTTCCACAACCTTTTGGATATTGGCCCTTATAAAATGGGCAGCAGTTTCTTTAAGGTTTTCCTGGTATGGGCATATACACATACTCACCAGTTGAGACTCACAGCCCCCACTTTAAGTGCATACTCATTGTGCTCACGTTGAATGTTCTGGAAAACAGAACCAAAAAAGCAAAAATGTTGTCACAGTCCTAATATTATGGGCTGTGCAGCATTAGACCTTTCTTCGCTTCTGCTATGCTTGATTGGTGTTTAAAATCACACTACGAAGCGCAAAAAGTAACACGTCTTAATTAAGAGTAATTAGCGTTTTTCCCTGTCTGCTGTGGTGGAGTGGGACGGTATGGGAAGACGCCTGTAGGCTCTGCAGCGAGGGAATGAATAATTCTGTAAGAAAACCGCAGCGAACTCACACACCACCGGCAAGTCGAGCAGCGCTAAGTAACAAACCTGCTATCAAAGCGAGGCTGCTCTTCATGTGGCGCGGATCGCCCGTACGCTAACGTTTGTGGGTGCGCTACGTGCGACTTTGATGGTGAGGAGAATTAAGAAATGGACTGTAAACAAGCTTCAGCGTATTCACTGATGTTCGCGAGCATAAATATGATAAAATAATAGAAGAATAATTATTCGAAAAGTTGAAGGGCTGCTATATGATTAGACATATATTACCCAATTCCCCATGTGTTTCTACATATAGAATTGAGGTAAAAGAGAGAGTAATCGCATATGATGTCCATACATTTATCATGATCAATTTCCTTCCCTCTAGTTTTGGACGGATAAAGGTAAATAGACACAGTGAAAACTGTGGAAGACTGTGAAATATTTGTTTTGATAGATCACGGTACATAATTTACAATAATGCAGAGTGTGAGAATAGTGAGAATATATTTCATATAGTGTTATTACTGTGGGAGTATCCCCAGTGCTCAGTTGCAGATTCCCATCTTCCCATCTGCTAAATGAAATATTGATTAGTCTTCAGCACCCCTGCGTATAATAACGATCATTCACTGCAATGCATAATCTGCGGTAGTGTCAGTACTTCGCATCAAGAGAAGCATAAGGCTATTGTTCAATTAAACAGAATTTTTTGTGAATGACTCTGGCTGATAGTGGCATGATGCTGTGTTGGGTAGTACTGTCGCCTCACCGACAGAAGGGTTTGAATCCGGCCTGGGGTCTGTCTGTGGAGAGTTTGCAGATTCTGTCCCTGTTCCTATGGGTTTCGTTCTGTTTTCAAGTTTCCTCCCAGCTAATGCTCTTTTGCCATAACCGCACCCCTCAATTATGCCAGTGGTTCAGAATTTCATTGGTTGCCATTAGAAACATTGATGGAGATACTAGAGAACGCCCTAACCCGAACCCTAATGAATCCTGAACTGTCGTGATATCTGAGAGCTATGAAAAACGTGCGTTAGCAAAAATAATTTAGAATCCAAGACATGCGTTTTAGGCTAATAGGAGACTCTAAATTACAAAAAATGTACTTATTAATAGGCCAATTAACTGCTCCACATTCCAGTGAAATATCAACTTTCACTCTTGGCATTGCGTGGGTTGATTTAAAGAAAAAAAAAGTGGCACTCGGCAGTTAAATAGGCTATTAAAAGCATGCGGCTCAAGCTATTTGCGCAGGTATGCAGTTTTGAATAACATTGATTTAAATACTGCAAATACGCGTCCAGATGAATGATTTTCGTCTTACCTAATCGGGGAGAACAAGCAGCACCTGTTCTGTGTGGAGCGCTTTCGGAGTGAACCTTCTGTTAATCATGAAAATTAACTAAGAACATGTCAGGACTAATAGTTGTTTTTAACGGATGTTTTGTGCAACCCAATTCTGGTTGCGCTGCTGTACTGAATTTAGCCCATGATTTCATTGCTGTTAGATCGCATATGGAGAGAAACTGTGTCTTCAGAAGCCAATTACGATAATTGGAAAACGCGTCAATAAAGGAAAATAATTGAGAACTAGCCAGGACTATCCTAATTGTCATAAAGGGACGTGTCTGTGCCAGCCCAATTCCCTGTTCTAGCGCCGGGCCTGAGGCTAAAGCAGAATTGAAATCTTCGTAGGCAAAAGGTATTTCACATTAGTGACCTGTGTTCTTTAAACTTCCCCATCCAGGCCTATATGAGAACGCAGTTTGGTCCATCGCTCTGCAGCTTGTCGTGCAGGATGCACACACACAGAATGCGAACATAACTCAGGAGGAAGGAGACTGTAAATTAAAGCACTGCTCTGACAAAACAGACTGCAGTCTGAAATCCCTGGTGGCACAGTTGTTCTGTACCAGTGAACAAGACACCCGAATTGCATCAGTTCCTTTTCAGCTGAGGATAGCATTTTAGAAAAAGAGCAAATGTCGCAGGAGTTTGGCAGCTGTCTACAAAACAAATAAACAAGGATAAAAGCTTTTACTGTCATTTTGTGGGGGGAAAAAACACTGGCCACAGGCACGACATTGATAAGGCATCGCAGTACGGATCTGGAATAATTATTACAAAAAGGTGGACCAAAGATGGAATGACTTGGAGAGAGAGAGAGAAAGAGAGAGAGAGAGGTGGCTAATTTAAGAGAATGCAGGATACGCTGTTTCTCAGGAATGTTTAAACTCCATGTCAGAGAGAAAATGAAGTGAGATTGTGCAGAATTGCAGAAGAGGATGCACAGGGTGCACACTGCACGACTGTTGCCAAGGTCGCTCGCCTCTACCGCAGGTGCACCTGTGTTTTAAAACCCGAATAATGTTTGTTGCCGTCTCTAACGCACAATGCTGGTATGCGTCTGGTTCCCCTTGAATTCGTACAATGGCATTCCCAAACCTCAGAGTTCTTCTGATAATACCCAGCAAAGCTCGAATAATTTCCGTAGCTCCTTGTCAACTGGAATACAGCGGTATTAGATGTTCTTTAATTACCCTGTTCAGTGGATGGGCTCTTTTTTTTCGGCTTTGCGTTTGTAGTCGGTTCAAGGCTTTATAAAGGCTGGGCTGGCGTATCCGAGCCTTGGCAAAGGAAACGCGGGCCTGCATTGAACTGTTATTGTTTGAAAAGCATGTAAGCGGCCTTCACAACGGAGCAGCCGCCGCTGAGAATGAAAACCTTCGCACGGCTCGACTGACGCTTTTACGGGCGAAACAGAATTTCGCCTTTGCCGCGAGACGTCAGATGCCTTGCCAGAAGAGCGACAAACCGCAGAATCTCTTTCCTCATTCCTCTCTCTCTCCCCATTTCTCTCTCTCTCTCTCTCTATCTCTCTCTTGTTCTCTTTCTCTCTCCTCTCCTTTGCTATAAGTCGGTAACTGAATCAGAACATCAAAGGGTTTGTCCACAGAAATACATTGTTGTTGCTGCAACCAGAAAAAAGACAGGATTTTTTTTTTTTTACCAAAATAGAAAAAGCTGCAGAGGATTGGGTTTAAAATTAGTGGATTACCCCTTTTGTCTTCTAATTTCGCTTATCTTTTCTTCCTCACTACCTTCATCTTCCTCACGTCAGTCTGACTGTACCGCTGTGCAACGTGAGAACAGCCTCGTGCAATCCTGCCCAAACAAGATGGAGGAGTCTGGCCAGACCGCAGGGCACTGCAGGTTAGACTTTTTCGAGAGTTTAGCGCTGTCAGACTCCCTGCGTGTTGTCATTAGGAGATCTCTTTAATCTGATTCTGAGAAGAAGCCTGTGCTGCAAACCACATGGAGAAATTCCACATGAAGAGAGATCTCAATGCTGAAAAAACAAGGCCTGGAATTTGAAAGGATCCTTAAAACTTCTGCTTTTGCTTACCTGAGGGTTTAGCATGCTTTCCTTATCTTTACGGAAAGACCACCCAGTAGAGGACTTCTCAGGTCTCACCTTCACTCTGTGTGTGTGTGTGTGTGTGTGTGTGTGGGGGAGTGTGTGCGTGTGTGTTGAACTGCACGTCCCTTTTTGTGAATGTGCTTTTCCCGACTTGATCCCAAGGAGCCTGTCTACAGCTGTGTGAGAAGAACCCAGATGAACTTCCAAGATTCTTGATAAAATTGTGACTGACGTGGGTTTAGGTTTTTTTTTTTCCTTGGAAAATCACTAAAAAAGAAGCTTGGTCAGAAGGAGGGGATATTCTCAATGGAATGTGTGTTTTTTTTTTTTTTAAGCCACTTTATTTTTCCCCGGTGTGGAATAGTTTATACGTAATTATTTAGCGATCACATCTGCTGTGTGAATCTGTGTTATGCATTTTCTCGCCTTCAAAAATGCAAACTACACTTGGACGTGGAGGATGGACGTGAACAAACAACTCAGGACGAAATGAGATAATTCTGCTCTTAGCAGGTCCTGCTTATTTTGCTGGTGATAAAATTATACTTTGATGGTTCTATGGTCATATGGTGTATCGAGCAGTACCAAGTATATTGTAATATGCTCACTGAAAAGGGTCTGTTGTCACAAAGCTTGAAAATGCAGGCCTTGTCTTGATTTTAGACGTTTGCATATGGAGAAGCTGAAGTCATTTGAAAGCTAAGAAGTCTCCAGTAACCTCATTTGTGGCAAAAAGTGTGTGCAGTGGTAGCAGCAGGTCATTTTGTCACAAACTAGGTACAGTAACTGACATTCTGAATGACTTTGCTTGACCAGCTTTTCCCAGGTTCTTTGTGTTCGTAAGAAAATACTGCAGTGGTGTGAGTGCACCATGAAAACAATCGCAAAGCAACAGTGAATGTTGATCCGCCTGTAACCCTGAACCACCACCTGCTGTTGAAATCCTACGTGCACTAGACGGATCGGTCAGAAGTGGTAACTGTAGATTAGTTCATAGCAAAGCAAATCCAGGAACTGTTTTGGCGCAACAGCATACTGGACGCAGGAATGCCCAGGCTGGGTTATGCTCATATTATAAGCCTAACGAGTGAGGCTCCTAGCTTTCGAAGATGTCATTATCAGCCCAGATGATTTTGTTAGAAATATCATTTTTGGGTGGATTCTACCCTTCGAATGCCATTTGCTTCTGTTGAGGTGCAGTTTACAGAGCTGGTTCAGGCAGACTACTGAATATACCCCTTTATTCTTATAGCCACTCCAAATGCATATCTCCAACTGCCCACAGTTCTGCCTGCAGGTAATATAATGTAATATGAGCTGCTTTCTTACTCTGCCTTCACCGCACTAAAGCCTCAGCCTGCTGCTGTACTGCGTCACTCTCTGCTGCTACTAGTTAATTTTCCTCCTCCACTCCACCTCCACCTCTTAATTCTTAATTTCTTCCAGGGATGGAGGGACGGACACTTCCCGCTGTTCTCAGAAGGCGGCAGGATGTGTCGGGGTCAGAGCATAGATACTAAACTCTAATTGCGTTTATTTGTTGATTTTGCAATTACACTTGAGTTGTCTGACTGAATTACCCATTTTACTACGCAGTAAAACTAGAGAAATGGGCATAAAGTTCTCAGATCCCCTGCCACGGTCTGGGTGTTCTGGCCTGGAAACAAAATGCGATGGAGGGACTGACATGCAGACAGGAGACCAGATGGAAATATGAAAAGGTACATCTACACTATAAGATGCAGCAAATTATCGTATTTCGTGGAAAAAGGTCGAACGGTTAAAACGTTCCGGCCTGGAAAAGAAACGTGACAGAAGGACAAGTGGACTGACGGGCAGCGGTGATGTGACTGCGATTTGTTACTCCATATGCGCATTTGCACGTGGTACATTTTTCTGGAAGCAGTATAGTAACATAGCGTATTGTTTAATATTACAGTATAATATTCTGTTTTAAAAGACCTTTGTTTCTCATTACAACCGATGGATTAATGCCTCCGCATTTCATCCTAATGTTTTGACTCAGGTTCACATTAGTTCAGCGATGGTCTGGTCTGCCATTTATAAAATTTTCTAGAGATTTCTGGAGATTAGCTGGACTTAAAGTTCCATGCTAAGAATGCATCATTTTATGACATATAATAAGGTAAAATTTAGAAAACGACAGAAAAGAACACCCTACTGAAATATCAAACTTATCAGATTAATGAGCTGTGTTATTCATATTTCAGTGGGAACATAAAAATGGTTCATGAAATGGCTGCAGAAATGTTTTCCTTCTCTTTTTAAGGCAATCCTGGGCCCTGGAGCTGCCTGCTGCTGAATGATTCATCATTGGCGAAAGTGGAGAAATGTGTTTGTGTGATATTAGCTCACAGTGAGCAGTATTGAGAACCCAGTCTGAATATGGCTCTCTGTAAAGCAGTCATGTCCAGTCATGCTAGGCTACAGTGTCTGCTACCTTTTTGCATGCTTTAGCCGAAGTGATTCAGTTTCAGCCACTGATTTGCTAATTTGAGTCTTAATTTTCAAGGCCTGTATTGTCTATTGGTAGAAAGGGAACCTCAATGGCCTTCAGGCACTGCGGCTCTCCAGTGCTGGAGTTTGACATCCATGCAGAAAACCAAGTCAGCTGTTTGATTACTTTGGGATCTACGGTTCCTAAGGTGTATCAGCAGCCATTGGTAGTGAAGAAGCATTCGTCCTTTTGAGAGATTAGTTGACCAATTAACATCCCTACCAGTTTAGTTGTTGAACATTTTGCTGGAGGTGAACATAAGCCTCCATTTCAGGCATTATAAACAAGGATGTTTTCAAAAATTATGTCTATATGTATACTATATACTATATGTATGTATATTCTGCATACTCGTGCAAAGTCACATACTTCTAAACCAGACAGATTGACCTCTGTGGTGATGGCTGGCTGTTTGTCTTTACATGCCATGCTCTGCGTTTTGCATTGACTATAAAAAGTATGATGTTTCATTCAGCCACGAAGAGTGTTCCCGGCTACTGATTTCTTCACACAACATTTTTCTATTGTCCAAATTGTAAAGCAGCTTAAAAATCAGCAAACATGGAGAGGATTTGCTGAATTCATATTGAAAACACAAATTTAACATATTTTCTTGCAGGAAGCTAATTTTGACCTTGTAGTCGTGTCAAATGAAAATCTTGCGTATGATATTTTGGCCATTTTGTGATTTTCATATCAGTAGAAGCAGACATAACTACTGCACCTACTGTGAAAACCTTGTGACAAATGGACCAATGGAAGGACAGAGAAATATCATGTGACATAAGCTCAGATGTGGTTGACGACATTTTTTTTTTAAGAAAAACCTTGTGTGAGGTATTTTGTCATTTGTTGATGAAAAAAAGAAAATAAACAATTTTCCCAAAAAAGACAACCTTATGTTTCTCAGGAAAATGAAAGGTACCCCAAATAAATTCAAAATAAGGAAGTTTTTTCTGTCTCCTGAAAAACTTACAAAAGCTGCACATGAGGTTTTCATTTGACACCGACTTTATGCCGCTTATTCATCTTTTCATTGAACTTACCATTGACTTAAATGGCGAGCAGGTTATTCTTGATCTATCCTGAAGCCAGCCAGGGTGGCACTAGTGAGCAGCATCTTTGGAGGAGACCGTATCTCAGAACCGAAATGTCGCTGCGGCCGCTCGTGTGGTGTGCGTGGCTGTCGGTGCTGAGAGGGCGGGTGTTTGAGGCTGAGCGCTGGCTGGCTGACTGGCTGGCTGCCTGGCTCTGGGCCCTGCTCCCTGGGCAGAGTGACCGCGCCATGGCCTGGTGTCGAGCGCGGCAGGAATGTGTGCAGCTATGCAGGCCTCAGCACTCGCCCGCACTGCTGCTTATCAGGGCCCAGTTCAAAGGCAGGAGCGCGGCCAACCTCTGATCTCACGCCCAGATTGGGCCTCTGTGCTCCCCTCTGGAAACACTGAGTCGTGTGTCTCACACACACACACACACACACACTCACCGCTCAACTAGCACAGAGAGAGAGAATTACTAATGAACTCTCTGATCATAATACACCTAATGAGTATTATCAACGCTCTGCTACCCCTCTCCCCTCTCTCACTCAGCATTACAGAGTGAATGAGTGTACTAACAGTGCAGAACAGCAGCTGATTTACATTATGCGGCCACGGCTTTGAAAGTTAGACTTTGAAAGTAGTGCCATTCAGGTGGATGCAACCTTGCCTGGAAAGATTACCATGTAAACCACTCTTTTTAAGTGCAAATAGCCTCTTCGCAGCTAGTTAATGTTTTTTTCCCCCCTTCAGGTGGCTAGGATTCGCATTAAAAATCATTTTGCTGAGATATCTCACCGTTTTGTCCATCGGTTGTAGGGTAAACTCACTTTGGGTGTGTGTATGTGTGTGTGTTATTGGGCACTGGGTCATACTGTACCCTCAGTGTGTAAGAACAGGAAGTGACTCCCCAAAACTTTCCAGCTCTTATTATATTTAGTCCGGCCTGGCCTGGCCAGTTGCTTCGGAAGATTTTCCTTCATTGGGCCGGGTAAATAGTGTCGCAGTGACCCTACCCACAGCCGGGGCCATGAAAAAGCCTGTTCTTTAAGCTCTAGGCTCCTGTTTCGTTTCTAACAAAATGTCCTCTGTTGTAGCTAATGTGTGAACTTGACGCATATTATGAGGGGATGACTACCACGGAACCGGAGGAAGTCGGCGCGACCAAACCACATGAGTGACTGAGCTGTTCTGTGTATCCCTGTCCCAGAACGCAGCGCAACTCGAGTGACAAACGGCGACACCTGTGTCTCACTGGCCCTGGCCTGAAAATCCCTGAAAGAGCTCACCTTAACCCCTGCGCGCACAATGTCTCCACCTGTGTCTGTTACACCACCTGTTTCTATTCGGTTGTTTGCATGGCTACTTTAGATGTGGATAAATAAGCTCTGGGGAACTTTCCACAGTCCAGACTCTTTATTCTTCACCTGAGGCTTACTTCTCTTGCATTGCATTGTTTTTTATGTTCGGAATTGATTTTTTGTATCAAACTTTTCTTTGTTGTATTGTATTGTAGTGTATTGATGTATGTTGTTACATAATCCTTTCTTGACCCTTAGCTGTGGTCTCACTGGAAGAGAAAAAAGACCTGATTGAAGCACCTGTTCCACCTCAGACTTTGCATGTGAAACAAGTCATGAAGGAGCCGAAGAAAATCCAGCCAATCCTCATGTGTGTGTGTGTGTGTGTGTGAGAGAGAGAGAGAGAGAGAGAGGAGTCTGCATGTGTGAGCATGTGTGTGTGATTAGCTGTATATGTGTTCGTTTTTGTCTGGGTATGTGTGTGAATGTTTGTGAGTGTGCGAGCGCGCATGTGTGTGTGTGAGTGTGTGAGAGCGAGAGTCTACGTGTGCGAGCATGTGTGTGATTGTGTGTGTGTGTGTGTGTGAGAGAGAGAGAGAGAAGAGTCTGCATGTGCAAGCATGTGTGAGTGATTAGCTGTATGTGTGTTTGTTTTTGTCTGGGTATGTGTGTGAATGTCTGTGTGTGTGAGCATGCACGTGTGTGTGAGTGTGTAAGAGTGAGAGTCTACGTATGCGAGCATTTGTGTGTGTGTGTGTGTGTGTGTGTGTGTATGGGTGCACGCATGTGTGTGAGTGTGTTTTTTTGTGTGCGTGCGTGAGTGTGAATGTGTGTGTACGGGTGTCTCAGTGTGAGTGCGCCCTGGTGTGTGTGTGAATGCGTTGTGCTCTCTGGCGTTCCTCTGTCATAATGAAAACAGACGGACAGAGATGTGAGCTGCAGGATCTGGTTCACATTTCTCCACAGGAACCCTGCCTCACTTTCCACTGCTTTCTTCCTCTCCTTTATTTCCATCAGCAATAAGGAAATTCTGCTTCTCCCTCGTATCCTCACAAAGACCCAAACAGATGTCACGTTCTCTGCGAAGAATGCCGCCACCTCGCACTCGCGCAAATTTTGTAAATACCTTTCATAAGTGAAGTGATTGAGTGAGATGTTATTGCATTCATCGCACAGCCGCCTTTGTGTCACAAAGGGAACAGCTCCAAACAGGGCTGAAATCCTTCCTCTTCGAAAATATTTGAAAGAATCAGGAATTTGAAATAAGTTCAATTAAGCCCAGCCCTGTTTCTCTCTTCTACACCAGAGGTTCAAGGGACTTGTTTTAATAGCCGCGCATGTTTTATGTCCAGGAGGAAAAAGGCTGTACATGAAGTTCAGTGCGACTGAATCCTCTTTATGGATCCATTTATATGCAGAGGATACCCTGATGTCCTACTGCATTTAGCAAAATTCTTCTGTGTACGTCCTGCGCACACTCTGCTATATACTCTGCTATCTACTGGCACTGAGATGACGAGCCGTTTTCAAGATGATGGGGGAAACGATAGCTGTCTGAAGAGGACAAAACGTAAAATAAACAATGAGCACGATGAACAGGAATGTATATTATCATGTATTATTAATGCATAATTATTAATGCCACCAATTCTGAGGTGAAGTTGTGCCTGTAAAGTCTTTCTGGAGTATGGTCCTGCTACGTCATGGGTAGACCGGGTCAGAAGATGGGTGAGGTGGTCCTCTGAAATTTTAAATAATTGCCCTGACAGCACTCAGTGGCATATTCAATCATTTGTGAATCTTCTTGTAGGCATTACCAGTTATATGCCGGTCAGCTGACGGTTGTTTTGTTTTCTTCATGGTGTTGGATGACAAAGGGATATTATGTGTGTGTTTCCTCATTTTTATGCTCTAGTGAAACAGGAAGTGATGTGATGGTTCAGTATAGTTCCTTAGCACTTAGATAAAACTTAAATCAGTGGAATTTAATACCTGATTTAATTTTGGTAGATGTTATTTACAATAATTTTAAGGGTGCCATTAATTGTTTTGAAACCTTCATTTGGAGGGAATCGATTTCTGAGTAAATCAGTAAACGATTTTGGTTGGTTCCACTGGAACATTAACATCGTTCAGTGTTCGTCACATGTTGTTATTTTGAGTTTCTCTATAAAAACATATATATATTTTTTTTAATTTTATGAGGTATTGTTTGTGTATTGCAAGTCAGGGGTGCCAGTAAGTTTGGAGCCCACTGTAATTTATTTATAAATTCCACAGCTATATTTTACAGACCCACATATAGGCCCCTTGCTTTTAAAGGGTTAAAACAAAATATTTGTTGCCATTTTTAATTGTGTTATCTTTTGGTTTGTGCAGTGATGTCCGCGGCGGTGAGTCACTCTGCTTTGGCCTGCTCCTCTGGTGCTCCGAGAGGACGGTCAGGTGTCCGCCGAGCTGGGCCCGCGCCACAGCGATTCGGCCGGGACTCACAGAGCAGGCGGGCCAGGAGAAACAGGTACAGGAAGTGCTTCATTACTGCCCCGCGGTCACCGCGTCCGCATGAAGGGAAACAACAGCCCTTCTCGCCGAACTCGATACGCTGCATCGCCCCTCCGGATTGAAAGGCGGAGATACGCCCTGTGCAAATTACCCGAATTCCTGGCGATTTTGTATTGGACAGTTAGCGCTGGAGGGGGCCGTGAGGCACACCAAAGCTTCATGGGGATTGCCCTCCCTTTTCCTGTCTCGTGGATGTTTTGGAAGTTTGCCTCTTCGGAAGGGAATGAGCAATGCAAGCATTATATCTAGCACCTTATAAGCCTACACTGACAACTGAAAAACAGTTAAGCCCCATAATTCATTGGACGGTTACACACGACACAGTTTTTACTTTGGCTCGGCTCTCCAGCACTTTGCGCTTTACAGTAGGAGGATAAGGATAAAGTTCACATTGATTATTTTAATGTCAGGATGTTTTCTCCCATATTGGATGAACCAGTTCGAAATGAAAGCAGATTTTGTATTTAATTGTCCCGCCCCATTTTTTTGGATGCAAAAAAAAAAAAAAATACTGGAGGATGTAGCATCCTGTTGAATGAAATGGTTGTTTTTAACATTTGGTCACATACATGCAATGACTACTTGAAATCTGCAACACATAGACATCACCAGACACTGGATCTCTTTCCAGATGATGCTCTGCCAGGCCTGTGCTGCGGCCATCGACAGTTTCTGCTTTAGGGGACTTAATACCTTCAATCTCCTCTTCAGCATGTAAACTGCACGTTTGGTTGGATTCAGATTCAGTGACTGACTCGGCCAACAAAGCCAAAATTACAGAAAAATAATCCACTGCCCCATGAATTTTGATGCTTACACATACACTTTGAAGCCATTGTTGTCTTTTGTTGCACAAAAACTGATTTTTCACTGCCAACACACTCCTGGCACCAAAGATGAGCCTGAATAGCAGAAATGAAATTGGCCTGTGGTAGTTGTTTTAAGTTTTAACATTGTTTTCCAGAAATCCTGCTTCACGTTACTCACTACGCCTCATGTATTACAAGAAACAGTGCACTTTCACTGAGATTGTGTTGTGTAACTGGCATTCCATGTCCTAGTGGTGGCTTTATACAACCCAAACCAGTGAAGTTGGCACATTATGTAAATCGTAGATAAAAACAGAATACAATGATTTGCAAATCCTTTTCAACCTATATTCAATTGAATACACTGCAAAGACAAGATGTTTAATGTTCAAACTGAGAAACTTTATTTTTTTTTGCAAATAATCATTAACTTAGAATTTAAAGGCAGCAACACATTGCAAAAAAGTTGGCACAGGGGCCTTTTTACCACTGTGTTACATTGCCTTTCCTTTTAACAACACTCAGTAAACGTTTGAGAACTGAGGGGACCAATTTTTGAAGCTTTTCAGGAGGAACTCTTTCCCATTCTTGCTTGATGTACAGCTTAAGTTGTTCAACAGTCCGGGGTCTCCGTTGTCGTATTTTACGCTTCATAATGCGCCACACATTTTCAGTGGGAGACAGGTCTGGACTACAGGCAGGCCAGTCTAGTACCTGCACTCTTTTACTACGGAGCCATGCTGTTGTAACACATGTAGAATGTGGCTTGGCATTGTCTTGCTGAAATAAGCAGGGGCATCCATGAAAAAGACGTTGTTTGGATGGCAACATATGTTGCTCCAAAACCTGTATGTACCTTTCAGCATTAATGGTGCCTTCACATATGTGTAAGTTGCCCATGCCTTGGGCACTAATACACCACCATACCATCACAGATGCTGGCTTTTGAACTTTGCGACTATAACAGTCCGGATGGTTCTTTTCATCTTTGGTCCGGAGGATACGACGTCCGCAGTTTCCAAAAACAATTTGAAATGTGGACTCGTCAGACCACAGAACACTTTTCCACTTTGCATCAGTCCATCTTAGATGAGCTTGGACCCAGCAAAGCCAGCGGCGTTTCTGGGGGCTGTCGATAAATGGCTTTCGCTTTGCATTGTAGAGTTTTAACTTGCACTTGCAGATGTAGCGACGAACTGTAGTTACTGACAATGGTTTTCTGAAGTGTTCCTGAGCCCATGTGGTGATGTCCTTTACACACTGATGTCGGTTTTTGATGCAGTACCGCCTGACGGATCGGAGGTCACGGGCATTCAATGTTGGTTTTCGGCCTTGTCGCTTACGTGGAGTGATTTCTCCAGATTCTCTGAACCTTTTGACGATATTACGGACCGTAGATGATGAAATCCCTAAATTTCTTGCAATAGCTCGTTGAGGAATGTTGTTTTCAAACTGTTTGACAATCAGCTCACGCATTTGTTCACTAAGTGGTGACCCTCGCCCCATCCTTGTTTGTGAATGACTGAGCATTTCAGGGTAGCTGCTTTTATACCCAATCATGGCACCCAACTGTTCCCAAATAGCCCGTTCACCTGTGAGATGTTCCAAATAAGTGTTTGATGAGCATTCCTCCACTCTCTCAGTCTTTTTTGCCACTTGTGCCAGCTTTTTTGAAACATGTTGCAGGCATCAAATTTCAAAAGAGCTAATATTTGCAAAAAATTACAAAGTTTACCTGTTCGAACATTAAGTAACTTGTCTTTGCAGTGTATTCAATTGAATATAGGTTGAAAAGGATTTGCAAATCATTGTATTCTGTTTTTATTTACGATTTACCCAATGTGCCAACTTCACTGGTTTTGGGTATTGTACATTTGTTCACGGAAAAGATCTTTATATTTGATGTCGCCAACAAGACGGACACGTTTCAGCTATAAGCCGTCGTCAGCATGTAATTCCCATGGCTGTGCAGTGTGCACCCTTATGCACTATTTTGGTCTTGGAGTTGTGTGCTGCTGTCTTCTACTGTTAGTACACTTGTACTAAGGACACATTGTTGAGATGGTGTCAGCACTGGGACCAGTGTCCCACGATTTTTGAAAAGTGGGCTGTGTAAGACCTTGGGTTGGGTTGGGGTTCTTAGCTGAAGAGTTCCTAGTTAAAGAGAGTTCCAACATGAGGGTTCTGCAGAATGTGGTCATGGAGCCATTTTGTTTTCATTGCATTATTGTGCTCATCCATCCAGCAGGCAGGTTTATTGTTTTTCCGCGGACAGTCATACATTGCCCTTCTGAGAACCCAAAGAATTCAGCGATTGGCATTGTACTAAGTGGCTCGCTTTCTCGCAATGGAAACAAAATGGCTTCGATTCTTGAGTTGTCATGACTGTCTATTTAGAGAGTCTAGCCATCAGTGGCCAGCTCTGTGTGCCTCAGTCAGTCATACAGAACCCAGACGTTTAGGTCCCAATCATAAGGCTTCTGTCCTTTAAGACGTGTTATATCTATCCATCTATCATCTAATGCTCTTATTTCTGCTCAGGGTTGCAGTGGGCCAGCCTCCAATGGACGAGAGATGGGAACAACCTCTTGGACAGTTTGCCCATCCATCACATGGCAGGTACCTCACAAGATTTCAACATTTTTTTATGCATCACAATGCAGAGGCCTCCATACATACTTCACTCTGTACTGTCCCATTGATTTTTTTTTTTCATCTGGAAAGTTAGGGTATAGGGTTAAGCTAATGCTAATAAAGCCACTTCATCCCTTGTTAGGATTGGATAGTTTATATATTCACGCCTCTCTGCTAATCTGAAATTCTGGTATTTTCTGCAAGCATTGGAATGCAGACTGTATTCACTCACCGAGTTCAATTCAGTTTCTGTAGCTGTGTATTAGATCACAGTGCATGTTAAATCGTTTCGGTTCATCAGTGTGGATGCAAATATAAAATCAAGCATCTAAGATACTGTATTTCATTATCTGAAAGAGGACTATTTTGATGACTGAAGGATGTTGAAGATGCTGCAGGACATGACAATCAGCTCATTTTTCTCATCTCCTTCACAGAAAAATGGATTTTCTGCAGAGAATCAACTTCACAGAAAGGATCGGTTTTTCAAAGGCATTAAAAACAAAGGTGAAATGTGTTCTGTAAATAAGCTCCTTATAGACACATAGCAACATGTATAATCTCTCACCAGATTTAAGCTGGGCTGAGGAACATCTTTGTTGAATGCCTGCTTGTCCCCCCAAAGTTGTTTTTTTTTTAATTCTGTGTGGTATCCTCCAATCCATGTCTGAGCATTATAATCCCCCAAATGCGAAAGAAATCTTCAAATAGATGTTTTCTTCTACCTTCGCCAAGAGCTCTAGGTGTGTCAGTTTGTAGTGTTACCTTAAATACACAACTAGCTTCAATGTTTACAAGCAGAAAATAGAGATCGCTCTGAAAGAATTTCGTCAGACGAACAGGAACCCCGTTTCCTCAGAAGCTAACGTCTTCAGTCTTCACTCCTGTTTGCTTTTTTAATTAAACACTTATATTTAGGTTTCTCTGAAAGAAAGACTGTTGTGAGCTCTCAGTTGTTCTGGTGAGAAGAGAATATGGCGTTGGAGACCTTGAACAAAATAACGACGAGACGAAAAAATAGTTTTCAAGTAATTGTACTGTATATTGCATGTTGTCTATTGCGTGTCATCAATTTACTGGGTTGTCTACGGCTTTTATTCATATTGAATGGTCTTGTAATGTGTAGTACTGGAATGATCTGTTGTCTGCTGGAAGGATAGCGCAGTATAGATACCATACTTCTCTGGAATGCTGTATGAGTGCTACATCTGGTATTGGTTAGATGTTCTTAAAAACCAGCCTCAGAATACTGTCCACTTCACTATGCTTCTGGTGAAGGCAGTGTGGGTGCTCCACTGATCATCAAGAATCAGTGACACTCACTTTCCAGAAATTTTGTCTCTTAAGGTGCTAAATTGTCTGAGTTTTGGTGAATTTTTCCACCTGGATAATATTGCAGCTAAGTTCCTATTAAAAAAAAAAAAAGACATAATTTGCCGCAACTGGCATCATCTTTTTCTTTTTTTCTTTTCTCAGTCCCTCAGTCCCTAGTTACTTGGAAAGTGTTGTTTGAATAGTGAAATTATTTCCCAAACACATGCAGAACATGTAACCTGATCTTTACTTTGAGCTTTGTGTAGAGCAGATTAAGATCAGAGGACTCATGCCATGTGTTTGTCTTTGGAGCATGTGTTTTACTTTGGAATCATATCTTCTCTGGTTAAGATCAAGTGTGGGGCTCGGCAGGATCTTAAAGATCTGGTGAATTTTTTATTGTTTTATTTTCACAGGGGGACAGTCCATGGGCCAGAAAGTACCGGTCTCACCATGTGGTTCCTCCAACATGCTCAATAATTCTACCTACAGACTGAAATAATTGTGCTAATTGGAGCCTCTGGTGCTAAACGTACTTGAGTCATAAAATGTCTATTTTGCGAAAAAGAGGACTGAATATGGAATGGATCCTTGAAATCTGCTACTTGAAGAATCCAGTGCTAAAAGTACATAAGTACAAAATTTTCACTAGTCAAGCAAATAGTAACTTAAAATAAGTTAAAATTTTCACTAGTCAAGCAAATAGTAACTTGAAATAAGTTACTATTTGCTTGACAAGTGAAAATTGACTTATTACATTGGCAAGCTATTCAAAATGACCTCAAATCAAGGACAATTTTTTTGTCTTGCAAAGAAAAATGGTGACAGAAATAAGTGTTTTATGTCTTAAAATAAGTAAATTCATTTTACCTTGTATTTTCATCTTTCATTTTTTGCTGTGCATTTTGATGAACATTGAGAAAATCTGCTGTGGTAATTATGAAATAGCTTTTCCCATCCTTACCTCATGGTGTGTGAAAATGTGACTGAAGTACTTCTTGAAGTACTTTCAGCTCTTCACTCACCGACTATTCGCTTGGATAATTTGATGAGAACAAAGAATTGGTGAGAGCCTTTGCTTTTTGAGCGAGTTGCCCACCTCTGCTTATTAGGCAGAGGAATTTGTAGGGTACATTCAGCATAAACTTGCAAAAAAAAAATTCCTGGCCAAATTTTTACAGAGGACAGTAACTGCTTCAGTCCATATTCCGGGGATTTCTGAAGCTTATGATGTGTGCTAGCATGAGTGAAGTCAATGAGCTTGTTCCTGAGAAGGACAAGTGATGATGCCTTCTGTAGGATGAAGACAGATATCATTCCAAAGTAAAACATTGTTCAGCAGAGCACTGCTTTTCAACATCTTTATTGACAAGTCTCTGAAAAGACGTGGGTTGCGTCTGTACTCTCTGAAGAGCAAGGAACCCACCGCAGTGATGGTCATGAACCAGAAATGGTTTCGCTGGGAGCTATGACAAGGAGCGCTGAATTGCCATGGAGGAAAGGAGGGCAGTTGCTCCTTTGTTACTTCCTTCCAGCAAGGAAACACAGGACGACCCTCGGGAGGAAGGACTGTGCACCGCAATCCTTTGAAGCGGACACAGTTTGATGCGTCATGGTACATCTTATTTTTTCTTGCTGAATCAGTTGTGTCATCATAAATTTCCATGGAGTTCATGACATGTTTAAGGTCGGAACGCCCGATTTTTCTAAAACAAGTCCCTCAAACATGTCCCAACATACATTCAAAATCTCCCTGCAACATTCACAAGCGAGTTTAAGGAAAATTAGAGAGGAAAGCAAAATGGCCGCCGGTGAGGACAGTTTAGGTGCGACCTTAGCTGTTGCCATTTCCCTCCCTAAAAATGTAACGGTACAGGATGCAAATCACTGCATGCGACTTGAGATCTGGGAATGGAAACTTTGTAAGAGGCGCATGCGTTTGATGTACCTGGGAGTCGCATCTGACTGGGTTTTGTCGAATTTTGAAAGAGCGCGCGCGTTTGCTTTGCTCTTTATTAGCGCACATCAAAAATATCGTTGACGCGACAAACTTAATTTGTATCCTCAGAGCATTGAGGCCTCATGTCTTTCAACTGTGGCAGCTGTCAAGAGCGTCAACATGTGATGCGTTGCGTGGGGGAAAGTTAAACCGAAGTAGCATTTATAGGCTATACATAGATGACACACTGTCACTTGGAAAAAAAAAAAAAGTAAAAAAAAAAAAAAAAGAAAAAACACTTTTCAGTTCTAAGCTGAGAATGTGAAGAACACTTTAAAAAACTTTTCTAAAAGAGAAAAGATGAAAACGATATTTCTTTAAAGGCATAAAGTGAGAGAATTTTTTTTTTTTGATTAAACGCATTTAAGAGACGCGCTTTTAGATCACCTGTCCATCAAGTGAAGCAGGCTGCGCTTACAGATGTGCTCGATTGTTAAGTGTTCTCAAAGTGTCTGGAAAGCTCTTTCGTTTTTTTTTCATCAAACATGTTGATTTCAGAACTGAGTATTATTAATTCATCGCGCCATAAAAAGTGGGTCGCGGAGTTTGAATACAATTGTGTCAAATTGATACCAACCTTTACAAAGTATGCTTTCTTCCTCGGTGGTACTGAGAGCATGAGACCGGTGAGAGAACAAAAGAACAGGAAAAAACTTTAAGACGCAATTCAACAAGCCGTGCAGAAAGTATGCAAAATGTACTTGATGGATACTGAGAAATGATAGACTGCAATTTTTACTCCAGTCTATTTCGCAATATTTACAGCTTTTAGCTCTTCTTCTGCGTTTCTCATTTTACAGCATTTTAGCTTTTTTTGGGGGGGGGGGGCATACATACTGTAATGCAATTTGAAACATCTGCAGCATTGGTGGGAGGTGCTTGCAAATGCGAGAAAAAGTCCAGTAGATGCCCTTATGAGTACACACATTATTTCCAAGTGTTTAACATGCTTGTCACTGTTAGCAGGTTCCATTCAGGAATAAGACGATACACACTGTGTCCAACTGCAGGTGTGCATTGCAGTGCCACTCAAGGAGTGCTAAGGTATGACAGAAGTACAGTCATCACTCGCCCAAGAACAATATGACTGAGGATGATACTATTGTACTGACACCACTACAGCTCTGATATTTTCCCAGGCAAACCATGTTGAATGGCTTTCCATATTGTTCGTGAGAATTACGTTTGCGTAATTCACAGAAAAATTAGGAGTACGCAAAGCTAGAGTCAGGATGGCTGCCCTGTATTATAATTGAAAAGGGAGGATCTCATCTTCTTGCAGTCTTCTTGTGAAACTGACCTGAGTAAAGTCCTAGTCAGGTGTAAGTTTTAGTCTGTGGTTTCTGACTGAAATCGGTGTAATTTAAGATCTGTCCTACTGTACGTGAAGAAAGCTTTTGATGCACTTGCATTATCTGATTATATTACATCAGGTGTGTCAAACTGACCCGTAAACGGGCCAAGAGGCTGCAGGTCTTCAATCCTACCAAGCAGAAGCTCACCTGAAAGCACTGATTTAATCAACTGATCTAGGCCTGCACAACTGATTAGTTGTATCTGGTGTATTAGGTGCGCTTCTGCATTGTTGGAGTGAAAACCTGCAGCCTCTTGGCCCGTTTACGGCTGAGTTTGACACCCCTGTATTACATGCACATGACTTTAATCCAGTTCTTATTTATCGCTAATGAATATAGATAAATAAGACGTCGTGTGTAACTATTTCTGGGGGCATATGATTCAAAACTGAGGAAAAAGAAAAAGAAATCAGTTTTGTCATCTACCACATGCTTTTAGCTGTAGCAACTCATAAAAGTGTGTCATGTGACATGAAAACGCACCAATCACCCGTCTTTAAATTCAGAGTAATTTGTAATCATCTAAACAGGAACTGACTTTGGTTGTTGTCGTGAATTCTTCTTTGAGTGAAGCTGGGGTTTTCCATTTTGAATCCAGGGTCCGTGCATTAGCTATGCTATGTGCGCGTGCAAAACTGCCTCGATCGGGCTTTAGTCTTTTCGTTTAGTGAGAACCTTATTTTTTTCTTTGCAGACATGGGATTTCGAGCTACTAGTCTAAAGATCCATATGCTTTTACGATAAATGGATGGATTAATCTGATATTCCCGTTTTCAAAAAATATGCTCATGGCAGCTGTAATAGTAGATAATAGAATATTCAGTAACGGCATTTGGAACTTCATTTGCGGTTTGTCAGGAGTCCCTTTCTCATGTGCCAAGATGGTGATGTGAGGATATGCGGTATTCATGCCAAGGCACTTATGAATTGAATTACTTTGTCTTAAAAATGTGATGTTGAACAAATCAAGGTGAAAATGTCATAATCCATTATTTTATTTTATTTTTTATTTTTTTCAGTGAACATGAAGGGTTTGAAGTTCCCACGCTAGATTGATTCACTACTTAGTTTTGTTCATGAAATTATAGATGTAATTGAAGAGATTAGGGGAATGAATTTGGAAGTCTTCTTTGGCCTTAATTGGTAACACTTTACCACCAGTCTATTTTCATTTCACATCTCTCCCAATAATTGAGCAGCCTTTTCAGCTGCTCTAGAGAATTCTTAGTTAAACTTAAAAATAAAATAAAATGAAAATGTATTAATGCGTGAATGCTATCCGTGAAAATGTCTCTCCTCTCGGGCTTTTTAGCTTTTGTTTGCGACAGAGGAAGGAAATTGATGAATTTTTTTGTTATTGGCCCGACAGTTTACATCAGGAGGGGAGAATTTGGCGCCGTGGCAAAGCCCTAATCTTCCGCACGCTGAGTTCGGACAAAAAAAGTGTGCGCTGGGCAGAGCGCGGCGATTCTCCTGCTTTGAAGTGCTTCCCAATCCTGTCTTTGTGGCCAGGAAGATTAATTACAGAAAGCCAGAACAATCAGTTAAATCCACTACAGGAAAATTATTTTAGGAAAATCAATCATCCCTCCCCCCTCCCCCCCCCCTCTCTCTCTCTCCCTCGTCATCTCTTTGAAAATAACAACATCTTTGGGACAAAAATGTGGAATGAAAAAACTAAATAAAATTTAAAGGAAGGTATTTGTGACACTGGAGGCAGCTGGGTCCTTCTGCAGGTGCGCAGTGTCTGTGGCTGTGTGAGTTTTCTCTGAGCGTGCACCTCCGCGGGTTTGCCTCTCCACGGAACATGTCACAGACGAATAGTAAGGTCTGACTTACAGTACGGATGAAACGGACCTGTGGCGGATGCTGTGTGCTCCCATTTCCTTGAATAGAATGTTCTAGTCTCCAAAGTGTATGACTGGAATGCAAACATGGCTGGTATCAAAGCAGTGATCTACTAGCATTGGTGATGAATTGGTGTGGATCTCCTACTGTGTCCATGTCATTGCTGGTGTGAATTTGGCCAAAGACCGTTTCCTCTCTGTAGGAATTTTTTCAGCGGAGTATCACTCATGTTGACGGTGGTTGTGAGAATGTGGAAATTTGACAAACCCCAAACACTACATGCACACAAGTGTAACAGCTTCCAATTGTTTTTGCTGAATGAGAAGTTTAAAGCTTTCATTGTGAGCATACAGTGCACATACAAGTTAATGCATTCTCAGCCTATCAGAGCTGAAATCACCATGCAAAGTGGCAAAATAAATAAATCAAGTAATGCATTACAGGGAAGACATTTTGCAAATGTAATGTTTAAGACTGAATGAAATGGGGACTGAAATGTGTATTTAATTTAGTGCAAATTGTACTTGCAAAGTGCCCTTCTTAGGTTTGGATCTATGGCATTGTGATCTCCCTGAGAAAATGGAAGATCAGGTGTACAGGGGGGACTGTCAATCATTCCAATACATTGAGTCCAAGCCAGAGCTGCACACAAACAGACAGCGACTGTGGACAGCTTGTCACCGCCAGGCGATGTGGCACCACATGTCCCCAGAAGTGTACCTGACGAGACACAGTTACCCTGCTCGCTTGCTTTCATAACTTCACTCTACATCTCAAAGACCGTTGATGTTGAAATGCATTGTTTTATTTTGGGCCACAAGCTCTCATTTTTGAATAGCGTCAATTTGATGAAAAGAAAAAGCCTGAAATATATCTTTAATGTATAAACCATGCGATGTAGGCCTATAGGTGTACAAAATACCGATACTATTGCTCTAACTTTGAGCCTAAAGGTGGATGCTGGGGTGAAGGTTGAATGTTAACTGGCAGCAGGCAGAGGCATGATGTCAATGGAGGGAGGGCAGGAGAGTAGCTTAAATAGCCATCCTCCAGAGGGCTGTTAGCTAGGACTGAAATGCATGGTGGTGTCTATGCGAATGCCAGCATGCCTCAAGTTGTCTGCCATAACTTGCTCTGCGAGCTACGCCACATTTGTTTGCAAATTTCAGATACAAACAAACAACTAAAAATAAATGCACAAATACTATGGAGTGTTGTGAACATACGTGGTCCCGTCTGCTAGCATTTTAAAGCACAGATCATCGCTGTCCTCAGGACTCTCTGTTGTTTAGTCAATTGCCTGTTTGTGCATGTGAAATCAGTAGAATTCATGAATGGAGACCAGCTCAGTTTTCTTCTGAGTCCTCATTGGTGCCCTGATTATGTTTGGTGTGTGAGTTCCTTCACTCTTTCCTCAGGGTCCATCTGGAGGAACGCAAGACGGAGAGCGAAGACTCTGTTTCTACGGCCACGGGAACATCCACCGCCTGAGGATGCCGACTCATACCTCCACCAATCACAGGTGCGATCGCCTGACTTTCAACCAATGCTGATGGAGAAAAGAAACATTAGAACCTCAAATGCTGTCGCCAAAAGGTGTATCATAAAATATCAGTGGAGAAAGGTGTTGATTTATAGTCATTTTACACTTACCTTGTTCCAATGGCATTCAGCAAAAAACGACAATTTGCTTATAAGGAAGTAGCATAAGCATAACTGTGATAGTCTCAGTATAGACTATTTACTGTTCCAATCCTTTCATGTTAATGGAACTTGTATACAGGATATAAAAAGACTGGCCCAGGATTACCCTCATGGTCTAAGCAGACACTCATTTTCTCGTGGTTTAAGTAACAAGGCATTAAGTTTATGAAGGTCTGCATGATACTTCTCTGATTACTGCTTCACATTAAGTTTGCTGTTTTGCATGTAGATCGTGACACAACTTCAATCGCTTCAAATGTGTAATGAATTGCGGGGGGGGGGGAATTCAAAAAGACTGACAAGAACTTGTTACTGACCAAAACATGAAAAGGGGGATTAAAGCATGCTTGTGGTGAGTTAGTATGATTGGTCACAAGAAGGTCTTTCAAGCGCCCCGAATTCTTTTTTCGGTCATTAACATGTAGCTAAAAGTCTCCGTTGAAGACTTGAATTTGATTTAACCGTAGCGCTTTGAAGTCTCTGAACTGCCTCATCAGTTTATAGACAATTATGTCCCATAACTACATTAATTCAGGCTTCAAGGACTCAGTCAAATTAGTTATAAGTTCCAGTGGCCCTTGTTCGATATGAAGCTGTGGCGAAGGCCTGTTTTGACGTTTTTGAAATTGAAACAATAGTTGTTTTGTGTCAGTTATGGCCTGGAGCCCCATGTGTTTTAAAGGCCAAGTGCCTGCCATGTTAATAAGCCCAACAAGATTCTTTACAAATAACCATTATGGCTTTACAAATAACCACTTTGGCTTTGTGATCACACGTTTGAACTTTGTAAATTACAGGCCGAACGAATTCCTCTTGTATGTTGCATTACATCCTTGTAATGTAGTGTGTCCACTTCAAAAAAATTGCATTTTGGGTCAGCTACCCTCGATTTAGTTTTACATATTTCTACTTTTTTTTTGGTGAAATAGAAAACTTTTCTGTGAGACAAAAGCTTCTCTCTGGAGTTTTCTTAAGGAATACTGCCTCAGTTCCCGGCATGAGACGGTCCCTTCCAGAACAGAGAAGGCAGGGTTATGCGGGGCCATTCTTTGATGTTTATACGGCTTATTGCGACAAAAATATGCTCCCCTATCTGAGTGACTGTCCTCATTTTTTTTCCTGTTGCGTTCATCAGTATGCATTGTGCAATAAATCACGCTTGGCCTGTATGATGGTAAAAGCAGGCCCACAGGTCCTCAAGCTCAAGAATCCTGTGAACAGTGCGGCGGTCCCTTTGTTCTTGTGTCATTTCGCAACACCCCTTTTACTGCTTGGCACTGCGGAGCGGCTGCTTAAGTCACCGCTGGCGACGCACCTGAGTTGTAAACCGGCATTACATCACCCCAACCCCGCCCCCCAGCCCCGCCCACCCAATCCGATCAGCTCCCTCCGTACTCCTCCTTTCAGGCCAGGGGAACAACGAGCTGCGTTCTCTCAAAAAGCGCGGATTACGTTTCACGTGTGTCCAGGGAATAACAATGCAGGACAGGAAGTTGGCGGAAACTGAGGACCGTGTAAGACTAGAAGTAGCAGGTTTTTGTGGAGTGTGGGGAATGTGAGTTTGTGTGTGTGGGGGGGGGGCTGTGAGCAAACTAAGAAGGAAGAAAAATGTTCTCTCATGGAAAGCGGGAAAAACCGAGGTCTTGTTTAATCAGTGTTATCTTATTTCACCTTCTCCCCACAAACACTGATTATATCCCCTCTGTGCTGGAGAGATTAATTTTGAATGATAGTGTCTGACTCTCTGTCGAAGGCCAGTGCCCTGCAGAATGCTGGCTTGTGTGGGAGAGTTGGCCGCTACTTACTTTTCACGCCTCAATCTTTGAATTAGTGATAAAAATGATTTTCTGATGGACATTTAAGTTAACCTGGTATTGCAACATAAAAAGCAAATTACAGAGGGTAGAATTCGCTCGTCAGTTTACAAACTTTGGAATTTTAAGCAGCCTTTGGCTCAATATATTTTAATTGGATTGAAGAGGCCACACCTGACACAATACTACCTCTACTACAACCGCTGCAACTGCTACTACTGCCACGACTCCAGCTATTTCTACTACCAATAATAATGGTAATTATAATGATTGTCATATTAATAGTTTCCTACAAAAGCAAAAAATCTACTGAAAGTGTTACATAAATAATCAAAAAGGAAAAAATATGTGAAAATAAAAAGAGCACATCTTGATTTTTGATTCATCATGGCGGCGTTGAAAACAAAAACAATGAAAATTGCGTCTATGTCCACATATTTATGGACCTAACTTTATAGCTAGTTGTCTGTAAGTATTGTATGAGTAAATGGTAAAAATCCTGTTCCTCACTACGTCTTCGATGCTGCCTCACATTCTGTTAAATATCGCTGCTGCTAACTCATTGCCGGGAGCCATGAATCCTGCAATGAAGTGTCACATTTGAAAACATCTGAAAAGGCGAGTGTATTTATGCACTGGCGTGTACCTCTCCAGATTTTTGTGGGCCTCAAATTTCTGGACCTGATTCGGAGCTGAGGACGAGGCAAGGACCGCTGACCCCAGTGGGGTTGTCAGTCACATTTGAACAGTGAACCTCGCGAGCAATCTGACCCCCCCCCCCAGCCCCGCCCCCAGGACCAGCAGCTGCTGAACAAGAGCCACTTTGCACAAATGACTGAAGGTGCACCAGGTGTGAAGCTGCCCTCTTGATCCCTGCTCGCCTCCTGAGGAAAAGCAAACACTCAAACAAGTTTGATTGGTGTTTGCATCCTCTTGCCCTTAATTTACAGATCTTCTTGCTTCAGTCTGTCAAATAAATGTCCCTTTATCAGCTGGAATGGAAATGGAGGGCAGGAGGAGAGCTGTACTGGTATTGGTCACGGGCGCAGCTCCGGAGACTTCTGTGTGGCCAGTGAAATGCAGGGCCCGTGTGGAGTCTGAATGGGGACCTCCCATACAGAGCCTAAAGAATAGAGGGCTTCTCAGCTGGCTTCACCCTTCATGAACTTCAAAGCGAAACCATATCTGTGTTTGTCTTTTCTTTCTTGAGGTCCAGTCAATACTGCGGCTGTTCTTTTTGGTGACACGATTGACACTTTTTTTTTCAGGTACACAATTCATGTTTCCTTATTTTATTGACATATTATGTTTTCTGTTTCATGTTTTCATTTGTTTCCATTTCTTTTTTTACATTTTGAAAAATGTTGGCCCACATTTCTCGTGAAGTTTTCAGGATCAGCGATCATCGATTAACTTATTTCATAACGTTAATACGCTGTTTTTTTTTGTTTTGTTTTTTTTGCTTCGTGCCGTATATGGAGTGCATTTTCAATTCTTTTTTGGGTTCAGGAATTTAAATTTAAATTGAAAATGCCTTCTTGTTGAGGCTTGGTTGTGAAATTAAATTTTCCGATGGGCACTGAATGTTGTAGCATAACTATTCCCATCATTTAAACATGCACTTAATTTCACTCCCTGCAAAATAAAAAGGCATTTCTCTTTTTATGGTGTTACACACAGATGTCATTTCACAATACTGTTTAGTGGCCACACACTTGTATGACACTGGATTGTATCCAGTTGCGTAATTTGACTTATGTGAAATATTTAGCAATAATATGCCTTGTGCTTTCAAAGCCCTGTAGAAAAACTGTTGGTATGTGGTCAACTCAAGTATCCTGCTAGGCCTGTGTGTGTGTGCGTGTGTGTGCTTGTTCATGTCTTCATGAGTGTGTGAATTCATCTGTGTGTTTTCGTGCGAGTGTACCAAGGTGCGTGTATTTGGGTGTGTGTGCACGTGCATGCATGTGTGCGTGTGTGTGTTTGTCAGTGCATGCGTTCATATGTGTATGTGCGCAATCATGTGCCTCTGTGTTGCATGCCTAAATTCAAGCATGTGTATGTATGTGTATATGTGTTTTTGTGCGCTTTTGTGCTTGCTTGCATTGAAACGTGTGTGTGCATGCGTCTGTGTAGGTATATGCGTGCGTTTGTGTGTGTTTGTGAACTTGCATGCGTTCAAGCATGCATGTGTGCATCTGTACAGGTGTAGTATGTGCGCATGTGTTTGTATGTGCGCATGTATTCAAGCGTATGTGTGTGCATCTGTACAGGTGTCTGTGTGTGTGTGTGTGTGTGTGCGTCTCTGTGTGCTTGCACGCATTCAAGCATGTGCCTTTGCCTGCATGCTCAGAGGTCTACGTGTGTGTATAGGTGTGTGCGTGTGCCTCTGCTCAAGCATATATGTGTGTGTATCTGTGTGTGTGTGATGTTTGTGTGTGTTAATGCGCCTCAACTCAAGCATGTGTATGTATGTTTGTGTGCTTACATACATACATGCCTATGTGTGTGTGCATTTGCATGCATTCAAGCGTGTGTGTGTAGTTCTCTGTGATGCTGAAACGTGTGGGTCCCCAGGTTTATGCTCTGCTCCAAATGAAGCCCCTCTCCTCCACGTGGGCTGCAGTTTTATGACTGCTGCACATTCTCCCTCTGGGCCGGGAGTATTGAGTGTTGCTTGCAGGTATGGCTGCGGTGGATCCACTCTGAAGTGCGAGGAAGTGCTTTGAACAGCTCTGCTGAAACAGGTCGTATCTTAAGGTGTGGTGTTTCCCTTTGGCGGCCACAGGTCTGGCCGTGAGGAACGCCACACGTTAGAAGGCTGCACTTTTTCACAGCTGAATTGCTGTTGTATGCTTGCCTATGATTAACTAGACCACCAGGAAAACTAGTTTGTTGTGCAAACCAAGTTATTTACCCGTGTCATAGCCGTCTTGGTGGAGAAAAAGGGCTTTTGGATACAAGAGAGTAGTTTTGTTTGGCTGGTTTCTGTTTTCAGACAGGTCTAACGACCACCACTGTTATCTAGTACAAATCTTTTTTGCATATATACTAAACAAAACTGTTAAGGACCACTGAGTTCTTTCTTTATTATTTTCATTTGTGCTTAGCTTCCCAAGATATTGTCCAGATGTGGTGAGAGCACATGGTGGTCACATAAGATATTGAAATGACTTTTGGACATTGTTGAACATTTTGATTTAATGGTGTGGACTTGGTGTGATTTTATCCTTCCCTGTGGACACCCTGCTTTGGGGTAATAAAGTCATCTGACCAAATATTTTGATCCATTTTGTGTCTTGGATTAACACCAGTGACACAAACAACGCTTGGGATTTATGCTCAGTTTCTACAGTTGCATACTTGGGTCAGAATGAAGTGTTCCTTTACTTTTTTATTGAGTACAAAATGGCTGAAAGCACAGCTATTGACGTCTTGTACTGGAACGAAGGCTACGTAAAACAAACTGTCATCACACCGCTCCTTGTCTGTCGTCATAGTGCTTCCAACTGATATCATCCCAGGTTCTACTTCTCCAACAAATAAGCACAAGCGGCACGTACTTGCGCAAAGTGGGACGCGTAACAATAAAAGTTACTGTTTTAATTATTTTGCTCGACTGACAAGTGAGTCGGTTGTCTGAATAATTCATCACAAAACTGTATTAAAGTTTTCAAACTGTCAAATCGTGCTCTTGGTCTTCTCATCAAATTTGAGAGTGTAGTTACCTAAAGACACATTGGAGTTCATTTCAGTATCTTACCTTTTATCATCCCGACTGTCGGCTAGAGTGTGTGAACACAAGATACTGTGCATCACTCTCTGCTGTCCGTTGCGTTTACATACCTTATGATATTTACAGAAATCTAGCAAGCAATCTTTGGCATTTTCTCACGAAAATATGACTGGATCTTAACACAACTTCAATGTGGCTGGATATGAAAATCAGAAATAATCTACATTTATCCACAAATTTTCATCTTTGGGTGGAGTTAAAACTTTTTGGGGCATTAATCTTGGATCTAAATAAACCTTGCAGTAATTTTGGCCATGAATACATTGCTGAAAGTTTCATGTGTACATTTGTCATGTTGATTTATGTTTACTTGACGATTTTTCTGCAGGTGCGTGTCAGAAACATTCTTGTGCTGTAATTAGACTTTTTACATTTTGGCCTTTCGGATTCCTAGCGAATAATGTTTATCCACAAGAGCGTGCATCCACGTTGTTAACTCCTGATTTGGTTTTATAATGATAAATGCTCAATAATTAGACTATATATTTTGCTTTTGTTACATGCAAGCTACATTTTTTTTCACATAATTTTGCGTGAATGCATTTAATGGACGCATATCTAGTTTCTTGATCAACAAGAATGAAGTGCTCTCTAAAGGCCAAGAAGTGTTTGATGTCACTCTTTCATCATTGATTATTGTTGAGACTTGAGTTTGATCACCAGGACTGCGTGGGCAGGGAGGGGGTCTCTGTTTGTTACCTGAGGTGTCACCTGTCTTACGTTAGCATAACGGCAAGCTGTCAAGTCCATAAATCAGCAGGCCTCTGAAGTGCAGGAGAGAGCGAAGGGCTAGCGGAGGAAACGAGTGCCTGTCCTTCCCCCTGCCTGCATGTCAGGCTGTAAGGGCAATCACTGTCCACCCATCAGCGCATTTACATCTTAAAACAAACTCCTGACACGCCGGAGCAGTGAAACAGAGCTGGAGAGGAGAGCAGTGCGGGAAGGGGTGAGGCGGGTAAGCTGTTAGCTTAACGCTTTACATTTTACCGCCCCAGATGGGAGGACCATTTCTTCTTCTCTTCTCTTTCTCTTCATCAATCATTTAAAGACTGGAAACAAGGGCATTTCCATCATCAGCACAGTCCGCTCTGTATTTATATAATTATTCGCCCCGTGGAATACAGGAATGAGTATCGCGCTTCCGTGTGTCCGTCTGTCCACCTGTTCATCCGTCACGCTTTTTTCTGGGCCGCAACTCCTAACTTTTTCAGTATTTTTAAAAAACATTTTATACATGGATTCATATTATTGTTTAGATGTGCCTTTTCATACTTCCATCCATCCTCCCGTCTGTCTGTTTGTCCATCCATCAGGTTTTGTATTCAGGTATCCACTGGCGGAAGATCTGAGTATTTCATACTTGTTTAGTCTGCCTTGAAGGCAAAAGTTCTTTAAAAGTTGTCTGCATAACCTAAGTTACATGGGATGTCTGCACGAAATGCCAATATCCATAGGTGCTTTCACATATATGCTACCATTGGTATCTGGTTAGCATGTCAGTTCTGGGTAGTTTGTGAGCAGTAATTGATTTTTGCCCATTATTTATTAACAAGAGATTTTGGAACAAGTTAAATTTTCATATTTTTAAGACGGACCAACTTCTTCGACAAGATTACCATTGTCTACTTATTGGGTATTCCACACATTAAAGTAACTCTTGCAGGTATATTGGAGGAAACATGGCAGCATATTTTGTATTACATTCAACATCTCCCGCATTCACATTCTGTCACTTTATTCTAAACAGATTTGTACTCTTCTCAGTTCATTAATCCTATTAGCGCGGAGTAACCTGAATAGAAATTCATCATAAGCCTTTTGAAATGTTTTAAGTTTAGTGCTTAAGAATTTAAGCATTTTAATCTTCTCCCAATACAAGGACGGATGTGACATTTTTACCACAAATTTCAATTATACGTTCAACAAATTGAGAGAATTTGCCAATAACCTTGAAGGTTGAGAATAATACGCACGGACGCGAATTTTGTAAATCCTTTGAAGCGGTAATGTCGTGGCCTGTTCTCCGGTTTCCCTCCGTCAGTACCATTGTGATATTTTGAGGAACATTTGCAGTGTGAAGCACATTATTTCTTCTCACCCCCTCCATTTGTGTGAATGTTTTTCCTAACTTTTCTTGGTTTTTTTCCCCACTTGGTTGCGTGTTCAGAGAGCAGCGCGGGGAAGAAGTTGTCTGTTGTTGCGCCTTTCTCTCTCCGCGTAAGAAGAGTCTTTGAAGCTTAGTCACGGCTCTGCGGCACACAGATGTGTGCGATGAATCGGGCACGCGGCTACAGCCCACGCCGCCGCCACTTCGTCTTTTACCCGACTCCTCTTAGCCGAGAAATAAAATATCGGGCTGGTCAGAGAGGGGGTCAGAGGTCAGCGCTCCACCTCTGCATTCAATTTGAAGTTCTGACCCCCCGCAGTTCGGCAGAATCCGAGCTCCTGCCGGCTACACAGAGGCGTTTTATAACAACACACAGAACCCCTTGACCGTTGGCTGGTAAAAGATTGCGGTGGTGGTTTAGCTTAGAAACGTGTTTGGCAGATTCAGACAGAATAAGATTTTAAAAAAAGAAGGTGGTGTGGAAAAAAAAAAGCAGTTTTAGTTTACACTTAAAGAGACGCTATCGGAGTTGGACGAATCGTGTTTAATGTGTTAATTGCGATATATTTTATTTTTGGCTCGGCTAAAACGTCTGTGTTGGAGGAAATGGTTTAATCCCACGGTGACGGTGTGTGTTCTGAAATTTCATTTTTCAGGCTCGAGGCCAAATTGGAGTGGACAGCTGACCATCAGCAGGTTTCTGCCGTATGATCCTGCCACTGCAGATCTCACTCAGCCCGAATAAGTCCCTGCTTACTAAGTCCGAGATTCTCTTCATTCCAAAGTAAGTAAATTATTTATTTGACAATATATTTGTGCTCTCTCTGGTCCTTCCTTGAACAAGATGCATTGTCAGATTCACCTGCCCCGTGCTGGTTCGGTCAGCTGCTTTCGCATTGATGTTGTCCTGAACTGAATCCTGGATGTGCCTGTGCCGTCTCTGCCAGGACTATGGTATGGCTACTAGTTGGCCACAGAGAGAGGATTCAGTTGACTAAGTCACGGGAAGTCACTGTGCAAGGGCCACATCACCCTGGCCACCACTGATTCCCAGTGAAATTATGGTAGAATACGGCTATTGAGCATGAAAATCTTTATTTCATCACTTACATCAAATTGCTTTATTGATATGAGAAGCAAACATTCAAATTAGCAGGGATGGAGGCGATTTGCATAAATTATGCAAATGAGGTGTCCAAGATGGCCGCCACAAAGGGGCTTATCATGGCACTTTTAAAACACCATACCCTAGTAACTAATGGACATATCAACTTCTTATTTTGCACACAGGTTGCCTGATCCAGCATCTATGGGCGTTTAGCCCATATTTACTCTTAAAGTTGGATACTTTAACAACATGCAAAGGTTTTTTGAAATTTTGCTCTTGACTTGAAAATTCTCTACCTCATTATATATTCAGCACCCCCTGAAATTAAAAAAAGTACCAAAAAAGTTCAGGACAACCGTCATGTTGTTAACTATTTATGTTCCAGACTTCATTAAAATCGGACTAGTGATTATTGAGAAATGGCATGTGGAAATGGTGATGGTGTTTTTATAGCAGTAATCTACCGTAATTGCTGTCCTCTTGGTACAATGGTTGTGTTGTTCAGATGGCGAACAGAGTTGGTTTTTCACAATACTTGATAGTCTCAAATTAACAGAGGATGTTTGGCAATGGAACAGGTTTGGATTTTTGTGGCGTATGTCAAATTAGTACGCCCTTTTTGAGGTGGGATGAGCAACCCATTGACTAATCCCATACATTTGCTCTTGTTTATTTAAGTTGTGATCATTTGCGGCATTTTATTTTGTTAATCCATTTCATTTGGCTGTGCAATTATGCTGGAAGAAAAGATACCTTGGACATTTGGTTAAATTAGTCCACCTAGACTTTTTAAATTATGTTTGGCTAATTTGCGTTTCGTTTGCTATGAGTGCCTATGCAAATGATGGAGTCAGTAGAAGCAGTTTGAATGGTTTCCAGAGAGACTGGGACTGTAGAGGTACTTGCTAATGCTAAGTACACCAAGGCGGTTTTTTTTTTCCACTTCCTGTCAAAATATAGGACGACATTCAGACTGTAGCGTACAATCTGTCACATTACCTACAGGGCTTTTTATAGATTCTGTGAGTGAGATTTCATGGAGTTCTTTTGGCTTTCCCCTATGCATATGCCTTAAAAAGCTGTTAGTTCCTGGGCCCAATTGTTCGTTTCTTTCTGTTTTTTTTTTTCTAGTTTTTTTTGTTTGTTTCATATGTTTGTTCACATTTTTTCAGATCATCAGCTGCCGTTTGTACTTCAGCAGCCTTGTAGAGGAGCAGGGAAACTTGTGGAAGTTCAAACATCTGATCAGTCATCTTGATTCATGTCTCACTGACGCGTCATGGCCAGGCTCCGGGGATAGAAGGAGCTATTTCATTTCAGCCCATCATAAGTGATACATTCCCAACACTGCGTCGTCTAATTCAACTTTTCTGCCTCCAGAAAACTTTTCCTCACTCAAGACAGCCACATTTGTCACGCTCCTCTGCTTTCACTCAGGAAATTCGTGGTCCTTATGATTTAGAGTTGGGCTCCCGGGGTCGCTGGTGAAAGAACAGAATATATCCAGGCCTTATAAGGTGTAAACTATTACATTGCAATTAGCAAGACCAGTTGGCGTAGTTTTAATTCAAAGTAAATTTTAATCTCAAGGTAAATATTGCGCAAATATTGTGTTAAATATATTGTGGTTTCAGACTCCATTGTTAATTTGTACCAATTCGGACAGCCTCTCGTTGGTTGAATATCTTATTTCGAAACAGCTATGGTTTTTGTTAGCATTTACTATGGCAGTGTTCTCAGTCTGTATTGAGCGCACACATCTTTATGGAGCCCTGCAGGTGAACACTGAAGAAAGTTCTATCTGAGAAAGAACTATTTACATGCTTGTTATAAGCATTGAGGACAGCGATGCGACCGATGCTTATTTGCCATCCAATTTGTCGATCTATACAGTCCTGTCTAATAAAGGGAAAAAATCCTAAAAACATATAATTTAAATATTGTCACGGACATCTAATGGATTATGTTACTGTCAGTGATCAACAAGGCTCCTGATGACAAAGGCTAGATAATTAATTTTTTCCTATTGTCGAAGTAGTTATATATGTTTATAAAGTGTAGCAGGTGAGCTAAAGCAGCAGACTGCAAGGTGTCAAGGTTAATGTCCAAATAAAACATTCTGCTCTGCTTTTTATTATTTTAAAAGTTTAGTATTGCAGATTACTTTTTGTGATTTTTGTTTACATTGAAAGACAGAGTTCCCCCTTAATCTAATCCAGAGAAATTATTGTAGTTGTTTTCCACTGGGCCAGTGAGAGCCTCTGTCCCAGTTCACTGCAGGGAAAGAAAAGAGAACCATAAAGTAGGACATTTAGTCAGAAAGGTCTGACTAAAATGGCTGGCATGTCCAAAACAATTGTTTCTTGGAAACATTTTTTATATTATTATTATTATTATTTGTTTTATACAGTTTTAAGTTTTAAGTTTGTTTCTCTGAGAGTATGTGACTGTGTAGGGGTTATTTCCCTCAGCACAGTTGGGTTTGATTACATCGTGTGCCCGAGCTCACGTTTATGTTTATTCAAAGCGGATCAGTTCTGCGGTCGTAATGTGAAGGATCCTACTAGAGGCATTAATGAATATTGAAAAGGAGAACCTTACAGAAGTTTTTTCATCACCCCATTAAAAAAACAGGGAAGGGAGGACGAAAAGGAGGCCGCACTGCTGGGTTTCGTTTACGGGCACCACATTTTCGCGGCGAGACAGATTAGGATGCGCATCAGACATTGTTTCAGTACATTGTTCGACTTCAAAGTCACCGCAAAATGGGATTAAAACAAAAAAAAAAGTTGTGAAAGTCACGAAAGGAGTACGCACACACCGACACACACACACGCGCACGACACTTCCATAATGCACGGGAAAACTTCAGCACATCAAAAACGTTCGCAGAGCTGATATATTTTCACCCTCGTATCCGGCCCACTTCCATCCTTATTTAGGGACTATTTCATGTCGAAATTAAAGTTTATTTTCTCAAATTGGTCCTTTTAACTAGATCCTCTTAAGAAGCCGTAACTAGCGGATGAATGGCAGCCCTTTCTAACTTTAAGGGTGTTATGCACCATGTCCAACTTCAAAGCCCTTCTTAAGCGCCACACTTTAATTGTATCTCAGCTCCGCTGCCTGCATGGCATCTGATTCTGCTGACAACCACACTCCTTCTCTCCGTCTATCTCTCCCTCTCTCGCTTTCTCACTGTCATCTCATCCCTCGCTCTCTCTCTCCCTCTGTTCTCACTTCCCATGGTGCTTCTGCACCACTGCCTCCCTGCTTCCTCATTCATTCCACTGGAAGCCATCATTTTCGGCTAATTACCTGGCCCCTTTGACAAGGACGTAAGTCACACTAGACTAACAGTTTAGTTGCCCCTCTTCCTCCCCCCCCCCCCCCCCCTCGTAAAAGCGGACATCCGCAGTCCTGTTCCCCTGTAGACCTCCTTGGTAATTGTCATAACCCCCCCACCCCCCCGGTTTCATTTTCTATTGTCCTCAAAATTCTTCAGTCTGGCTTGAGATGAAGGGATAATCGCTTCAAAGAGAGCTGCTAAGAGTCTAACCCCGAGCTGAAAGAGAAGTGGACAATACGATAATTGAGAGCGGTAACTGATCACAGGGTCCGCTCAAAAGAGAAACGCAGGCACACTTTCGGATGCACTTTGTTTTTATTGGTGTTTATAGCCCGGCCGCAGCCAAAATGCTCAACATGGCCAATCTGGTCTCTTTGAAGATACAGTTCTACTGCTGCTTGAGTTTGTCTAGATCGTTTCTCTCTCTGAGATTTAAGCCCAGAACGTATTAGCACCCATTAAAAACATATTGCTTAAATGTAACGATGGAATATTATATTTAAGTACAATTCCATGACTGATATACTCAAAACCAAACAGAACACTAACAATGTCTTTTTTTTTTGTTGTCATCGTTGTTGTTTTTACAATTCTATATATGGAGGCATTATTTTTTCATTGCATGATGGGAAATGGCTAGTATTTGTTTTCAGTTACGAACAAGTGGCAGATGTGCTTTATTTGTTATATTGCGCTATACCACAATTACCCTGCTGGTAACCCTGTTTTATTGCAGCTAAACAAATAGCCCAGCCCTGTGCTTCACTTCCACTGAAGCCCTTTGATTTGCCTGTGAAATGGCGAGTGTGGAATACAGGGGTCATCGAGAGGGCTAACATCAAATAGGGTATGGGGACATTTTATAGTAACCCCCACCTATCTCTAAATAACGGACTTGGCACGGAACAGTCCTGCTACCATTTTCTCATGGCCTTAGCTGGGTTGATGTTTTTAGAGGAAATTATTTGCTAACATGGTGTTTGTGAAGGTTGTCTCCAGTCACTTGGCTCAAATAAACTAAAAATTGACCTGAAGTAGCCACAATGAATATAACTCCAGCAAGAACTTTGATTGTTCTTTTCACATGAAAGAGCCATTGTACATTTCATTCACATGTAGTTAAATTTTAAAATCGAAGTGAATTTACATAATTTTTTTCTTTTCAATATCTGCTTTTATTACAAAGGCATATTCCAGAAGTACAAAATGACTCTTTATCCGAAGGCAGTGCAGCGCAAATCATTGTCTGCTGCATTAACCCTTAGAGTGCTAAAATAAATATTTTTGATATAAATTTAATGATCCTGTGCTGTTAAAAACCTACCATGTGGCAACATGTTTAAAAGAGCTCTTTAAGTCACCACATGATAGGATTTCAACAGCTTTGATTTTGATCTTACATCATTGAGCCACAATAGCAGCATTTAGCACTCTAAGGGCCTAATTTACTAAGACCTTTAGCAAATGCTAAATCTTTTTTCCCGTGCAAAACCAATTACATTGCCACTGATTGGTGCAAGGCAAGTACCCTGGCCAATCATGGGCAATGTTGTTGGTTTGCTCGTGCACAAAGATTTTGCATGTGCTAAAGGTCTTAGTAAATGAATGAAAATGAATGAAATGAAAATGAATGAATGAAAGTCCATCTAATAGACCTGGTCTGCAAATATCAATTAGCAATGCATTCACTCAGTAGTGCATTCACTCTTTTAAAATGCATTTGTGTAAAAAGGTAGTCCTGAAATATTGTACATTTTTCACATACAACGACTACACTTTCCATGGCTGTACTATGGTACCCGCGCACAAGAAGAACAGTGATAATTGAAACCTAATTTAGATACCTCTGTGGTCATGCCCAAAACACATCATTTATACCAAACACTTATCTATATTTGTAAGTATAAAAAACAAAAAGAAGGTCAAACCATCTTGGATTTTGCTAAATCTTTGCAACAGAACCAGGGAGGATGATGAGTCGATCCCATTTAGGGACTGAAATTGGTCTGCTTCTGGTACATTCAGAATTAATTTTTTTTACGGAGCGTAGTGCGGTTAAACTTATAACAAAAAGTGAATGAACAAGTTTAATGTGATCGAGTGCAGCAGTTGTTCACTCTAAAACGGGAATCACAGCCTTTGTTTTACAGTAGCTGTGCCTTCTGCTGTACGTGGAATCTTGCCATTGTGACAATGTGATTTATTCTTGATAGATTAAGTGTCTGAACACAAAATTATTGCACGTTTATGGGCGACTGCATAGTTTATTTATTTAGCACATAAAATAAAACAGCGCAAGGAGGGAACGAAGCCTAGAGGCCTTGTACGAAGTTCCATTCCCATCAGCTAAGAATTACATGATACTCAGGATAAACAATAGGAAGTACAACATAGAAAGATTCATCATGAACAATCAGACGTACAATTCAACATAGAAAAACTATAAAACGTTAACAACTAGAGAAAAGGAGGATGGATGCATAATTGACATCAGGAAAATAACACAGAAGGTTATGTCAGAAGGTGTTTTTTCAATAACTTTTTAAAAGATATGAAAGGGAGCGCATATACAGCACCCTCCATAATTATTGGCACCCCTGGTTAAGATGTGTTCTTTAGCTTCTAATAGATTCCGTTTTTTTCTAAATAATATAGGACCACATTGTAAAAAAGAGGAAAATCCAACCTTTAATTCAAGTGCATTTATTCAGCGGGAAAAAAACCCCACATTAAGAAGTAATTCTTTTACATCAAATCATGTGTGCCACAATTATTAGCACCCCTGACGTTAATACTTTGTACAACCCACTTTCGCCAACAAAATAGCACCTAATCTTCTCCTATAATGTTTCACAAGATGGGAGAATACAGAAAGAGGGATCTTGACCATTCCTCTTTGCACTCTCTCTCTAAATCACCCAGCAACCTGGGTCCTCTCCTCTGCACTTTCCTCTTCAGCTCACTCCACAGGTTTTCAATGGGGTTGAGGTCTGGAGACTGAGATGGCCATGGGAGGAGCTTGATTCTGTGTCTGGTGAACCATTTCTATGTAGATTTGGCCACATGTATAGGGTCATTATCTTGCTGAAAGACCCAGTGACGACCCATCTTCAGCTTTTGGGCAGAGGCCAGCAGAGTTTGATTTAAAATGTCCTGGTATTTCAAAGTGTTCATGATGCCATGCACCCTAACAAGGTTCCCAGGGCCTCTGGAAGAGAAACAGGCCCACAGCATCACCGATCCTCCCCCATACTTCACAGTGGGCATGAGGTGCTTTTCTGCATACTCATCTTTTGTGTTCCGCCAGACCCACTTAGAGTGTGTGTTGCCAAAAAGCTCTATCTTGGTTTCATCTAACCAAAGCACATGGTCCCAGTTGAAGCCCCAGTACCGCTTAGCGAACTTCAGACGTTTGCGTTTTTGATTGTGAGTGAGAAAAGGTTTTTTCTGTGCATGCCTCCCAAACAGCATGTTGGTATATAGATAGCGCCTGATGGTTGTTTTGGAGAATTTGAGACCCCAAGATGCTACCATTTGTTGCAAACTTTTAACAGTGAGCTTTGGAGAACTTTTTATTTCTCTTACCATCCTCCTCACTGTGCGTGGTGGCAAAATAACCTTGCGTCCTCATCCAGACTCGTATACCACTGTTCCAGTTGTTTTAAACTTCTTGATGATTCCTCTTACAGTAGATATGGGCAGGTGCGGGCGAGTGGCTATTTTCTTGTAGCCATTGCCTGACTTGAGAAGGTTGACACACATCTGCCTTACTTGAATGGTGTGTTCCTTCGTCTTTCCCATGTTGAAGAGTAGATAAGAGAAATGGCCTCTGTGTCACGTCATATTTATACCCCAGGGAAACAGAAAGTTTTGATGTACTAATTAAATGTTCCTAGATACTCTGATCAACTTTGTAAACAACTGAATAAGTGACAGAAATACTTCAATCACATTTAATTTCTAGGAATTGCTAGGAGTGTCAATAATTGTGGAACAGGTTTTTATGAAAAATAATTATTTCTTAGTCTGGGATTTTTTTTCCCTTAAAATTCACTTACTTTGAAGGTAACATTTTTCTACAATTTTCAGTGTGAGAGTATGGTTCTGCAATAACAATTGAATTTATTTTAAGGCTTTTAACACATCTTAAACAGGGGTGCCAATAATTATGGAGGACGCTGTATATTAACTATATCAATGAAGTGTTCTGCATCCCTATTGTCCCCAGTTTAAACATAACAATGCAAGCAGCCTGAGTATTGTGGCTTTTGCCAGTGGGTGAGCACTGAATAACACTGATGATTGTATGATTGTCCTGTATGCTTACCTTTCATTGTTCAGTTGGAAGAAGGCATCTTAATATCCATTGATTCGACATGGCTATATATAGCTTCCATGCTTGTTAACCATCTATCTATGAAAAAGTTTTCAAATTCTTCCAGTGTGAAATTAGGAAAGCGATTTTGCATGGTTGAAATCACTGCATTTCAAGTTGAAACACATAAAAGCCTGAGATGGATGGAAAGAAATTATTGAATGATACAGGTAGAACAATAAGAGATAAGAAAAAATGTAATGCTTTATAATTGACTCAATAAATTGGGAGATATTGCGGTCAAAAGACCATTGAAAAGTAATTACTGCGTGAAAATTAACTGCATATGCGGTGATGTACTTGTAACCACTTCACCGACGGAGTATTTTACCAAATGAACAGCACAACTTAACTTACATGTCATTGTGTGGCTTTGTCATTTTGCTGCTACAAGGACTTTGCCTGTGAAAGGAGGAATCCACTTGAATACAGAGGGTCTCTTCTTCAGCACGTTCTACTTGAGGATTGATATGAAGAATTTGTGTTGGGAAGTTCATTAAAGGAGAACGCAACAGATGTTGAAACCACACTTCGTCTAAAAGACCAGGCTATTACCTGGAGTCCCTAAACTGACCAACTATTAATTTCAGGCATGTTTCTCCTCTGACTGATGAGATCAGAATTGCTATAGCAAGTTTGGTCGTGTGTGTGTGTGTGTGTGTGTGTGTGTGTGGCTATTTTGGCTGCTTGCGGCTACTAGCATGAGGAAGAATAGGCTTCACTGCTCTCCCGTGCAGTAGGCAGATATGTCCTTTGCAGAAGTGCAAATCACAGCCATCTGTTTGTGTGAGCATTTCTGCATTATAACGGATATGTTATAATAATGTGATTGTGTGGACTCAGGTCCGCTTGTAAAGTTCACTTAAATAAAAATTAAACCCTCTATATAATCAGAGCCGTTACCTGTTAGTACAGGGTAACTCTGGACCTGTTCCCAACTAGGATGCACATTATGCATTGACTGAATAATTGGCTGAATACCAATACGTTGCCAATACTGATTAAGACATGATCACAACAAAGAGGAAGGGCTACAATTCAAGATTAAATTGACGGAAATTATCCAAATAATCAGCCTAATCAGAGACGAAATCCAACCTTTGCCAGAATTTCATCCACCATGGTAGTATTTTTTTGTGAATCAGTATTGAATGCAATATTTACTGCTTCAAGATTAGTTCAGCTTGCATGCACTTAGTCATTGAGCAAATTCATTAATTGTCTGATTGCGCATCAAACAAAGTGTGTGCCATCAGGTTTACCGTAATAATGCCTTGAAAGGTGCGGATAGTACCTACTCGAATATATCTCCGACAACAAGTCTTCTCCACTCGATCACCAGCAGCTAGTTGCGTGAAAGCTTTCACCACATAAAGCTAGCCTTATCCTTGTCATTCTCGCTGGGCCCGACTCACATCATAGCGGAAATGGTGAAGGACTCTTCTGACTGGCTAACACTTGAACATTGCGCTGAACATTAACAGGATCCAAAAGTGAACTTTGGCAACTTAAACTGCTGATTTATTAAATGAGAAAAATTTGTAAAAATTAATACCTCTACATTTTGAACATCTGTAAGTTTATTTCTTGCATTTTAGCACGCATCTTGCATGCCTTTCCTTTCCTAGTTGCTTTGTGTAGGTTTTGTGTAGTTTCTTCTAATTCAAAGTGTTCGTCATTTGTAAGGTGCCTTTAATGTTAAATTTCAAGTTCATCTGAGTGAATCTCATATTATGTTTATATCAGACAGTTTATTTCCATTTCAAGATGGCAAAAAGAAGTATCTGCTGGCTGTAACATCTGATAAAGTAAATCTGAAGTTTACTTTCTCACTGAAGGAAGGTCAGACCATCATGAGACTAATTCAGACTATTTCCATGGCTGAAATGCATGATGTCGCTCTACTGAAGGGCTAAGGAAGGAAGTAGCTCAGTTGGCTGAAGCAAATGAGATGTAAACAGTTTGCGAAGATGGACATTTTTTGGAGGAAGGAGTCATCTACTTGTGATGTTGGCAGTGGCTCAACAATGCCATGTCCGGTGAAGTTCATTCAAAGCCCAAACCCTTTGATAAAGAAGCACCTGGTCACTACATTTTTAGAACATTACAGATCTCTGTGTTCTGTTAAATAATATGAAATTCAGAAAGGAAGCGACTTGTCAGAGCGCAGAGAAAAACAAAAGAACAATGAGCGATTGGATGCTGCTAGATGGCTTTTCCTGTTAACACTTCAGGTTTCATTATACTTGCTTGCCTCGTGGTCTGATGTGTTCGGTCAATCCGTCCACTTGACTTGTAATCTTTCAGGACATGGTAGCTGGAGTAGTTTCAGATAGGGGTGGAAGGTCGTGGAACCATGTTCTCCTGAAGAAATAGTATGGTTTTCTGTACATTTCATATCAGATGGGAGCCATTTCATCGGTGAAGGCATGCTCGTGAATTCAGCTGGGAAGCTGTAGCTTGGAATTAACTATTACTGGGATTATTGTGATTAAGATGTGCAGGATAAAAGTACTAAATTCTGAGCGCAAGGCATTTTTCATCTTTTACATCTTTGAGATTTTTTTTAAACTTGAGAGACTTGTAAACATATTGCGAAACCTTATTAGTTGGTACAATAAATAAATTGCTACAATATAGTTTAAAAGATATTATTGTATCAAAAAAGATGGTACAGTACCTCGACCTCTGCAAGTCGTTGTGTATTCAACCTGTATTTTGTTTTTAAAATCAAACCTAATGTTGGCCACATGGATTAATAAAAGATACGTACCATTACAACTTATGTTGTGCCGCTCAGCAACATTCGCAATTATCCCCCTCTAGTTACATTTTCCATCTCAATTTCATGCATTGACTTGCAAAAGTGTAGCATTCCAAAATAAATTCTTCAAGTCACTTTCAGTTGAATTCAGGTAATTTGATCTACTTAAGATCTAGGTGTGATTTCTGAATGGAATTTAAGCATCGGGGTGATATTACAGTCTAAACAATCTAATTTTTGCTTTATTCTTGTTGGATAGACCCCGTCTAAACTTAATTCACCACCCCAGGCAAATTAAAAAAAAATGGGAGTTCCCAAAGTTTCACTGCCATTTTTATCTGCACCGTGTCTTAGTTCTACTGGATAATCAAAGGCAGTTGCTTTTTTTAGTTTACGTATTAGTTTAATACCAGTATAAGACTGTGTTTGCTTTGAGGAAATTGGTGTGCTTCTCCCAAATGTAGAGTTGGGGCCTAAATATGTTAAAATTTAAAAAAGAAACTCTTTTTACCCTGAGGTGTTTTGTAGTATAAAGCACAGACCACTTGCGATTGAGCGTCCTCACCCAGATGGACTTAGTACAGCAGTCAAAACCTTACAGCCTCACGCTTTTTCCATAATAGGGGCATTGTGTATGAAGTACTGATACACCGACCCCCCCCCCCCCCCCCCCAAAAACACCATTTCTCCAGTCTAAATTGCATGTTAAGATCAGCTGCCACTGGGGCTCCTCCACTGAAGTTTTGCCCAGGCTTTGAAATTGTGTCCCTGCACCCGGACACCCAGCATGGCACAGCACTTACTGTCACTGAAGAACACCGACCAAAAACTCATCCATCTTACCTAAAATAAGAAAAAGGGCGTGTGAATGGAGTCAGAACTCTGTATTTTCCACTGGGGGGGTGATGTGAGGGACATGGCGGAATGAACAAGCCATCGTTATTAGACTGGATTTTATTTGAATTGTTGCGTACAGCCGTGCCTGATGCGTTATTGGCCCATCTTCTCAATTTCTGTTCAGATGAAAATCTGGGCGGCAAAGGTTTACTGTCATTTATTCACTTATCCACAGAAGAGCTCAGAATGATCTCTTGTGCATGTCATAATGAAGTTTCCAGGAAATATGGTTCATGAACGAAGTAATTACAACCCCAATTCTAAACTAGTTGGGACAAAGTGTAAATTGTGAATAAAATCAAAATGCAATGACTTTCAAATCACACCAGTCAGTATGTTATTCGCAATAGAACAGAGATAACATAGCAATGTTGAAACTGAGGAATTTTACAATTTTATCCACAAAATGAGCTCATTTCAAATTTGCTGGCTGCTACAGGTCCCAAAAAAGTTGAGATAGGAGCCTGTTTACCATGGTGTAACAAGAATGTTAAATTTGGACTTGTCTGACCACAGGACACTTTGCTACTGTCCATTTTAAATGAGCCTTGGCCCACAGAACATGGTGGCGCTTCTGGATCATGCGCAACAATGGCTTCCTTTTTGCATGATAGAGTTTTAGGTGGCATCTGTCAATAGCACAGCGGACTGTGTTTACAGGCAGTGGTTTCTTGAAGTATTCCTGGGCCCATATAGTAATGTCAATGACAGAATCATGCCAATGAGTGATGCAGTGTCATCTGAGGGCCCGAAGATCACGGGCATCCAGTAAAGGTCTTTGGCCTTGTCCCTTATGAACAGAGATTTTTCCAATTTCTCTGAAACTTTTGATGACGTTATTCACTGTCAATGATGAGACCTTCAAAACCTTTGCAATTTGACATTGAGGAACACTGTTTGTGAAGTATTCCACAATTTTTTTAATGCAAGCCTTCACAGGTTGGAGAGCCTCTGGCCATCTTTACTTCTGAGAGACTCAGCTTCTCTAAGACATCCCTTTTATAGCCAATCATGTTACACACCTGATGTCAGTTAACTTAATTACTTGCTAAATGTTCTTTCAGCTAATTCTCTGATATATTAATTGCTTTTTCAGCCCTTTTTATTTGCCTGTGTCCCAACTTTATTGAGACCCGCTGCAGCCATAAAATTTGAAATAAGCTAATTCTGTGCATAAAAATGTAAAATGTCTCAGTTTCAACATTTGAAATTTTATCTATGTTCTATTGTAAATAACATATTTGCTCATGTGATCTGAAAGTCTTTGCATTTTGATTTTATTCATAATTTACACTTCGTCCGAAGTATTTCGGAATTTGGGATGTATAATTCTTGAAGGAAGAAAAGTTCGTGCGAAATTCGAACCACGAGTTGCCGACTGCTCAAGTAGCGGCTTAATATGCGTTGCAGATATTGCATTATTTTCACATCAGCGAATCCGTCTGAATAAATAGGTGGGAGTTTTCATTTGGCGCAGCAGTTGGCTGATAATAGACCTTTAAGCTCTGAAAAGGCAGAGGTCAGTAGGCATATCCAGCAGCCATCATCCAATAAACTTTAATTTCATTTTCATGGAATGTAATGCAGATTGTCCGTCGCGACATTTTCTTCTTCGTGCCTGTAAACTGCGATAGTCTGTAGGATGGTCAGTCAGTATAGCCTACAGTTGAGAACCAGCCATCAACAGAACAAAACTTAACTTCTGCAAACTTACTATGGAAAAAGGCATTCTACTATCATATTTCTACAACCTGTAACGCATATTCTATATTTCTTGTGAAGCTTCATTTACGACATTATTCTGTTTTTGGCTCGGGATAGTTTATTTCATTATATCTTGCTCTATAAAGTTGGTGTTCGACATCAAAGGAACAATATAGTCTTTGAAGTACTACGGGGAAGGATCAGTGTCTCTGCTCTTTAAGATCCTTGCAATGACGCTTGGAAAGTCGTACCGTCTTTAAAAAAAACCCAGATAGAGGTTTCCTCTCTGTACTTGATGTCTTCTCGAGAATAAAATCAAATTAACTTGGTTTAGCGTTCACGGTTGGAAAAAAAAAGTAAGTCGTTGAACTAGTGCGAACACGTATCCAAGTGTGTGCGTTCTACTCATCAAAAATGCTGCCTGTGATGTTTTCTTGGCGTCGAACGGAATTCATTCAATATCTCTAATAAGACTCAGCGAAACTATCCGTGTTTCTCCTCTCGTTTTGTTGTATTGATCAATAGTGTGATAAAGCCGAGTAAATTAGAATCTAAATGACAAAATTCCTGGGAGAAAAAAAATCCATAAAGTCCACAATAGTTTCCTGCAGACTTCGTTGAGAGGAATTTGTGGGGACTCCATTGTGCAGAGGTATGGTCTTTAGCTGGCAATCCAGAAACGAATGGGTTAAATTTCAAACTGTGCAAGAAGGGAGGCCTGTGTCTTTAAAGTTTATGTAGCAACAGAGGGATTGCAGGCATAATACTATTGGGGCGGCAGATCACTTACTTCTGACGTCCCAAAGCCTCAGGGAGTTGGCTCAAGATTGCTGGTCTTTGATAAGGTCCTTGCAATGTAGTAACAACTTCGCTGTTCCAGAAATTGGACAAAAATCAGTCTGGCGGCTTCCCGAGCATCTCTCACGACTGCTATTATTTTTCTTCCATGTTTCATAATTTTCTTGAGGGAAAATTTGATCATACAAAATTATAGATGTCGTTTTCTTTTCAAAGCGAAAAAGGGAATCGCTGTTTTATATGTACCTTTCGGGACCAGGCCGTCGGTTCCTCACTTTGATGTCCACAGTTAAACCTTCAGCCCAGTTCGTATTGGAGCAGCCTATAGAGGAGATCTGTCGCCTGCTATGACTGCATGAAACGCTACCTGCGGTGAGCAGGAGAAGGGTCTTTTTGTCGAAAAAGTCACGTTCGCATCTCCCTTCTTTGAAAGACCTCGAATTCGAACTGGGTGCCAGAAGACCGCTCATCGGTTCAGGCTGTGGATTACTTTTATTGCATTATTCTTGCGGATAATACCGAGAGGATTTTTGGCGAAGCGGAGTCATGGATCGGTGGTAAGTTAACAGAATGCTTGCGATCGAAGCGATGGTCACCGTGCGTGTTTCTTTGATGTTCTGGGAAGTGTGTGTGTGTGTCTGTGTCTGTGTGTGTGTGTGTATGATAAACTGGGAGAAATGGATGGTTTGCAGAAATTGAAGGTGTTGCTAGCGTGCGCGTTTCAGTGCTTTTTCTGAAGTAGTCGAGCGATATGGATCTTTTCGGTATCCTGCTGGGCTGCGGGAAAACTTAGAAAAGTGGCCTGTGTGTGATTAGTTTTACCTCCTCCTCCTCGAGATCGTGACACCCCCTGTGATCAAAAAAAGGATTGACTGTGTAGCTGAAGCTACTTCGGGTTCAGTTGTCGAATGGGACGGGTATTCATCAGACAAATCCCTTTATTGCTCTGAGGACACATGGGCTTCTTTATGCTTTCAGACGACTCGCACATTCCTGCCTTTTGACGGATTATTGTTGCTGCCACCGTTTTTTTTTTTATTGGACTTACAATTTCTCACGAAAGAGGACGGAGTGGCTGCGAACATTAACGTTTTGAGTTCGCTTTTATTATCGCCGTTCACACATTTGCGCGTTTCGTCTGGATTGTACGTTGGGTACGATGGTATGTGAATTTCAAACGTTTCCAGTAAAACGGTTTCTGTGCAAGGAATGGACAATTTATTGGCTCCAAAATGCGCTTCGATAGATAGCCTATGTTATTGCTATTCCGATGTGTAGCTATTGCCTAAAATCGGTACTAAATCCTGTCGCTGCTATATCAAGTGATTCCTTCTATTTTACTGTGAATGTTATCGGTTTTTCTACTTAATGAGACATTTTTAGGAGGTTTGGCTTTGTGGATAGTAAACGGCTTTACTTCTTATTGAAAGAGGTAAGCTTTTGTGCTCGGAAATTCAGCCGCACCGAAGTCATATTTCATAGGCGTGATCTGCGGTGTGCTTGCATCTGTTTGATTTTATTAGTTTTGTGTGCCTTGCACGAATGCCGATTGAAAGTTCGCTTCGTCTATTTATATAGTTTAGGTGCCGGGTGGGAATTGGGTTTGCGAGTCAATTAACGCTATAATTGGACGACGTAATGGTGCGGCGCGCGGAGACGCGTCGCTGAGTGGGCTCAGTGACTTGTGGAAATGTTTGCTTACGTGCGAATTAATTTTAGAAGGATGGGGAATCTGATGTGAATATTGACCTGTCATCAAGCGGCTGGTTACTCGCTTTCATCGCCAAGTTGTAACTGCCATACTTTGTCCGTGGAAGTCATTTCATGATGGGTTTTTAGAACTTATGATTTGTCTCTGTGGATGAGTGAAACGTCAAAAATATTCACGCGCTCCATCTCTGACGTTGGCTACAGCATTTCTGTCTAAGTGCAATTATGTATAAATGAAGCACCTTCGCCAGTATTTGGGCTACTAAACGTTAAATTTTACAGGTAACGATGGTGAGGTATATGCTGTGCTTACACGTGACGTAGCCACTGTTTTGATGTTCTTGGGGGATGATATTCAATAGCCTTCGAGTGCAATCTCCTTAGAGTGCGTCCGTAAACGTTGGGTTTTATTTTCTATGCGTATTCTTTAAAAAAAAGAGGCAACTCACTATCCACATAATAGCGCCTGCATTGCCTGTTCTTTAACTTCTCCAGTTTTTCCTTTTTGGTTTTTTTTTTTTCGCTCTGAAAATCAGGAATAGCCTGAAAAGACTGTAGCCCACTCCGTGTCTTTCTTTGAAGTTTGGCGGATCTGGTTTTGATTAGATCAATACTTTCTGTTTCAGAGAGAAGGGCTGAGGAGCTCCCCTGCTGACTTAAGAGAGCGAGGAGATTAGAGTCGAGCTCAGAGGATCACTCGCAGCCCATAAGGAAACAGGAGCTGGAGCCATGAGCAGGGCTCTCGCTGACCACATCAGCAGTAGCTTCAGAGAAGATGCCCCTCGTCCACCGGTCCCGGGGGAAGAGGGAGAGGCGCCATGTCACATTTCCAGCAAATCTGCCGTGATGCGACCTCCGAATAAGTCTAAATCCATCGCCGCGGCATCTCCCGGTTCCACACCGAGGAGAAACGAGGATGGACTAGGGGAGCCAGAGGGAAGCGCTTCTCCGGACTCGCCGCTTGCGCGGTGGACCAAGTCTTTGCATTCTCTACTGGGGGACCAAGACGGTGCTCACCTTTTTCGTACATTTCTGGAGCGGGAGAAATGCGTGGACACTTTGGACTTTTGGTTCGCCTGCAATGGCTTCAGACAAATGGACCTCAAGAATACCAAAACGCTACGAGTTGCCAAAGCTATTTACAAAAGGTACATCGAAAACAACAGCATTGTCGCCAAACAGCTGAAGCCGGCGACTAAAACCTACATACGGGATAGTATTAAGAAGCAACAGATTGATTCCGCTATGTTTGATCAAGCGCAGACCGAGATACAGTCAACTATGGAGGAAAATTCTTACCAGATGTTCTTAACTTCTGATGTATACCTCGAATATGTGCGCACTGGGTGCGAAAACCCTGCATATGTAAACCATAACGGGCTTGGGAGCCTCAAATTGATGTGCGGGTATCTGCCGACGTTGAATGAGGAAGAGGAGTGGAGTTGCAGTGACTTTAAGGCTACAGGCTTGGCTTCGGTTGTTGGGCTGTCTGCCAAAGCACTTCGGGCAACCGCTTCCATAAGAACGGCAGAGGTGCTCGAGAATGGATACAGGTAAGGCTACTATTCATATTTTAATTCGAATGGCATGTATACCTGTATTAATTGTATGTCGGCATCATTTCGTCGAACGATTGGGCATATTTGTTCTGTAAGTTCTCTCCCACTGTCTCGTATTCTGGGTATTGGGGTTTCGTGTATTTGCCAGCGGTGTTTTTGGTGGAACAGAAACAATCGCAAATGAGCACAAAAGCGCTCAGTTAATGATTCTTCAAGACTGCGACGTGTCGTGTGGTTTTCAGATCGAACGGCATTCATTTCAGTTAATGTCGAGACGCTCATATTCGCACTCAGCATTCATCTCGTAATCGTCCTCAGTTTTTTTTTTTTTTTTTTTTTTTTCAAATGCAATGTGTTCTCACCTGCCCCGCTTCACGTCAGTGGGGAACATCAATGGGACTGGCCTTCCTTTTAAGTAAATTGTGTCTTGCAGGCGGCCCTCTGCTGGCTCGCGCCAGTTTCCTGCGCTTTGAAATTGTTCCGCAGATACGAGGCTCGTCTCGCATGGAGTTCAGAGACCAAGTCTGGCTTAAGCTATATCAAAGTGCACGATACCGCCGCAGAGTTATGCGTCAGCCGCGCTGCTGTTTTTTTTTTTTTTTTTCATTCGATTTTATTCTTTTTAATGCCTTTTGAGTTCCTTTCGCGTGAAAATTCCTCTGTTGTGAATGCCCAGTGGTAGAGCTGTCTATCCAGTATGTTTTTCAATTCGTTTTTCAAGATCTCTCCCCACCCCCCCCCCTATTTCTTTTCTCAAACGCACTCTCCGCACATTCAAACGCGAAGAGCAAGTGCCAGTGTCAGATTATTTTCTAACAAAATGGAAGGTAAAGGTATCGTTGGAAAGCATCCGCTCACTTTTCTCAAGTTCCCTTCGCAAATGTTGTCTGCTTGCTGCTGACTTTCTGCCTGCTTTGCCTCAGTTTGTGTATTTAATGCATGCATGTACATTCGTCAATAAACCAGTTTTTATGGTACATCTGTTACTGTACCTGAAAAATAACTTCTGGGAACAATTAGTGGAAGGATGTTGTTGATATTCACAGAAAACTAAGGGAAGCATCCACTTTCTATTGCAATATTAGCTTTTATGTTGGAAAAAAATGTTCACCCTATGAAATTGATTTCCAAGATTTTGTTAACTCGAATGAAAAGAGAATTGAGGACTACCTTCCCTTACCCAAAACTTAAGAATGACTAATTGTGCTTTTAGGGCTGTGTGCTTCTGGATTTATGAACCAAGTGTTGCAGAGTAGCTCAATGGCATGGGAGTTTTGTGCCAGACAAACGTCTGGCGACTTGGCGCAAACTGTTGGCAGTTAAGTGGGCTGTTGGACTGGCACTCTAGGGTAGCGAGATCAGGCCGAGACCGTTAGGGGGGGAAAAAGCTGGCACTTCCACTGCAGTAATGGCCATTTCTTTAGAGAAGGGGATTGTTGACATGGAAGCATCTCTTTGGGTTCCGTTGTTTTTGACCGGTGTGGTCTAATCTTTATGAAAGGGAGAGGGCCTCAATTGCTTTCCGTACTCTCTCCGCACCAACTCTTTATGTCTCTGAATTTCCATCTGAAACATGTGGAACTAATTTCACCACAGCTCAGATTCTCTAACACACCCCCCCCCCCCCCCCCAACCAACTGAGTCCCCCCCCCCCCCCCCCCCCAAAAAAAAGGAAACCCTACCACCAGCGCTGCTCTTCAAGCACTGCTCTTTCGCTTATGATTTTTATACCTTTTCTTTGAATGTTTCATCTGTCCTTTTAAGAAAAAAAAATCCCACTGGCAGTGGTAAATGTCCTTTGGTGCGAGAGAGGGGAGGCGAAAGACGGGAAGGGATGGGGGGTGATCTTGAAAGAATGAAGGGAAGAAAGAAAGAGAGAGTAGGGGGGGGCGGTGTGAGCCCAGCTGTGCTAAATACCTGACTCTTTGCGAGCGCCTCCAAAGGTCACGTTTGAGCTGGGGCCGGAGGCTTCACTCATGCTGTGTCTCCTCCGCAGCTCTCCGGCCTGTAGGCATTCTCATAAAGAAGAGGCCCTCCTACCCCCTCTCTCTTCCCTCTCCTTCGCTCTCTCTCTCACTCATTCTAACTCTCACTCCCTTTCCTTCTCTCTCACTCCCTCCTTCTCTCTCCTCTCTCATTCTTGCCACTCTCTCCTTTTCTCTCTCACTCTCTCTTGCTCTCAAACACACCCTCTCTTTCTCAAGCCCTCTCTCCTTCCTCTCTCCCTCTTTTGCTTGTTCCCACTCTCTCTCTCTCTCTCTCGCTCTCTCTCAGGCTTTGAGCTCAAGTTTTTCCCCTCAAACACCCCCTCCCCTTCACCAGTGAAACAGGAATGCATCACAGCAGGAGAGAGGGAAAGAGTTTTCGGAGGGTAGAGGAGGTGGGGTGGTTGTTGTAGAGAGAGTGGGGCAGAGGAGGGGCCCCCAAAATTAAGGGGGGGGGGGGGGGGGGGTGCAGTAGGGTGTTTAAAAAAAAAAAAAAAAAAAAAAAAGTGAGGGGGGGGCGCAGCTTTGGAGAGGTTGAAACGTGCAGGACAAACAAAGGGGCGAGAGATGGCAGAACCAGGGGAAGTGCTGCTGACCGCTCACACAGCTGTACTGCTCACTTAACTCGCCCCCTCCTCGGCCTGCCCCGCTGAAACGGACAGGGGGGAGGGGAGGGCACATGAAAGAGGGGGGGGGGGGTGAAAAAGCCCCACAGATCTTGCTGTCACATTCCAGAGGCCCCAAAGCCGTGTGGAAGTGACTCTAATTATTAAAATCCCTTCGCCCTCCCAGGATAAAAACAAAGACACGTTTAAATTCGGATCTATGCACCCATATACACAAACCACACATTTGCATGGGTAATTAACTTGCGTATATCTTTTGGACTTGCGCTGCGGAGCAAGTGTGTCTGAGTGTGTTTGATAGACCTGGGCTGGTTCATGTTGATTGAATTCATCACCAAAAACCTCACGGTCTCTTTCAGATCCCACAGACTCGGAGATCCTGCAAATCCCTACCATGTCAACTCCGGGTACGTGTTTGCCCCCGCCACCAGCGCCAACGACAGCGAAGTCTCCAGCGACGCCATGACGGACGACTCCATGTCCATGACGGACAGCAGTGTGTAAGTGTCCCGTGAGCCAGCCGCCGCTCACGCCGCGAATCCCTCGGAAAAGTCCCCAGCCATACCAAAAACATCCGCCTGTTCTCTTTCCGCAGTCTCATAATCCCTCTCCGAAAACCCATTTTTGCTTGCGCTAATGCGCGTCTTGAACTGTGCTAGCAATCGTCTCCCTGGATTCATATGGCGTTCGTTTTAGACGGTGGGCTCAGGTTAACATGCGGTTTATCTCCGGTTTGTTAAAAGCAGATGTTGAAGCCTTTTTGAAAGGCCGTGTTCCCAGCCACTGGCTTTGGGTAGCGACTTTGCGATCCGCCGTCGGAGGCTGGTAATGAGAGATAGAGGCAACTCTTTTGGCGGGCTGATCCTCAGAAGTTATATTTAGGAGCGAAAGAAGACTGCGGCGCAGTCGCAGGAAGGGAGCCGGCGAGGGAGAATTGAGATCTGCCGTTCGTCTCAGAGTCTGGCTGTAATGTGGCCAACGCTCGCGATTTTGGGTGTGCTAATTGATACCTCTTTGAGGAAACGGTGGCCTGGCTTTGTTGGTAAAAGCTGCTTTTTCCATGACCCTGACTTCCACAGCTCCTGTTGGACTTTCAGTTCCTTTGCTGCAAAAACACAGAGGCTATGATGTCGCCCTTTTTACTTGTCAACACGTTCAGTCATGTGCACTTTTATTTTTGTTACTTCTGTTCAGTCATAGTCTATTCCATTGACCGTTGCTAAATACAGTCACCTTGTAATTCTTTGTGCGTTGTATTAAGTTATTTGAATTTGCTATGGACTAGTGTGTGTATTCTTTTGTAATCCAAGGTAATTACCTGTTGCTAACCTCACAAAGACTATTCTGTGACGTGAATTCTGAAGGATACATTGGAGAATCGCATTGACATGGTCTCCTTCCTTGTATAACATTGTTTTTATTCGCATATTTCATGACCAGTACCTGTTAACTTGTGATCGTTTTGGCAATAAGATGCATGAAGATGGCATCATTGTTACGGTGAAGATGGCACCATTTAAACGATTATTTTCAACCAAGGTTGTGTTGAAGTGTGAAATGAGGGGGTGGGGACATATTTATTTGGGGATGTTATCCTCTTTCCAAAAACTGGGTTATCCCCCCCCAAAAAAAAGAAGAAAAAAAATACTGTCTTTATTTTAATCGCTGCATTGTTTCCTTCTGAAGGGTTTGCAGGGGGAAAAAATCCATTTGCGCCTTAAGACAAACTCATTGAAAAATGCTGGCAGTAAATGAAAGCCGGCTTACTCGCCCGGTGCACTGCTCGCTCCCTCCTGCTGGGCCTGGCGTGGTGAGATCATGTGTCAGTTCGGCATTCACCAGCGCTAGCCGTTCCTGGACCCCAGGAACCGGTCACCTGGGTTCCACAGGGGCAGGATTAGGGAGGGCCTCCCCTAAATCGCCACACCGAACCACCTTCTCATCTCAGCACCCCTCCATACTCACCCCCCACCCCACCCGTCCCGTCCCCCCCCCCTTCCCTTCCACGGCGCTGCCAATTGTAGGGCCGCATAGCCGAGTGCACGGAGTGCGAAATATAGTGCACGAGGGATGAAAGGCTTTACTGAATCGCTTTCAGCCTATTGTTAGGCCCCAGGAGCTTAGGGGGATAAGAGGGTGGCTGGCTGCTTTGAAAATTACTTGCACAAGTGAATAGGAGATCCCCCCCCCCCCCCCAATATATAATACAGGCCCGTGAAAGAGGCCTGGCTGTTTTCCTGCCTCCACAAAGAGCCGGCCGGAGCAGGCCCAGGGAGGCCGAGGGGAAGCCTGCTTGATTAAACTTCTGTGGTGGGGTGGGATTAATATTTTGGTGGGGGTTGGGAGCGGAGATTGGTGTTTGGTTGAGTTGGGGTTGGTGGAGCTGAAAGTGGGATGGAGTTTGATTTGGGGTGGAGGCGGGGTGGTGTTATTGGTCGCGGTTTGTTTCCTTCCCCACCCCGTTTTCTTTAAACCACAAACGCATTACTTGAGCCCAGCAAGTTGTTCTAGGTCCTTAAGTGTAGTGGAAGTATCCTTGATAAATGTAATGCGTTAAGAACCTGTGGGCGGTTAATGTTTGTTAGCAGTTAGTGGGATAAGGTGTCCCGTTGAGGATACGGCGGCACATTAGCGCACATTTTGGCTGCCCTCCGCGAAAATGAATGTAGTTAAAATCTCAGTTGTGAAATTTCCACTCCTCGTATCACAGCAAGGTGGCACGCGGGGCATCGACTTCAGCAAGGCTGCCTCTTTTTCCTCTCTCTTCCGCGCTTTTTCATCTTTCCGCGCTAAATAATAATAATAAAAAAAACGCTTCCTCCTCGTTGGGGGAACAATTTGATTAGTGTGTCTTTTTTATTATGGTTAAAAGGCACAGCGCGAATCTGAATCCCATTTTTAGATAAAGAGAGAAAAGGGGGGGGAGGTTTAGAGGATTTTTTTTTTTTGCTTATATCTTATTTATGGATTTACTTGGACGCGGGGGAATGCTGCTGTGCCAACTTCAAACATTACCTTATCTTACAAACCAGCCTTTTGATGTTGCCGAGATCAGAGGCTCGCTCTGGAGCCGCTGCCAAATGAAGATGGCAGCGAGCGCGTGTGCGCATGAGCGAGAGATTTCAAAGCGGCAGTTAAAACTGCATTTGGGGCTAGGTCAGACACTTTTAAGTTTAAAAAAAGCACGGCGATAATTGGACCGGCTTAAATGGCGGCCGACTGCTGACTTCGTTAGTGTGGCCGACGAGGCAAAAAGGCGATTGGGTTGGGTGGGCGTGTGGGGGGGGCAGTGGGGCTGTTGAAGGAAAAAAAATAAGATAAAATGAAGTGTTGAATCTTGCTGTTTTGATGTGTTTGTCTTTTTTTTTTTTTGAAGCTTTTGAGCTTCAAGATTTTTGTTTTTTATTTTCCTCGGCCAGTTCAGGGATATGAAGTGGCGATAAAATGGTGTAGCTTAGCTTTTCACGTGCTGCTGGAGGTATCCATTGCATACGGCTAACTGAGCTGCGCTTTAGCTAGTCAGTCATAGTTGTGCTCGTGTGGTTCGTTGACCGGGTTGCGTTTTTTTGGGGAGTAAACTTGCAGTGTTTTGATTGGCTTTTTAATGTTCACCTCAGGGGGTCTCATGCGAGCGTCGGGCCCTGAGTTGAGATGCTAACGGTGCCCCCGCGGACTCCGGCCAAATCGTCAGGGTTGTGGAGGGTCTACTGTCACTAATGTGCTTTTTGGGAGGTTTTTTTGACGACAGTGCGAATGCAGGAGGGGAGGAGGGGTGATTTTTCTGAACAGATTTGCTACCTGTGACCTTTCCTCTTGGGGGGCTGCACAGTCACAATTGGGGGAAAAAGGAAACTAAAGTTGTTTATTAGTGGTCAGCAGCCCTTTGTGTGGAAATCTTCTGTCCCATGGCCTTTAAATTATGCCGTAGTGAAACTGGCCTTAAATCACTGAGGAGCGGGGGATCATAATTCACCATCGATTAGTAGACTAATGCAGTGTGAACCGACGGGACGGTGGATCTCCAGGTTTGAGACCTGTGTTGTGTACAGTTTGGTTGTGCTTGTAGTTGCTGACCCACTTCTCCCCGGCGTCTCTCTGCAGCGATGGCGTCCCGCCGTACAAGCTGGGTAGCAAGAAGCAGCAGCAGCGAGAGATGCACCGCAGCGTGAAGATGAACGGCCAGGTGTCCCTGCCCCATTTCCCCGTAAGTGCACCACCCATCCTGGCCCGCTCCTCCCCTGGGCAGCCTGTAGCTTAGCGGCTAAGTCGCTGGTGGTTGAAGCCCCAGTGTAACTGCAAGCAGAGTCACATACATCCTACCAGGCAGCATGTAGGCCATTGGCTAACATTATTGAGTGGGATTCAGGGGGTTGGCGGTTCAAGTCCCATTGCAATGACAATAATATCAGTGCAGCTGTTGGGTGCTCTTGAGCGAGGCCCTTAACCCCCTGTTAATGGGTCCTGTATAGCCAAATCAGTTGTTGGTCACTTGAGATAAAGGCATTGGCCAAATGAGTGACTTTCCACTCCGTTACTACGTCTCTATCTCTGTCTAAAACCTAATGCCCGACTTGTGTACATCTTCTATGCAAGTGGGGTTTAACCCTCAGAGCACTAAATGCGGTTATTGTTGCTCAATCGTGTAAGATATCGAAATCAAAGCTGTTGAAAACCTATCAGATGGATTCCAGTCAGATTTGACTCGGGCGTCATGAGTGGACGTGTACTCAACCTGTCAAAACAGATGAGCAAGCCAGACCGGTGCGTGGTTCGTGATGGTTGGTTCACTCCGTGGCAATTGCTAGCGTGGTTCCTGAACAGAACTTATGCACATGCTGGAACGACACCAGTTCTGTTAGTTCAAAAGCCCTAGCATGCACAAGGGCAAACGCGCACACACACACATACAAACACACCACCAAAGCTATCAAAAGTACCAGCCAGTCCAGTTCTCATGCTTTTCCCTACCTCCAAAAAATCTATCGTAGAAATAATAAGCGCAGCTCCAAAATAGCCCGGAGGAACGACAGATGAGGACGTCAGTACGGAGAGCGTGAACCCGGATCCCAGCAATGAGCCGGTTTAGTCCTGGGGCTCCCCAAATCAACCAGCTCTTCTCCTGGGGGCTTTGATCAAGAGAAGAATGGAGTCAGTTTGTGTAAAAGTGACAACTTCCAACTGAGCGACCGACTTATTTTACCGCAGCACCCCCACTGACCCCCCCCCTTCGCCCCAGTCTTTGGGTCTGAGCACAGAGCTTTATTTTGAGGGGATCTCAGAATCTCAGAGCTCCAAAAAGGCAATCGGGGGGGTTAAAATGAAATTGTGAGGGGGGGATTTACATGGCGGAGAAAGTAAAAGCCTGTAAAACAAAACCGTCTCCCTCTCCATCAGAAACGATCGGGGTGCACGGCGATACGATTAGCGGCGGCTCGGTGGAGGACCGGGTCCCTCTCTCGCTCTTCTTCTCCGCCCTGATTTTAATGTCTCCCGTCTGACTTGGGAGCTGGCTGACTCTCCCGGGGCGGCGCCGAAACCGGGCCGCGGGGGCCCCGCGTCTCCACAGAACCGGCGCCTTTCTTCTCCCCTCTTCATCCGCTTTACAAAGACATGAGAGGCGCACAAGAGAGGAGCCAAATCAAGGCGCAAAAAAAAATGATAAAAAAATGCACATATAGTTTAAAAAAAGCGCTGGTGTCGCTGGTGCACCTCTGAGGTGCCCAGCGTGCAGTCGGAGAAATAAATTATCGCTTCGTTCTTCTGATCTCAAACCATTTGACTCCTCTATCTCTCCCCCCCACCACCACCCCTCTCTCTCTCTCTGCACACATCTCTCCATCTTATTTTTTTCTTTTAATTTTCTCTTTCTTTCTCTCTCTTTTTTTTTATTTTTTTTCCCTGTCGATATCTGGCTTTTATTCTGAGATTTAATGCCTGTGTCCCTCCACACCCCCGGCGAGCGTTTGATGTTGGAGGAGAGGCCCTTTGAAGCCGCCTGACTTCAGAAGCGAGCGCTGATGGCTCGGTTGTACTACAGAGGGAACGAGCGGGGGCCCCCTCGCAGTGAGACCAACTGCTCGCTTGCCGGCGGCGGGGGCCCTGGCGGCACGGACGGGCGGGGCTGGGATGGGGGGCGGGGGGGAAGGGGTAGGCAGGAGGGGGAGTAGCAGAGGGCCTGGTTTGGAGATCTCAGGACTGCCGTGGTAGATGTTCAGCCTGGTTCGGTGTCCCTTTGCTAATTGCGCCCCCCCGTCTGCTCTCTATCGCCCCCCAGAGGACCCACAGGCTGCCGAAGGAGATGACGCCCGTGGAGCCTGCCGCCTTCGCCGCGGAGCTCATTGCCCGGCTGGAGAAGTTGAAGAGGGAGAGGGAGACCATGAGCTCTCTAGAGGAGCGGCTGCAGCAGATTCAGGAGGTGAGCGCGGACCCTGACGGGACGAGCCCCCGAAAACCTACCCAGACTGTTCGATAGGGCCTCAGAGGGCAGGTGTGGAGACCAGGGCAAAATGTTTAATCTTTCGAGAGAGGGGTTTCCTCAGGCTATAACCTTTTCTGTGTAACTGCCTACGTGCGTCTGCCTGTCTGTATGTCTGTGTGTCTTACTGCCTTTTTCCGCCTGCTAGTGTCTGGATTGATCTGTCTGTCTGTATGACTGTCTCTTTGTGCCTACCTGTGTCTGGCTGTCTGTATTTGTCCATGTGACTGGCTGCATTTTTCTGTCTGTCCGTCTCTCTCTCTGTCTGTCTGTGTCTGTATGTGTGCCCCGTTGATCTAGCTCCCACTTTCCTCGGTGCATCAGGTTAGCCCATCGATCCCCCACGGCAGCCCTTTTGCTTGACAGTAATTCACAGTAACTGTTATTCTTCTGAGCGCATTTGCGAACAGTGTGGGATAAATGACAGTGAGCGGCAGTGGCAGAGAGAGATGATCTGAGCCCGTCGTTTGGCTTCATTTACTTACATTCCCGGTCTTTTCATCCTGGGACCTCTCTCCTTATCTTCCCTGACATGCTCTAAATTCTTTAAATAGCATGCACTTAGTGGCACTCAAGTGGCATATCGCTGAACACAAGTACAGTCTGCATCCTTTTGTGCAGCGAACTGCGAGTAATATATTTAATGTACCAAAGGCCTAATTACTGAAGCTACAGCCCTCAAATGGGAAGTGACTTAGGGGGGGGCTTTGCCACGCAATCATGCGAGACCAGCCAATTACTGCGACTGTATGAGCTGCATGTCGCGGCTCACTAACGTGCTAACTTCGCTGCCCACGGAGGCGTCTCTGAAGATTTGGGCCATTGTGTGAATTCTTGCTTGCCAGTCATGGAGAATTGAACATGAATTGTGATTGTGTTCATCGTGAATGGATCGTATTCGTCGCGTGTGAGATATAAAAGGTGACGCTTTGAGCAGGTCGTTGTGCTGCTGGGACCATGAAGGCCTTCGATGGAGACTGTTAAAGGGCTGTAATTCTCACCTGGTTCACACCTTATTGAAGATGAGGCCATCAGCTGAAGCGTTTTTCCAAGCTTTACTGATTGTGTTTGCATCCATGTGGAGTGAACCGTGCAGGAACTTTACAAGGGTGTCTTGGTCCATATACTGTACCTCACTATGGCTGCGATTGCGTTAGTCTGATCGACTGTGTGTGTTTGTGTGTGTGCAGGAGGAGGAGCGAGATGAGGGTGAGGTGTCAGTCAGCACCCCCCACCACCCCACGCACCCCCTGGGTCTGTTGCCGTCCGGCCCTCTGGACGAAGACCCCCAAGCAATCCTGGACGAGCACCTCTCCCGAGTGCTGAAGACCCCCGGCTGCCAGTCCCCGGGGGTGGTCCGTCACTCGCCACGATCCCGCTCCCCGGACCGGCACCTGGCCCTCCAGGGGTCCACGGGGGTCCTCAAGCCCCTCCCCGGGCCTGTTCTGGGGCCCTTCTGCGGACCAGGCAAGGCCTTCCAATCCAAGCAGTCCACCAAGCACATCCACCACCACTACATCCATCACCACCACGCCAGCCCCAAGACCAAGGAGCAGGTGGAGGCGGAAGCAGCGCAGCGTGTGCAGTGCCTCTGTCCCGGCAGCATGGGCGGCAGTGACTACTCCTCCTACCACAAGTGTCGCGGCCACAGCAAGGAGCAGTGCGGCAGCCCAGCCGAGTTCACTCTGGGGTCAGTGGGGTGCTGTGCCATGTCGTACGTCTGTGTGTGCGCACTCGCGCCGTCCTCTACTGCACGACCCTGTTCTCACTACAACGGAGTGTCTAATTGGTCTACAATCTAGCTGAACCTTGCTTTATGGAAATGTTTATAGTGGATTACATTTGTCTCCAACCCTGTTCCTGGAGATCTACCTCCCTGAAGGTTTTCATTGCAGCCTTAATCTGGCCACCCGACTACTGGTTAACAGATCATCTCGATCTCCAGGGTCTGTACATTTACCAAAGCTGGAGTGGGAAGCCTTCAAGATCGTAGATCTTCAGAAGCAGGGTTGGTAGCTGGTGTGCCATTGGGTGAATAATTGTTAAGAATGTTGACACATCCAATGGGAAGAAAGAGGAGAAAAGTTTTGTTCATGATAGACGAGCCATTGAAGCAGACCGTAACAAGATGGCGAACAAAGGCTCAAAATGGCTCAATATAGCAGGGATCAATGGCTTAGTGCCCAGTGATTCAGGATTTTTTTTTTTTTGTTTTTGCCTGTGGAATTTTTAAGCTGAATTCTGTTCCATTTGGAATCAGAAAAATTCCTTTCATGTTGCTCTCACCTTTGATGGAGTTCTTTTCATCTCACAACTACATAAAGGAGCATCAATTTTTAAGTAAACGCAGCGCTGTATACGATTTATCTACAAACGCTGTAATCTCTGTAGAACTTCAATCTGTTGCTCTTAGGGGGTGATGGCAGCGCTGTTGTTTACATGGGCCTTTTTATCGTGCGACAGGCGTTCGAGCATTCTCTCCAAACGGCCGAGCAAGGCCAGCGAGGGGGCGGCCCAGCTGAACGGCGAGGGCGGGGGTGGCGGAAGCATCTCCCCGCAACTGCCCTCAGATGGTACGGACCGCTCGCAGAACGTGTGGCAGTGGATCCTGGAGAGCGAGAGGCAGAATAAACACAAACCGCACAGGTAAGCAAGTGAGCGGTCGCCCAGGTTACCTGCGCAGCCTGCTTCCTGCAAATTGCTCGCACTGCATTGCGCAAGTTTTCCTGCAAAAACTGCTTGTGCCCATTTGACAACTTGCCCTTCTTGCTGGATCGCTTTGTTACAGCGTTCAATTACATTCCAGTGTGTTCCCAAAATCCTGTAACTTGGCTTTGATGAAGGAATCAAATTTATGTTGTACTAGGACCAAGTTTTTGATGGTGTTGAAAACATTGACCGGGGCTTTCGCATACCTTGTTTAGGAGCCTGCTGAGCATTACGAGTAATATTTAGAGGATGTATGGACTGCACTAACAGTCCCATTTGGTCTCTTTAGCACTCCCAGTATGAAGAAAACCTACACGGCAGACTCGCTGTCAAAGACTCAGCCGAGCAGGACGCATTCGTGGGGTGGAGTAGGAGGCGGTGGTGGCCATACCCGCGCCCACCATCCTGCCCACCCCTTCATCCAGGACCCCGCCATGCCCCCCTTACCCCCACCCAACACTCTGGCTCAACTGGAGGAAGCCTGCCGGCGACTGGAAGAGGTGTCTAAACCGTCCAAACAGAGGTACAACCCTGCACCTCCCTCAGCAGCTGTCTTACCCTCTCCCTTCAGCAGTCTCTCCCCTCTTCTACTTGGACAGGCCTTTGTATGATCTTGTGTGTCCAATTGTAACATTCCTGCTGTACTGCAGTGCCAAGGAAATCTGGGTTAAAATTCTTTGGGCCTTGTGCTTTGAAGATAAAATGGCTGAAAGTGGATGACTAACTCCACAGAATAGTTGCCTGGTCAGGCTAAAAGTGAAAGTGGTTTCCACCCATCTCCTCCTTTGAATATGTGGGAACAGTCTTAAAATAAGTTTTGTGATGGAACATTCTGGAAGTTCTTGGAATGGCATGAAGAGTGGTGTTGTCCAGCCCACTGTGCTCTGCACCATACTGATTTGATTTGTGTTTTTGTCAGGCATTCAACGTCGAGCCTTCAAAGAGACAGGAATCATTCTGCGGCCTTCCAGAATGGAAATGCACCTTTATCAAGTCCTGGGCTTCAAACAGAAGAGTATGTGTTTTTCTCCTATCTTGCGTCTGTGTTTTTCGGCAAAGCTGATGTGGGGTGTTGTAGCAGAGCATCCATCTCTGAACTTCTGCATCCCGTGATAAATTTTTCAACATACACAAACACACGCGATGTCCTGCAAGTCTTAACATCAATAACTGTCCAGACCCTCCTCCCCCCCACCCTCGCCCCCGTCTCTCCGTCCTTCCCCTTGGTCTTCAGCGGGGCTCGTGTTTGAAGTTCGTCCGCTGCCACCTGACTGCCAGCCCTTTTTATTTTTAATTGGCTGACCTTCAGTCTGCCAGCTGTCTCGGGCTCGCAGGCGCTTTCTGAAGTCGCAGTTACAAAGCCTTGGAAGTGAATGAAGTGGACTAAATTACTTTGAGGGGCTGCCCTTTGGCGACCCCCGTGACACATGCAGCGCCAGTGCACCTTCTGCGAAGCGCCGGACTTGCTTCCCCCCGTCATCCCCTCCCCCCTCTATCATCAACCCCCCCCGCTGCTCCGGCAACTGGGCCTGACCTCTGCTAGTACACTGACAACCAGACTCCCCCAAACCTCGTACTATACCCGCAACACAGCGAACACCACTCTGACCCAGCTCAAAAACACCAGTAACCCCCAACGAGCTCTGTCCCTGATTTCTTTCACTTCAACCCCTTAAACTCTCATTTTTCCCTTGAAATTCCCCATAAGTAGGTTCAAAGTCAGAACATTTTCTTTGTATATAGGACAGAGTCATATGTTTTCAGTATTTGCTGGTAGCACCTCTTTACTGAAGCTGCATCACACTTGCATTGAGAGAGATGCTCAAACTCAAGAGGCCATGTTTTTACGGCCACAGCCTTACATCAAATGGAAAATATCGAGATCTTGTACATTCTTATACACATTTCTCTGTAATTCAGCAGGACATATTTTGGATCTTGGATCCCCATAAGAATGTAATATAAGCCTGAGATTCGGCAAGTTTGAGTACTGTAGCTGCATTTGATGTTTTTCTGTCATTGTTCACTGTAATGTTCATAACTGTTCCTGTCTAACTGTGGAGCTGCTCATCAATGCCATTGTTATTAGGTCGGGCATAAAAGCCCGGATGCCCTCACTGATCACGTCCCTGGTTCTCCGCAGGTCGAAAGAGCCAAAGAGGCAGGCCGTTGCCGCTGGTTCAGTGGGCACTGAGCTGGTTGTCACATACTTCTTCTGCGGAGAGGAGATCCCCTATCGGAGGATAATGAAGACGCACAGCTTAACGCTCGGCCACTTCAAGGAACAGCTCCGAAAAAAAGGCAATTTCAGGTAAATGACTTTTCCAGAGTTTTTAATTTGTTCCTGTTGTAACTGACGTTTCATTGTGATAAGTTTACGTTTGTTTTGGTTTTTTTTTTTTTTTTTAATGGTATTATTGAAGTGGGAGGGAAGAAGGGAGTTTGTTTTGATGTTCATATGACATCAACCAAGATGCACTGGGGTTTCACCGGTACAAATTCCCAATAGATATACATCAGATTTGGGGAGAAGAAAATGGTTTTCATATTTGTGCGCATATTGGTGTCAGAGCAATTGGCAGAGATGAGACTTGGGTGTAAGGGTGGAAATTGATAAAATCTTATCAATATCAATGTCATTGTCAATTCTGCTTATCAATCCAATTCCTTATCAATTCTCCTCAAGATTCCTGAGTTGTTTTTTGAGGGGAAAAAAGTAGTTCTACACAGTCTTCCTCCGTTTATATTCGTGAAGCGGTTGCAAGACGAACATTGTATCCATGAGGCTGTAGCACGAAGAATGCTGTACAGCGCTGGGAAGTTGCAGTGGTTGGCTCACTGAATATCAGTATCCCCTGGGTGCTCGGCTTAGCTCTTGACTTGTGCGCACCCTAGCCAGGTCCCATTAACGGTAGTAAGGCCAGCCAAACAATAACATTGCATTACGTAAGCTTACCAACAAACCTGATGGACCTTTATTTTGATACCTCACTCTCGCACACTCTGATCACAAGTATTATCACCCAACATTTTGACTTCGGTTAATGCTGAATTAATTGGTTACAGTAAGCAGCATACATGGGCTCATCAATGCTAACACAGCTGGGTGTCTGGCACCTAGGCTCCATGGTTATTATTTCAGCTGCCCAGCTAATCTCTGACCTTTATATCAGCTAACGATACCACTGCACTTTTGCACTACCACTTTTTTTTTAATTGCGTTGTAAAATTGATGTAACTTTTGGGGGGGAAAAAAAGCCTTTCCTCTTAGCGACAGCAAATATAGCTGAACGTGGCTAGTTAGCGACACTTTTCAATTTCCGTTTGGCTTATTAGTTTGGTTAATGTTGTTAGCTAGCTTGTGGATGATGGACTTAAGGGGTGATCTGGGCTTAAATGGTCAAAATTTGACTATTTTTCCAAAAAATTTTTTTGAATAAAAATATTCTGTAATAACCCACCTTTTAATAATCATTAATTGCTACAAGGATTAAAAACTGAACTCAACTCTTCAATGCGGTCTAATGCATTTTCCATTGATTTCCTGAGGTATTACTTTTTCCACGTTTCTCATGTTTATGGTAGCCATAACTTTTTTTTTAAATTTATCATTGAAAATCAATTAAATTTGGGCTGCAGGTACTTTACTTCATTAGAAATGCAATGACATTGGGAAATGTTGCCTATCTGTTACATACTTTGAATATTTTGAGTATTTGTCAGATTCTGCGCAAAATAATTTCAAAATTTGAGTAAAATGCCCCAAGATCACAAAACTGATAAATTGGGCAAATAATGGCTATGTCATTGCATTTGGATAAGCAATGGCTTTTAAATGATGAAAGAAAAATTGAATTCTATCATAAAGTTAAAGAGGAATTGGTGCCAGAAGTTTTCTGCATATTTAATGAGCTTGCTCGGTTACCATGGCAACCGCAGAAAAAGAAAAATGCCAACTTGTATCTTTTTTTGGTGGTTATTACATATACCTGTTTAGATTAATTCTGAGTTGTTTCCTGGTGTCATTTTTCATTTAACCCCAGATCACCCCTAGCGAGATAACGTGGGATATGAAAAATTGGCTATATAGCTAGCCTTTCTATTTACAGTGATACCACATTCGTAATTGCACTGAAATGGAGTGGCAAATGCTGTTCTATAAGATATTGCTGTGTGAATCTACTGAGTGTATAAACACGGCAATCTCTGGTCAGTCGCTTCATGTCAGTATAATAACAGTGCCAGGCGTACACACCCGCTGGCATGGCTGGGCAAAAAGTAACCGGCGTGGTTACTGTATTCATTCTCTGGATAGCTGGCTTGTGAACGAACTAACACTACTTCGTGTTGACAGATAATTTTACATGAAATAATATTAGAATTTCATCACCATAGAAAATAGGCCACAGACTCCTAACCACACAGCAAGACATTATCATCATCTAAAAAATCTCCAGTCAGAAACGCGGCCAATGGATCAAGTTCCGTGACTCGAATGAGCCTAGGTAGGATAACGGCTCACAGACTACTAGAAAAGGCCAAGGGTTAGCGGCTAGGCTAGCCGAGCTGTAGTAACCCCCGTCCCTCAGACAGCCAAGCTAGGCCCGTGGTTAGCGGCAGGGCTTTGCGTTCCTACTCTACAGCCCGGGGCCGTGTCGGCCTGTGCTCTAGCTGCCGTCAGCCTCAAGTGGCCATTCGAGGAACTGCAGCTTTTGGCACTTCCATATTTGCTTCACTTTTCAGCCCTGCGGGTCGCCGCTTGGACACGACGTGACGTTGTGCAGGGAAGTGAAAGAATCGTTATGAAGAATCGATAACATTGGAGGTGTACGATTCCGATGGAATCGATCAATTTGAACCGGTTCTAAGTCGGAACCGGTTTTCGATTTCCACCCCTACTTATGAGCCTGATCTCTGACTATTTTCTGAAATTCAGAGTAAACCTAGAAGGTTTTCTATTTGTATTTTTGTGTGTGTGCGTGTGTGTGTGTGTGTGTGTGTGTGAGAGTGGTAGAGAGAACGGAGTACGAGTGAGAGGGGGTGGTGGGTATTCTCACTGTACAGCGAGGAAAGAGAATTTTAACTAGAGTGATTTGGTCACATCTGGTATTGATTTCCATCGTAAGGCACACTTAATAAGCATGTCTTTGAAGCTCAGCCCTTTCATTTCATGCACAAAGACTCGCGCAATTGGTAGGCGCTCAAATTCTTCAGCGATTGTATCAGGCAGCTTTGCATGATCCTTCTCTTTGTTTTATGAGAACAATATGAATGTGTGCGTATGTAAATTCATATATATATGTATATGTGTATATATACATTTATAGTTAAGCAGCGCTGCAAGACTTGCACAGAAAGGGCAAGCCATCCGTTCGAAGCAGGTCACCAGATATTCGCTGGTATCAACAGATCTCCGCTTTCAACCGCAAGGGCAACACTAGGATATGATGTACTGAATTACGAGACTGGTGTGGTCTTAGGAATTTGCGATAGGTGCTGTGTTGTAGATGTAAAGATGGCGTAGGTGGACATTCACGGTTCATGGAAGTATTGCTGAAACAACAAGTTCTTCAGCACAGAGGCAATGAATAGCAATTTAAAAAATAGAAAATACATTTAAGAGTGATGACTTTTAATAGCAGAATGTGTGTTGGAGTTGGTTAATTTCAACATGGCAGGAGTTCAGCGGAGAACAGTACAGCCCTGCCTGCCAGGAGATATTGGTGCCAGATGTTTCGGGGAGAAAATCTCGCCACATAAAACATGTTCCAATGGAAAGACTTTATCCTCCTCCTCCTCTTTTCTTCAATCAAACGAGGGCCGCGTTTCGCGTTTGAAGCTTTTGTGGGGGAGGATGTTGCTCTTTTTTTTTCCCCCCCGAGAAATGAGGTTGTAATTATGTGAAATGTCATACGGCTTTTATTTTATTCCATTTTATTTACTAAGTCCCGTTTGGAGCTCGCTGAGAGAGCCGTTGACCATTTCCGAATCGGGTTTCGTTGAGGGTGGAAATTCTCGGCTTTTAACGTCTCTTGCTTTCTGCTTTCTCTTGCAAATGAAGAGAAAACACCAAATGTGTTGATGCCCCCCCCTTCTCTTCTCTCTTCTCCATTTGTTTTGTTTATATCTAAACTGGTTGGAAGGCTTGCCAGATGTCATTGTCTGCCAAACCCATGCCTTTATCTGTCAGATATTTGGCTTGTTTTGTTTTTTTTTGTTTTTTTTACCATTAAAATGTCCAAAGAAATCTCCCAAAAAAAGTGTTTTGTTCATCAAACTTGCTCTATTTAATTCTTGAAGTGTGAGCCACAGTAATTCCAGGGCTCGAGCTGACATTGGTGAAAAAATGAGGCATTTTCCATTACAAAGCTAATCATTAAGACTCCCCTGATGCGGCCTCCTCCTTTCTAAAGTTGGGGGGGGGAAGAGTCATTAGCAGCCCAGCCTACTCGTGGACACAAAATGAAGCCTCAGAGTTCTGTTTTCAGGCCCTCACTATGTGACCCCGCGACCTCTGGCGGACCCTGGCTGTCTGAGTTAGTGCCTGGGCTCAGGTCTTCCCCCCTCCAGCCAGGCCTGTTTCCAATCTTCCAGGCAGGAGGGGTTCAGAAGAAGCTCCTCTTCTCTTTTCCTCCCTCTCTCCCTCCTCAGTTCTCTGCTGGTGATTGGAGTTATGGAGAGAAAGCAAACTGTGTGTGTGTGTGTGTGTGTGTGTGTGTGTGTGTGTGTGTGCTGGGGGGACAAGGCAGACTCACAGGCACCCGAAATTTCAACCTTTGCAATGGAAAACCCTTCATTTGACAGCGGGCATGCTTTAGAAGTTTCTAGACAGAGGAGTTCAGAGACTGAGAGGGGTTCAAGATGGCTTCTAATTAGATTTTTCTTTTTTTATTTAATGAGACCTTTCTGGGAAGGAAAGACATCTAAAACGCGATGAACAGATCGGTTGTGGACTTGTGGCTTACTCTGCTCTGGCTATTATTCTTTTGGAAGCTTTAGTTGAAATGGTGCTCGCGCTTTGAAAGTATAGTTTTTGCTATGTAAAGGAGAAGGAAGTTTAAATGTGGGAAATATGATGTTTTCTCTGAGCTCGGAGAGCTGTTATTTGCTCCAATTCTCTACATTTGGCCTGGTGGCAAGATTAGACTGGTCCCTGACATCGTCGAGCCTCAGTTAAATGGAAATTAGCTATTGCTGGGATGGATAACATTGCTAAGACAACAAATAAACAAAGGCTTGTCGTTTCCTGGCCCGGTTGGCATACCTTAACCCCTTGTGTTTTCTCGTTTTCTCTAGGTACTACTTCAAGAAGGCGAGCGACGAGTTTGAGTGCGGGGCCGTGTTTGAGGAAGTATGGGACGAAGGGAGCGTGCTCCCCATGTACGAGGGCAAGATCCTGGGCAAGGTGGAGCGGATGGACTAAAGCTCTTTACTCTCGCTAGCTGAAGGACGGAAACTGAACTCTGAAGCGCAAGAGAGATCCACTCTCCAAGATGCGTCATTGAAAACAATAACAAAATGAAAAGCTAATAGATATTATATATCCAGCTGACCACAGGCGCAAGAGTCTATTGAAGGAACACGAGCCAATGAAGTATGGGGAGGCGGGGCCAAGGAGATGTCTGCCCCACCCCCCCTACCCCCCCGCCCATGACTTTTAAACCAACCAGCCTTACAGACAGAAGGAAACTGTACCAGGATCCTGGCTGGAGCTTTCACCATAGCTCCACAGGGTCGGATGAGGAACGGGAGGAACACATTGAATATAACCACTGTTTTGAAGACGATGCTGCGACCGATTTTAAGTTTTTGAAATCACTGCGGTGCACACTGATGCGCGGTTTCCCGGCGATTCGCGATACGGACTAGCGTTGTGTTACCGCCACCCTCCGTGCTAATTTTAAATGTCCGTATACGTGTGCATATACATACCTGCATTTATGTATATATACATGTATTATAATATGCTTTTTTTTTTTCTCACGATTTAAAGTTTTATAAATATTTATTGAAACCGTTCTTCCCCTTCCTGTTCCCCATGTCCAGACGATGGACAAGCTGCTTTCTGTAATTGGGAGAAAACGATGGTGATCTCTCCAATATTATTATTGCAAGGTTGAGAAGTCCAAGGCCCCAGTGACAAACATGCTGTACTAGGAGTCTCTGAAGGAAAATTTCTCATACCAGTGTGCTCTACCCTAGAAATCTCGCAAGTCAAAGTGGATGCTGCTGTCTCTGGGTATTCCCCAGTTTCTGTGCACAATAGGATTTCCTGTACCATCCTAACCTTTTATTTTGAGTCTAGTGCCTTTGTTTGTGGACCAGGTGTCACACAGGAGGAAGGAATAGAGAAACACTTAAAGGAAGTAAAAAAAAAATGACCTGGAGCTTAAAAATGTGAACATTTGACACCATAAAGTAGTGTTTACATTGTACTGGGTGAGCGCACAGGAACGATCAATGGTAAAATGAGCGAGGTTCACTGCCACCCAGAATAGCTACCAGGGCGCTAAGATTAAGTGGCGGAATTTCCCCATTCGTCACTTGGCTAGCTATACATACTCCATCTCCGATTGGTGACTCCACTGCTATATTCTGTTATAAAGCGCTATACGTAGAGCTCCTGTACATACTGTAATTATGCATTGTAAACTTCAGAAAAGGATACACTATTGCTAGTGTTTATTAGTACAGCACCTGTGCCTACATGGACTCCAGACCGTGTGTTACCCTGTTTCAGGGTTTAGTACTCCCTTGGTTTTCAGAGGGGTTTATGTTGAAAAGATATTTTTATGCTTTTAATATCCTGTAATCATGTTTTCCTTTTTTTTTTTTTATTTTTTTTATGTTTTTTTTTTTTGCCACAGCATTTGTTTTATCTAACTTGTAAATTATGCAGTATATAAAGAGTTTCATTTAAAGATGACTTGGTACTATAATTATTGTAATTATTAAGAGATGTAGCCTTTATTAAAGTTTTATATTTTTCAAATGAAAGCCCTCGTTCTCCTGGCGCCTGTGTTGTGCAAGTGTGAGGTTTCTGGCAGTCTTGGCTGTAGCCAAGTCCGGGACAGGAAGTGGCTTGTGAGCACAGCTAATGTGCTGGAATTTTGAGAACCAGCTCTCTGATTGGTCATTTCCATGATGCACTAGGCTAAGGAAGCGGTTTCAGATGGGGACCTGACTGCAGTGTGTTTGTGTGTACTGAGAAAATTCCACTGCTATGTGGGCAAGGTGGCACCTAGGCTCCGTATTGGCATGTGTAACAGCAGAAACATGGGCCAATATTAAAAGAAGCACAGGCATTCATGTCTGCATGTAGCTGCTCCAAGTTCAGTACAGGTAGCAGGTTTCTGGAGAAAGGGTTGGCAAATGAACCGAAGCAATACACTGCAAAGGCGTGATGAATCGCGCAGGAGAAACATAATGAGGACAGTTCCAATCGCCCATTTTTCACAGCCGTCCTCCCTTTTCTTTCCACCTTTTCTCGCACGTGGCTCCACTCTGGAGAGACGAGGTGAATCGAAGTAACATCAGCTGATAGAAAGGAGAGAGTGTCAGTATGAAACTAATGTCATTGTTTTGCCGTTGGAACCCATGCCATCCCATGTAGATGAGTGGGTATTTTAGGTTATCATTTCATTTATTTGGGATTTTTTTATTTGGAGGCTACATACCTGAGAATTGGCAAGATATGGAATGAAGCCTATGGGAGAGTTCATAATCTGGGCTATGGGAACTATGAGTTGCATCTAATTAGAGATTATTAGTCTATCTGGTGTGAAACCTTGGAAACCAACACCAGACAAGTGTACCACGAAGCCATATTATTAGTGGGTTAGCAAGATATGTTGAGCCCAACAAGGGGATTTTACAATGTCAGGAAGGTGCTTCTCTAAGAACCTTCTATTGATAACTTATGGTACCTCTGATTGCGAGTTTAGGGTTTTAATGCCACGTCACGCCATGAAAACCTAGCTAATGTTGAACTTTCTCCATAATACTCACTTCAGAAGGACAGGAAGATGGGAGATTCCCCCCCGTACCTGTGCAAGGTGAATCTAAAAGTTATTGTTTCTGGGGGGCTACTAAAGTATGATCTCATTATCCCTAAACAAGCTTATGTCCATGATTTAGCAAATGGCTAAATTCTGACATTGCGCCTTGATGTTTGTCCAGCTTGAATTCTTTTTATGTTGGAGAGACTCCTTCCTTAATGCAACAAAAAGGTATTTGTTAAACCTACCCAAGCTCTCCTACACCAGGCCTCCAGCACACCTGCGCTGCCTGTGCAGAGCAGAGAGAGTGAAAACACTGCTGGTCTCCGATAATGCTGCACACCTGAGTCTTTGTGTTCAGCTTGTTGCTAACAATGCTACGGAGCTGGCATAATGGGAGCATAGTATTCCCCTTTGAAGAGATGCATTCTGCACATTCTTGGCCTCTTCCTGCTGCACAGTTTGGCTAATTTTCTCCCTCATTCCGGTCTCCCTGCCGTTTGTCTGCACACTCAGTATTACCTTTGAATAATCACCGAAGAATCATTTTTCCTATAGAATATTCCCTCTCATTTGAAGTGCCTACATTAGCCCATATGCTGAAATGCTGATTTCAGTCATCTGTTAGTGCCCATGTTAACTGTCATGTGTGGTATTCACGGAGCCATGCCATTGAGTATTCCACAAGAAGTATACTAGGCAACCAGCTGTTTTGCTACTTCGGCTTTTTGCTGCAGTACTTTCGCTACTGCACACTGTACTTTGGCTACTGTGTCCAAGTCAGTTTGCTACTATTATCAAAGATGAGATCGAAGATCGCTGAGTATTTCTTCAGTTTTCACAAATTGCATAATACGATTTTGTTTTCTTGAGGCAGTCAATGGCTAATTTCCCTCCCCGCACTGAATTTTTTTTTCACATTTCCTTGAAAACTTAAAATTACTAAAGTAGTGAAGTCATGGGAGAGCTTCACAGTAAACTCTTTCACCAGCATCCGTGCTGAGCACAAGTGAAGGTTGGGTAAGCGAACGGACTCAGGTGCGTGGCTGTTGGTTGCCGATTCCATCTTTGTTTGAATGTCCGTATTGAGTCAGAACCAGAAAAATTATCAGCTGCAATGCGAAAGGTTTTTATAAAGTTTTACTACTGATTCTTAAGCAATATTTATGTTCTTAACTTGCATTTATCTACAGTAGCAAAAGTACAGTAGCGAAAAGCCAAAGTAGAGAAACCACCGTAAACCGTAAATTACGGTTTGTAAACAGCCACTCAATATTTCCTCCTCTTGGTGTGCATGCCTCAATTTTTTTTTTTTTTTGTTATAATGTAGAATTCTTACACCATACGTTGGGGGTAGGGGAGCCCAGCTCCTGGAGAGCCATAGCCCTGCATGTTGTTGATGTTTCTCTGCTCTAATATTCCTGATCCAAATTATTGTTGTTTGGCAAGCTAGGACATAATCTATGGGGGGTGGGGCTATAACTCTGTAGGAGCGGGCCTCCCTACCCCTGCCATGAGTTAAAGTTGCCTTACATTTTCAGTTGTGCAATATGATGATAATTGCATGCTTTTGCACAAAAGAAACTTATTTTCCTGGTTTTGAGGGATCAGAAAGAGACATGTTAATAATCCCATGCTTTTGCTCAATAAAGCTCATCGTCTTTGCTTCTCGGGTTGAGAAGGGTAACCAGGACTTAACCTGAGGAGACACAGCCAATGCTTCTACTCTCCTAGCCTATCTGGGAATTTAATTCCACTGCAGTCATACAAACACATCCTGGTTCTATGACTGAAAAACAACCCTGCTAACAACTTACAAGGCCTCCCCTCAACGGCTGACAGGATTTGAAGACTCATGACAAGACTAGCACTTGCCTTACAGCGACGTAGGCTACGTTCAGACAGCAGGTCTTGATGCACAATTTGAATTTTTTGTAGAAATCCATTTTTTTGTGTTCTCAATCATATTGCACATTATATGCGACTTCTATCCGTTTTGAGTATGAACTGAATGCGACCCTGAAGTGACCCGCATGAGAAAAAGAGGTCCTGAGGTAATACGTGACCGTGACCACGCCCTCGACCATTGCTGTTGTTACTGCTTTTCCCGCCACTCCTCCTCCTGGGACGCAGATTTGTGACGTTTGTCGCATTTCAATGACGTAAAGGTCGGATAAATGCGACCTGGCCGTTCAGACAGCAGTCGCATTGCAAAATATCAGATACGTATCGGATTTAGGACCGCATATGAAAGTGGCCTGAGTCGGATTTTTTTTTTTTTAATTTGTGCTGTTTATACTGTCTTTAACAGATCGGATACAGGTCACACATGGGCAAAAAAAAAAAAGATTTGGGCCAAATTTGCCTGCTGTCTGAACATAGCCTTTGAGTTGATGAGACCAAGCATGGGCCAAAGCATAAAAGTTTTAAAGGCCTGGCTTGAGAGATTCATTGAGGATACAATGAGATTGTTCCTCCCCAGCTGGAAAAACCAGCATGGACCGGCACCATAACATAACATATGCTGGTTTGCTGTCATAGGCGTATATGGGCGTCATACCAGCATATGTTGTGTTTTGGTGCCGGTCCATGCTGGTTTTCCAACAGGGTGGGTCTTGAGGCCCTGAAGACGAGTATCAAGGTGTCAAACTTGCTTCACTGTCTATGCTTTACTACATATTATTTTTGTCCACAATCATTGCGGCTTAAACATCCTAAAGTGGTCAGGACTGCAGAATTACTGGCTATCTTCCAGTGCACTAATACACTGTAATGTGTTTCTCAATAGTTAGCGACATGTTTTGTGTGCAATGTCTTGTTACATCACCCGGCTCATTTGGTGCTGCGTGTTTGCTGTAATTACTGACACGTGCGGCGCAAACTGGCAGCGAATGAAGGCATCTGCCAAGCGTCTTAATGAGCGCAATAATACAGGAACCAGGGGTGAGGCAGTGATTGTGCAAATGATGGGCTTTAATGGGCATTTTAAGATGTGGCTGGGGACTGAAACGCCGTCTGTTTTAATCTCTTAATCTTTGCTTAGATACTGCACGCCCATTGAGAGATATGCACGGGATAATTTTTCTCCGATTCCTCTCATTTAGTGAGAGAAGAACCATATGCATGGGGGATCTGGTCATTTGCATGCTGGGAACTGTAGTTCTCATTGGACATTTCCTTAACATAAGAAGTTTGATTGTGTGCACACATTTACAATTCTGACGGATATTTTTTTCCTGCTTCCCTCCATTGGGGGCTAGTACTTATGAGTGTGTCGTACCCATATGGCTGCACTGGGCGGACTTTGGGTGGAAATGGTGCCTGTGAGGTTCTCGCTCGGCTAATTGGAGGATTAGAAAGCAGTGGAAACTCGCCTCGCATCCCGCCGACAATACAAACAAGTAATGAAGCACTGTGGACCCTGTCGAGAAATCTGAGGCTTATTTGTTTCAATTATTTGCCTTTAATTCGCGCCGCAGTTAAAATTAATAAATGCAGCATTAATTTAGCCACCAGAGCCCTGCTGTGTTGAGAAGTGAGCGGGGTACTCCGTGGACACAAAAGCGCTTACCGAAAAGCTTTCCAGCAAACATCTGTTCGGTCTGGGCAATTATTCTTCCCATAAAAGTGTACTTACCATTAGACATTACGAAACTCGAGGCAAACTGTTTCACCGCTTCGTTCCCCCCCCCTCTCCATTTCACTACGCAGACTTGACATTTTTGTTTGAAAATTTTAAGTAGCTCAGTGCAAGTGTTCATTTGATGGTGAATTATGTTGGGAATAATTCTCAAATTTCTTATCTTTTGAGATGGTTTGGTTAATGAGTCTTGACTGCACGGTACCAGGCCCCACCCATAACCCAGTTCAGGATTTATGACCTTCACAGAAAGAAACTGAAACGAGCGAGGTACATGGACCACAACCATAAGCACAATTTTTTTCCCCCGCTTCTCTGCTGTGTTTGTTCTGTTCACTGTCTAATCAGAGTGCTAACTGTCCCATTCATTTCACTGTGTATTGTAGTAATTGGCAATATCCAGGGTTCTGGCTATTGTAAACATGCTTGTGTGTAGCTGCTAATGCTGGCAGGCTACATTAGCTACACATGGCAGACACGGGCTATTGTGCTTGCTAGCCTTTGTAGATTAGCTGCGGGTTTCAAAACCTCCTTTTTATGCCGCAAGTCCTTGCTAATGCAGTTAATTGCCAGGTAAAATCATTTTTTTCTTGAAAATTCATTTGATTATTTGTACGGTATGTAACCATAAAAAGGGTTATACAGAGGAGGGAAGACGGAGGGAGAGAAGGAGAAAGAGAGGAGTGATTGCCAGAATACACATCAAAGCTATGCCTTGATGTTGATGTTGAATGGGCATTAATGGTTTCTGAAGGCAAGAGATTGCAGGGGGGAAAAAGACAGAAAGAAAAGAAGAAATTAAACCCTCTGCCAATCCTGCCAGCCATCTCTGAAAATGCATAAACATTGAGATCCTCTGCCAGAGAGAGAGAGTGTGTGTGTGTGGGTGAGAGAGAGAGAGAGAGAGAGAGAGAGGGGATCAGAGTTCAAACGGATTCATGTAAAGTTTGGAGTTTAGCACAGGCCAGGCTGTCGGCCGTGAACCCCTTGTTCTTTGAACTTTTGTTTATAAAAAATTGTTGCCACAAAAGCTGGTCTCAGAGAGAGAGAGTCTGGGTACCAGTGCCATTAGCAGGCTGTTCCAGTCCCTCATTTCTTTTCTGTGTTTAATTCATTTGGCCTTCACCGAGGCACAGGCTCTGTGCTTCAGGAGGTACCATTAAGAGACTAATGCTTTCTTATTGCAGTCCAAGAAATGATCCAGCCTTGCCTCCAGGTGCTCTCGGTTTCAAGGGAAAAGATGTCCCAAAAATGTTAGGGATATACATTTCTGAGTTTTTCAATCTCTTGATACTGCTCTGCAGCATTTTGTGCTATGTTGTGGAGTGAACAAGTTTGTAAATTTTGTATGTATTCAAAAAAGTAATGCATAATTCAAAATAAGAAGAAATATAATGCAACATTTATTAAGCTCAAAATTCTAATAGATAGATAGAGATTCAACTGCCTGATACAGAAAGTGTGCTGGTGATTGAACCACTTCACAGTTTCGTGTTGCTTAAGAGAGGAATATGTCTGAAAGCTCATAAGTAGTGTTTGCAATATTATCTCTTTCAAATTTATCAATTACAATCAAACTGAAAATTTGGACCAAGTCACAGTGACGACATGCGTTGACTTTCCCAAGGCTTAGTATATAATAGCATTTCTGCACACAGACATGCATTGTTCTTTTGCTGCTCGTACAGCTACAGAATCCCTATGTGAGATGCAAAAACAGTTATCGCTCACGATTCATCTACAAATATCTCCGTATTTTTTAAATAGCTTAACTAATTGGCAAAAAAAGAGGCATTTGATGAAGAAAACAGTCTAAAGAGTGTGAATGTTTTCCTGCAGGAAAAAAAAACTATTGCAATTGTCATTTTACATGAAAGTTTCCATTGAGCTTGATGGAGAACTGGATCTCGGATGTCCACACTGCAGCATTACGCAAGTGACCCAGTAAGGTCAGGAAAATGGCCTTGAACATGAGGCTTGTACTAACCATTTGGGTGCAATCCACCCGCAATGTGACTAAGCTTCACAATAAAAGTTAACCGAAGCATTCCATTTTCACCTGGGGTGCCCAGTTTTATCCAAATGGGGCCTCATCAGGGGTTACTGTACTACAGCCCTGCGTTATAACACCTACAGCAAAAATCCCAGTGTTAATTCAACTCCAGTAGAGTTTATATGAGACCAGTTGGTCTCAAATAACTACTGGAGTGGAATTAACACTGGGATTTCTGCTGTGCTCATTCAACCAATAAGCCAGTCATGCTCCTCAGTTAAGACCTTGATTAGTAGAATCCGGTGTCCTTGCACTGGGCAAAACAAAAAAGAGCAAATAGTCTGGACATTTCCAGATAAGATTTGACACCTCTAATTTTCATCCATTACTTAATTTGGCCATTACTCTACTTTTTACTTTCTGTCCAAAAACGGTCAGGGGGTAGACAGAGGTAAAATTTGAAAGACAGGAGTTTTATTTTAAGTTCATATCAGGGTAAAATGTATTTAAAACCAACCCACTGTATATGTGAGATTTTAAAAGCAGGGTAAAGTGTTTCTTTTTTTTTCCTGACAGTGGGGCGCTGGGGAGGTGGGTGGTGAGGTGTGAGTCAGTGTCAGCGATTGAGCTATTGTTACCATCGCCTTTGAATGCACATTGACGGCAGACAGCTCCAGAATACATCGTGTCTTTACTTGCCACCGTGCCTCTGGTCTCAACCTAAATTTAGTCTAATGTTTCATTATGTTTGCGGTGGAGCACCTTGTTTGCGTGTGAACGTCCCAGTCTGGGGGTTTAACGGCAGATTACTTCTGAAACTCATCCAAAACCACTTTTATCTAAGCCGTGCTCAAAATGAGATGCTCTCTTTTCACTGTTTTTCACCGTAAATTGTGACTTTAGGGAGGGTTAAGTTCGGCTAGATCGTTTTCACAGCTTGTTTTTTGAAGGTACGAGTGCACGGAGTGTTCGCAGACTGCTAATACAGAGGCCAACTTAAGTACAGCGACTGTGGAGTACTTTTTGTTAAGCACTGGTTTTGTAATGAGTATTTTTCGGTATACTGACGTCTTACAAGACAACTCTTTCACATGTGAGCTCTCACCTACTGCACATACGTTGGTTCTGATTCTAATTCAAGCTCATTTCTGAAGCTGTTTTTACTGCTGAAGAAGTGGCCGCCTGTGGTTTACAAGCAGCTAAACTGTTTCTTCCCAACTTGAGAGTCTTGTCATTTTCCATTTTCATTCTGTTAATAATCAAAGTTTCAAAAGTTGCATAGTTTGCTGCTGTTTAAAAGATTTATGTTTTCATAGTCAATGTCTTTCTTAGTAAGTACAATATTTTCTTTGCAAAAATATTTTCTTTTAACCCTTCTGTGACTCCGACTTCCGTTCTATAGGAAGTAATCATGGCCACTGCGAACTTGAGTAATAATCTTATTGGCCAGAGTTATATTTACGGAGGCAAAAACCACAAGTATACTTAGCAGCTCACAATCACAAGGATATTTAGCAGCTCACTTATGCTGTGAACGCCGTCGGTCAGGCACTTTAAAAAATGCCTGGTGAAACAGTGATAGGATATTACTGTTTGGCCAGTCTGGGCTTCAGTTTCTGTTCTATTGTAATACAAGCGGTACCTGCTCCACAGTTTCCAAATGATCCGACAACCTGATCTGTGAGGCACGGAAAGGCCACATACCACCCCTGCCAAACGGAACAGTCCTGTCACTATATCCGTTTTGTCTTTCGCCTCGAGTGACATGCACTCACAAGGCAAAAAAAGAACAGTTTTGGATGTTCGTTTCCACAATAAGGTTTTCACACATCGCCTCGCCTCTTCCTGAGCTTTGCCGACCAGCGATTTTTTTTAACGCGTCTTTGAATATTGAAAGGTCACCATATTGTTAAAAATATCATTTTCAGAACTGTTATCGCAAAAGGTCACCCAAATGCATATACTTGAATGTCATTTTTAGCACTCTAAAAGGCAACTGGCTTTATTTGGGTCTGACTGTTCCCTGAGATTCTCACCTGAACTTTCTGTGTACAGAGCTGTTTGTATAGCTTTTCATTCCTTTATGAAAGTAATGGTGGTGAATTGGGAGGGTGACGGCGTAAAATAAATATGGTTCAATGCTTCCATTCAGAGCGGTATTTTGTTTGAAACCAATACAATTACTGGGCGGTTCGCAGAGTTGAGAGGCATTGTCAGAACTGTATATAAAAACGCAGGTCAGAGGGTTCAAGTCAATGTAATTAGGATGTGAGAAAATATTTTAGGTATTCCACTTTGGTTTGAAACATCAAAAATATTGGAGTAAGTTTTAGCATTACAGGTCATCGTTGGCGAGGGCGCTCTATTCGCAGATGCGTAATTATGATGCAAATAATAGCTCCAACATCCCTGAAGCTAGTCCAGTTCTCGCGAATGGCTAAACCTGCAGGATGTTGCGGTCTGACTGAAAAGCTCCCGGAACATTGTTTTGCGTTCTTGTCTTCGGGGCTGAAGCTACTCCTTGGTCGTGCTCCAAGAACACCAAAGACAACGACGAACGCGGGCCTCATCAAGTTACCACGAAAGCATGCGAGTAGAAGCGGCGGAACGGCAGGGAGTTTCAGACCAGTGATGTGGCGACTCAGGTCGCCGTGGTCGGCCGCGACCGGTCTTTGACTCGGGAGCAGAAAGGGAGCAGACAGGCGTGGCTGTGAGAACCACCCTGCTCGCCATTCCTGAGCCTCCGATTTTTTTCTGTGACTCCAGTGATCGAGTGAGGGCCTATATTTCGACATGAAAAAGCCGCAGAGTTTCCCTCTGAGAAGGCTGGTATAACGTCCTGCACGTCTGTACCCCACAAAGCCGATTCCCCAGACGGCTGTGGAGCTGCGGTCGGGCCCATCCTGGCTTGGACCCCCTCCAGGCGCCACCAGGGTAAAAATCCCAGCGCCGTAGGATAATCACATGACCTGCGTTTCCTGTATTCCCTCCTTAAGCTGAAGGTCTCACCACCCCCCTCCCCCTTCTCTCAGTTCTGTGTGCCTGAAGATCTTTGTATGTCAAACTATTTCAGTATTTGCAGTCACAAAGCAGTTTGTCCGTATTCTCTACAGGATTTCGGACCAGACTAGCATCACTGTGGTCGTGGTCCACGGTCATTCATTTAGTCAGTAGCTCCATACTCATCTGCACTGCTTATAGGGACTCGTTTTTGTGGCCAGTGCTTTTGGAACTTTGTTCTGAATATGTGAGCTGCTCTCTTGCCTCAGGTCATAGCTTGTTGTCATTTCTTTTTTTCTCCTGTTTCACAAGTAGCCTTGGTTCAGTATCCAGGCCAGGTGATCTCACTGCCTGTGATTAAAATCTGTAATGCAAATTGCAACTGCTTTTACCTGTCACTCTTTATTGAATCAATCAAAACGCTGCCATAAAAAGCATCACTTGTCAAGCAACACTTTTTAGAAAATGAAACCATTTAGTTGATCTCACTAATTAAAGGCTGTCGTTGACAATTGTTGAATTTTTATTATGTATGATTCAACTGTTCCTCTTGTAAAGTGGCCTAAAGATGGTAAATCATCCTTCGGTAGACCTTAAATTTCTAATTGAGGACAAATTAAATTTTAAATCAGGAAATTTAAAAGTGAGTGCCTGGGACTAAGTAAATTTTCCAAAGACTATCATACATACAGAGGGCTTTCTATTGCCGACACGGTAAAACATGGCTGAGAGACAATACAATGAAATCTGTTCTTCAGTGGGAAAACTTTGTCATTTTAGGAAGCTTGCAGTTCTCACTAATAATGAGCCAAGCTGAATTGGTCCAATTCCATCTGTGGAGTATGAGTCAAAACAGGGCTTCTAACAGGAATGAGACTCACAAGAGTGAGAATGATTGTATAACCCCAATTCCGAAATAGTTGGGACAAAGTGTAAATTGTAAATAGAATCAAAATGCAATGACTTTCAAATCACACCAGTCAGTATTTTATTCACAGTAGAACAGAGATAATATAGCCAATGTTGAAACTGAGAAAGTTTACAATTTTATCCACAAAATGAGCTCGCTTCAAATTTGATGGCAGCTACATGTCTCAAAAAACTCGGGACAAGGGCCTGTTTACCATGGTGTAGCAGCCCCTCTTCTTTTTAACACAGAGTGGAGGCGCTTGGGCATTGAGGAGACAAGTTTCTTGAGTTCAGCCATTGGAATTTGATCCCACTCTTGTTTTATACAGGCTTCCAGCTGCTGGAGAGAGACACACTTCTCGTTTAATTATGCGCCAAATGTTCTCAATCAGTGAAAGATCAGGACTGCAGGCAGGCCAGTTCAGCACACGGACCCTTCTAATACGAAGCCATGCTGTTGTAATAGCTGCAGTATGTGGTTTTGCATTGTCCTGCTGAAATACACAAGGCCTTCCCTGGAATAGATGTCATCTGGAGGGGAGCATATGTTGCTCTAAAACCTTTGTATACCTTTCAGCATTCATGGTGCTTTTCAAAAAATACAAGTGTCACACACCATATGCACTAATGCATCCCCATAACATCAGAGATGCTGGCTTTTGAACTGAACGCTGATAACAGGAGGGGTGGTCTTTCTCCTCTTTAGCCTGGAGGACATGATGGCAATAATTTCCAACAAGAATGTCAAATTTAGACTTGTCTGACCACAGGGCGCTTAGCCACTTTGCTACAGTCCATTTTAAATGAGCCTTGGCTCACAGAACACGGCGGCACTTCTGGATCATGTTCAACCATGGCTTCCTTTTTTGCATGATAGAGTTTTAGGTGGCATATGTGGATGGCATGGAAGTCTGTGTTCACAGACAGTGGTTTCTTGAAGTATTCCTGGGCCCATCTAGTAATGTCAATGACAGAATCATGCTGGTGAGTGATGCAGTGGCGTCTGAGGGCCTGAAGATCACGGGCTTCCAGTAAAGAGCTTCGGCCTTGTCCCTTACTCACAGAGATTTTTCCAGTTTCTCTGAAACTTTTGATGTCGTTATGCATTGTCTATGATGAGACCTTCAAAGCATTTGCAATTTGACGTTGAGGAACATTGTTTTTAAAGTATTCCACAACTTTTTTGCGCAAGCCTTCACAAGTTGGAGAGCCTCTGGCCATCTTTACTTCTGAGAGACTCAGCCTCTCTAAGACATCCCTTTTATAGCCAATCATGTTACACACCTGATGCCAGTTGACTTAGCTACTTGCTAAATGTTCTTTCAGCTGATTCTCTTATATATTAATTGCTTTCTCAGCCCTTTTTTTTGCCTGTGTCCCAACTTTTTTTAGACCTGTTGTTGCCAGAAAATTTGAATTTAAGCTCATTTTGTGGATAAAAATGTCAAAAGAATTTCCGCACACTGTCCAACTTGCAATATGTAATTTATTTGCGACGTTTCGGTGCTACCAAACCAGTACCAAAACGTCGCAAATAAATTACATATTGCAAGTTGGACAGTGCGTGGGAATTCTTTTGACATTTTTGTCTTCTCTCTCCAACGCACCTGCCTTGCTCAACATTTGAAATGTTGTCTGCGTTCCATTGTAAATAACACATTGACCTGTGATCTGAAAGTCATTGCATTTTGATTTCATACACAATTTACACTTTGTCCCAACTATTATGGAATTGGGGTTGTATGTTACCTTATCGGTGGTCAATGAATCTTTACATCACATTGGTTTCCAGTGGTGATGGTGATTCCCTCAGACTGTTAACAATTAAACTAGCCCAGCGATGGGCCTGTTGGCAGGCCGTAGCCTGGTTGGCACGTTTGAGTGGGACTGAGAGGATTGGTGGTTCAAGCCTCAGTATAACCACAATAAGGTTAGTGCAGCTGCTGGGTATTTAAGCCAGGCCCTTACATTAGCAAAACATTGTTTTATTCCTGTTTATTGTCCAAATGCACGCTGTAAGCTGCGATTTACCACGGGGAAAGCGAAAGAACTTATAATTCCCCCCTTTTCAATGCAATTTGTGCATCTTCAGCCCCACATAGTCTGCAAAGAGTATGCACACTCCAAATCTCGCTTTTTCACGCCCTTAAACCGAAAGGGCGGACAGACACCCAAATCTTACTGGACATTGAAGCACACGGCTTCCTAACCACAAGCAAAGAAGATGTTTCCTCTCAGTACCTCCCGAGGTTAAAAGAAAATGTGTAAAGTAATGAATAATACATCTAACAATGCTCGATAATGATTGAGAGGCCCGACTGTGAGCAGACAGTGGCGCGGGTGACCGAACATGGCCCCGATGTGCTACAGGGGTACATCAGGACGCTGGGGCCACAGGCACGAAGGTCGGCCATGGAGGGGAATTTTTGTGCAGGAGAGCAGACCGCAGCGAAGCATATCCATTCTTCAAAGACTGAACTTCATTGTCTTCCATGTTTGTCTTACGAGTCCAACGCACCACTTACTTGAGGCTCTGCACTTAGTGCAATAGAACCGGCATTGTGGGGAAATCTTTTTTTTTTTTTAAATTGGAGGCTGTAATGTTACAGTCGACTGTCTCAGCTCCTACAGTCCCCCCTTTTGTTTTCCCACGCGAGCAATTACGCTTGTTGCCCAATAGCGTGGTTCCCAGATTGCAGATTTTCCTCTTCTTTGGTACCTTTTCCCTTGTTCTCCTCATCGTATGTTTTTATTGGGTGAGGAGTCGGGTCTAGGCGTAAAGGAGGAGGGGAAAAGAGCATTTGCAGCTTCATGACTGACCACATGTGTTTCTGGATTTTTGTATTTACATGTTTCCCATGGAAAGGGGGAGGGAATGAGTAAAAAGTGCAGACATATGGTTCTTATTTGGAGAATTGTGGCGGAGCTGCTGTGTTTGTTCTCACTAATGTGCGCGGGAAATAGATTCTCATAATTATCAAAAAGTATGACTCTTAAAATCTTTTTTTTTTCCTGATGAGGAAGCTTCAGATATTTTGCAGAGTAAGACAAATTGTGATTTTTAAAAATACTGCGAGTTCGAATGAGATTGGGTCTGGCTTTGACTGTAAGAGAAGTTTTATGAATGGTTACGATAAAATGGTTTACCAGGTCTGAGAGAATGAAATCCTACCCTCCTCTCCTGACGCTCAGCTCTGAAGGCCAGCTCTTCCTCTGTGTAAGTGATACGCTCTGCATCGCGTACGCGCCCTGGGCAGAGCAGTTCAGCGTTAAGCACCGAGTGTGCAATTAAAAACCACATGTGGAAATCAACACCGGTAAGAGTGCTTTCCCTGCAACCTGTGTGAAGACAGGCCGGGTGGAATGCCCTTTGGGTGCGAAGAGAGACATTCCAATACCCTGCGCACACCTCTCCTCTGTAATGATCTGTTCTGTCAGATTCTTAGATATGTGTGTGTGTGTGTGTGTGTGTGCGTGTGGGAGTAATAGGCAAAGGAAAGCTGATGCACTTGGACCTTGTTTGCTGCAAGTGCCTAAACTTGCTCGGTGTATTTCTTTCGACAGTGTATTTTTTTTAAAAATAAAATTCCGTCAATCACAGTTACGTAATTTTACGCAAAGTAGCTTGTTTAGTTGTAATCATTATGCTGTTTCTTCATACCAGCATAGGCCTAATTAACGTATTTGGCGCCACTTGTGAAGCTACTTGAGGTAGACAGCTCAAGACATGCCCACATTACCCATAAACACTCCCATGCATATCAGACAGTGGCGGGGGGTGTACGGTAAACCGAGGAGGCGGAAAACATCCCCTGAAACAGATGAGATTATAGTGACCCAATTTCAATCATTGTTCTTGGTCAACATGTTAGTTTCCCTTTTAATGAAATGTTTAGGCGAGTGAATGATAAATGCTATAAAATGTTTAATTCACATGCCCTAGGCAGCTCTTCACAAAAAAAAAAAAAACTATTGTGGATTTTCCGCATTAAATTTTGTCACAGCCTAAGCAGGTCGTCAAACCTGTGCGTAATGATTGTTTAATTGATAAAGATAGAAACGCGCTCTTTCTTGAGTTCAACCGATGCATTTAATTTCTCGTCTTAATGAAGACAATAAGCTACACCTGAGAGGGGAGAGGTAAAGTGTCTTTTACCAGGAAAATTGACTGAAAACAGATCAATACTACTAAGCAGTTTAAAGACATGTTTATCGCCCTCCTTGTTCTCTGTCCACCACCCGCCGCTGCTATCAGACACTGCTCAGAGCCTCCAGATGGTGAGCAGATTAAGCTGATCTCCTGCTCGACTTCTGCGGCAAACATGCCTCTGCCTGCTGCTGTACTGCATCACTCCTGCCTGCTGCCAGTTAACAGTGCCTCCTGCAAGTTAATATTGCCTGCTGCTATTTAACATCATTTCCTGCTATAGTTAAAATTGCCTCCAGATAGTTACATTGCCTCCTGCTAGTTAATATTGCCTCCTCCTAGTTCATGTTTGCTTTTGCCAACATGCATCTGCTACATTCAGCAAGTCTTAACCTGATACTGTTATGTGGATGTTTGCCATGGCTAATCTAAAAGTAATGGGAGATGAGATGATAAAGAGAAAGAAAATTGTGCTCTTTAGCCAGTTGTTCTTACCTGAGCTCACACAGGTGATCCATTATTTACCCTTTATCTGCAATTCATTTAGGGTCATGAATTGAGTTTCACTTGATGCCGCCTCCACTTGATGCATTTTGCTCTAATTGGCTATGCTCATTTCAGCCAGCTGGTGCTGCTAGTTCTAGTTGAAGACACAGTGACAAGTGTTAGAAATGCAGTAAAGATTGTTTGGTATCACAGGCTCTTTTTGTGATCTGTAATTCATTTAGTCTATGATAAGAATAATTGCAAAACCTACAGTGTATGAATTTAGACCATAATCTTGATTTTGCTATATTAGCACTTTGTGACTATTATTCATTTTGACACCTGGTGCAATGTTTTTCAGTTACAAGGATCGCAATATGAATGCTAGGTTCTAAACACAGCCTGTAGTATAACGAATGTCTTTCATCTTTCATCGACACGTTCAGCAATCTGTACCTCCTGGCCAACACGTGATCCGCCTTACTGATCTAAGTCGAAGACATTTGTGTCTCATCGACATGATGGCCTTCTGCACGCTCCATGCTACCCATTTACTACTCAGCTGAAAAAGTCTCCTAATTGGAAATCTATAGACTTTGAAGGATGGCAGTTTAAGCAGTACTGAGGCTGAATTTGACCATCAGTTTGAATCATTCCTTCATTCGAATGACAGCTGTTGGGGCAGTCCTTAAGTACCAACTACTGCCTACATAACATCGTCGCTGTCGTGCCTTTTGGTGTATGTTTAGAAACTGAGGTGATGAGATGCTCCTCAGGATTATTGTTACGTAGTTTTCTTTAAAGTTGGAGGTGCTTCCTGTTGGAGCAGCCTCTGGATGCTGACTGCCTTGACCGCACATTGATAGCTTCACTAGGTAGTATAGTCCTGCAGAGAATAGCTACATGGCTGGTGCTTTGACCACCCATTGATTGCTTCACTAAGATTAGCCCTTGGTGTCTTGCTCTGTAGTTAGGTTGTTCTGCGCATGGACTGCATTTACATTACAGGCCAAAAGTTTAGAAGCAATATCAAATTTGTACTAAGAAAATCATAGTTTCATTGGCATACTTTGCAACAAAATAAACATGACTATTATTTAGTCACTTATCAGAGCTCATTTTTACTCAAATTATCGGGCCCATATTACTAAGCCCATGGTCCTAGTGCCCGCCGGATTGTTGTTGGAATCCAGTGGGCTGTAAACCATGACATAAAGTGAATAATGCAAACTGTGATTTGTTTTTTACTTTTTCACTGAAGTTGTGACTCTTGCAAATCTTCTCAACCCAAAAACTAAGCCCCGCCTTTCTTTTATTTCAAAAGAATATTTCAGCAATGGTCTGGTAACATCAATGTATACAGTACCTAAAGGTCAATAGTGGAAAATGGTGCAGATCAATGAAAGAAAAGTCTAATCATGCAGTAAATACATCCCAAAATCCATAGATTTCATACTGGTTTTTAACAAAGGCATTGTGAACAGAAACTTGATGTTGCTTTCAAATTTTTGACCTGTATTGGCCTTGCTTCCAAACTTCTGGTCTGTAGCGTATACTGTTTTGGAGGGAGTCGTAATAGTGCTGTTTCAGAGGATATCCTGACATTCCACTCTCTCATCTCCTCAAACTCAGTAGTCCAGCGGACATGTTAGGGTCAGAGCCGAGAGGCCAAACTATAATTGAAGCACCTATTACTAAAACCCCATAAGTCACACTTGACTTGTGGGGTTTTAATAAACAGTGCTTCAATTGAATCTATTTGTTAATAATGCAGTTAATAGTTTACATGTGAGTTAGCTGATAGAGACGGGGCATAGCTTGTGGAGCTTGTTCTGGCAGACGATTCAAGACATTCCCATATCCCCATAGACACTCCCATGCACACCAGACACTGCTCCACCCCTCCGGATGGTGGTTTGTATACGCTGCTTTCCTGCTTAACCTTCAGCGCGGAACATGCCTCTGCCTGCTGCTGCGCTGAATCACTCCTGCCTGCTGCTCGTTAGCATCGCTCCTCCATCCTACCATACACCTGTAGGCTCTTAATTTCCCCCAGAGGGGGTGGTACATCTTGACACTTCTGTTCTCTTCTCGTCAGACTCAGTAAGCCACAGGGTGTCAGATTCAGAGCTAATACACCAAACTATCCCTATCTATTGATATATCTACTTGTTAACACTGCAATTAATGGTCTGCACATAAGCTGCCAGAAAGTCACGGGTTTTATCAAGGGATTTACAGGATTCAAAGAAAAGAAACCTGTTCCAAGCCATAACAGACCAGGACCAATTTGACCTCAGTTTTCATTAATGAACAAAAGACACTGACATTCAAATTTTTTTCCAAACAAAAAATAAAGGGACTGACCATCTTTTCTTCCCCCCATCAATGCATTTTGAATATGTGTATATTAAATATTATGCAGTGTGTTTAGAGGGTTTCCCAAGAGCATTTTTTTTGATCTGCAATTGGACTGTTGTCTCAACTATGCAATTGGATGTTTAAGTAAGTGTAATTTGAGCGATTTGATTCTTGTTTTCATCGTGTTGATTATGGCTGTTCTTGTTCTGCCCTTGTTCAGTATAGACTTGGATGAGATTCTTTAGAAAAGGAGGTTTTGTTTGCATACATTTCTCTGGTCTACCAACTAGTTTTCTTCCAGGCAAAGAACAAAGGAATATTTGGGAGCTTGTAGCAGAAGAGGGGGGTTGTTCTCCGACTAGATCTCATGATAGAGGATCAGCTACATGGATTTGAATGCAATTATCATTTGAATCATTTCTGCACCAGAGCTAGCTTAAGATGCTGGATGATGTCTCTGGGTTCCTTTGTTAGCGTAAGAAGTTGATGTCATGCATTAAGAGAGCAAACAGGTGTGAGTAGATAGAGGACAAGAGGGAGGAAACTGAAAAAAATGAAAGGGCGAATGATCAGCGAGGCTTTCACTAGTACGCCGGCTGATGTAAACATACCCAGAGCTTATGTGAGCCTTTGATCTCGTGAACCGTGAAGTCTTTCCCACAACAAGGAAATTTGGCTCAAAAATGAGAGCGGAGAAGGGCGTGTGGGACAAAAGCCAGCAGGAGTGAAATATTTAGCTCGAGAGAGATTTTGACACCATTAATCTAACTCATCCTTTTTTAAATAATCTGACAGTGGGTGTCGATGCTTGTTTATTAATGCATCGGAGGTCTTTGGCATTGGTGCAATGTTTGAACTGCAGTTTTGTTTGTGTATTTCCTTTCAGACTTTGGTGCAGACACTGACTCTTTGTAGTTGTGCGGTTCTTGTTTAAATAGATGGGCTTTGGCTGGGAATAAAATCAAAGCAGTAAAGAATTGTCTCCCTCTTTGGCTCTTATTGCAGAACATTCATCAAAACCATCCTCAACGCCAGCAGCGTCTGCGCTAAATCAGAGCGTTACTCGTCAAAGGAGAGGAATTCTGGTGAAACCAGGTGGTTGAAGATTGAAACACAATGCAAAATGTAGGATCAGTAATTGGGCCAACATCTTTTGAGTCCCACAGCAGTTATTGTCATTAGTGCTGAGAGACTTCAGCTGCAATGGTGCAAATCATGGGAAAAACTACTCAATATCTGACTCTTTCTAGAAACAAAGCTCAATCATTCTGGTAGCTATTGTATTCTCATGCCGGGGCCATGATAGTACAGCTGACTTTCATCTGAAGAATAATCTAAATGTTTTTTATCAAATGTTGTTGACATTTTCCAATGTGAGTGGAATTAGGGATGGAAGAGCATGAAGAATTTTTTCCTTTGATTTGGACCTATGGAGCGGAATGTCCCCCATTTTGTCCTTGTTTGCCCGCAAGCCATTGTTTGAATACAAGTCAGTTGTTATGCCAGGCCCTGAAAAAGGAAGTCTCTGCAGGGCCTTCAATACCAGCAACTTGCCGGCAGCCATACCACTACTCAATCTGCTCCAGCCGTGGGGCTGAAGCTAAGCAGGTGTGGGCTTGGTAGGACTTGGATAGGAAACCACCTGGGAAAAACAAGTTGCTGCTGTTGGTGGCCAGTAGGTTGTGATCTTCCCTCTGGTGGAATAATCCCCAATGCCCCAGTGCAGCGATGGGGGACACTGTACTGAAGAAGATGCCGTCTTTCGGATGAGATGTTAAAGGAGCAATATGTAAGTTTTTGGCCAAAACTGGTTGTGCAGTCACATTAAAATTGTGCAGAGCGCAATATCTTGGCTATATAATGGTGTTTGTCGCATGTTTGTAGCTTCATTTGTTCTCTTCCTATAATGAAAGTTCCGAAGGTCCCCTACTTTCGTATTCTGGATCATAGTATGATAGTATCCAGAATTATTCTATTTTCAGGATCAGTCTTTGATATATTGTTGAACATGTTCGAAACTTGTCCTGTATTTTTCTTCCAAGTGCCCTGACCATTTTTGGTGGAGTTATATGCATAAATGTTGAAAATGGCCCTATCTCCCAATGTTAAAGAATTCTTAAAAAATTCCTGGATCCAGATGGAGATCCGAATCACTTCCAAAATCTAATCATTTCTTCCTTATATCAATCTGCACAATCCCTGAAAATTTCATCAAAATCTGTCCATAACTTTTTGAGTTATTTTGGAAACCAACTGACAAACAAACAAACAAACAAACAGACAAACAAACAAACAAACCCAGGCAAAAACATAACCTCCTTGGCGGAGGTAATTAAGTTAGCCAAACTTAGCTGAATCTTACCTGCCCAGGAGAAAATTAGTATCTTCGGTGTCAGTCTTCAAATTCTTCTCTGCTTTCAGCTGCCTCCATCTTTCAAAGGTATGTCCTATACGTCAGACATTCGTGCTCTGAAACACTGTTAGCAGCAGCTCAGTGGTAACTGGCAGCTTGGATGCCGAGATGCTACTGACTTTGTGATTAGGAGAAAGGTGGAGGGCGGCGCAACAGGCCAAAACACAAAATGACAGCATAAACATTAGTTGTGGGCTGCAACCTCGCTTTTGTAATGAGAATATTCTGCCAGGAATACTGTTGTCAGTGATATAAGTATTTGAAATTAACATCATTCCTTAATGTCTGGTGATATATCAGGGCCATTTCATGATTAATCAACTTATATTTCTTACATATTGCTCCTTTAAACCGAGGTCCTAACTCACTGTGGTCATTAAAGATCCTATGACAGTCTTTGATGAGAGTAGGGGGTTCCCCGTTGCCATGGCTAAATTTTCAACCTGGATCTTTCAACCTGCCGCCTGATCATCCCCTGATCTAATTGGCTGAGCAAATTTCCCTCTCCCTCCCCACCTCAACCCCCCAGGGCCCCCTTGAAAAAGAGATTTCAATCTCAACAGGACTGGGACTTCCCTGGTTAAATAAGGGTTAATTAAAAAAATACCTGGTTTAATGTGAGGCTCTCTTGTGTCTTATGGTGCAATTCATTTATACAAGCTGAGAGTGGGGGCACAAATCGAGGGAGGATTGGGGGGGGGGGGCATTAGAATGAGAGGAAGGCAGGGAGAAGGGAGAAGTATGGAAAATCAAGGGGAAGAAGGGGAAGAAGAAATAGTGGGGAGAGTCTGTGGGAGATGTGAATAAACAGGAGATCTGAAGACGTTCTCTCCAACTCTCCATCTATGCTCTGAGACCAATACCTGACAACGGCACGACATGGTAGAGGTTTCGGTGTGGACCTACAGCTTGTTTGGTGTTAATACAGCACCAAACAAACAAACTCATGCCTAGGCATGCATCCCTGCATATAAGGGATGGGCGCACTTGTTTACTTGGCTTTGTGTTGGGTTTCATACTTGTATGATTAATTGCACATAAAATATACAGCAGGCTAATTTCACACTTCTTCTAATGTCATGACTGAAGTCCTGTTCAGACAGCGCAGTCACTTTGTGTTTAAGAGGTATTTGCGCTTGTAGCAACAATTTTGGAATGTTAATCCAAGTTGAATATAAATTTTCTATTTCGGAGGAATGCAAGTGTCACCAGAATATTTTGTCGCAGCCTGTTTATTGTTCACTGTCAATACGGTATGTACATTGCCATCCTCTGGTGTTTACAACTGCCTGAAATTAATACACTCAAATAGGAGATTAAATCTAGTCAGATCCAAACTTTACAGGAAAAACAAAAACATTTACATCGATAATGCATGGACTGAGCTTATTTTTGTCTTTGCTTGAATACAACTGAACTGAAGGCAAGTTGGGTTTGTTGATGGTCAGAAGCCAGTTCTGCACATAAGATTCAAGATATAAGAAAGGTGACAACTGTAGGCCACTGACCCACTGACCCTATTAAAATGAAAAATTAATTCATTCTAAAACTTAAGTCATTTCTGAATTTTGAGAACCTCTTTTCTCTTTAAGCTCTTAAAATAATGTAATACGAAAGTTGGTTTGAGTCAACATGAGAAGTAGTACTTCTCAAAATTGTCTTCTTTGTTTGGTGCAAAAGCAAACTGTTGTTCAGAGTTTTCATTTGCTATGTATTTTTATACTATGCTTGCATCTGTTGTTTATTTTTATCTGAAGTTCTTTCAAGTTGCCATACGTCTCAGTGTCCAGCATACGCTTTTATCCTCGTGGTTGTATTTGTTACAGCATTTCTGTTCGCGTCCATGGGAGCAGCCAATTTGTGTTCATCTCCCTTGGTATGTTCGGTGGGGCTGTGTGAAACTTTAAAGTCATTTAAAAAAGATGGATTACTTCGGAATGCCATTTTCACAAAAAAATCAAACGAAATCTTTTAGCACAGCATCCTGAATATCTTTGACTCCTTACGCATCGGTTTGAGGTATGTGGCTTTTGTGCCAATTGTATGGGGACATTCCGATTCAGCCTTTGATGTCATAGTTATGTCTGCGTTCATACATTGCCTTTACTTTGGTGTCGTTGAAATGTGTTCTGTGTAATGTTGTAGTGTTATACCCTCAGGGAATGACCTAGTCTAGCATTCCAATCTAGCTGTGAACACATTTCATAAATGGTATGTCTTAATGGAAACACAATAATGTCTGAACCTTTCACCGCCACTCAGATGGGACTCATTGATATCAACATACACTGTAATACATTTCAAGCCTGTTGAACTTAGAAACAAAAACTCACCAGCTGCCTTAAAATTGAGAGATAACACAACTAAATGAGTTAACTCAACTGGAAGGTATAAGTGTTGTTTCAACTCACAATTAGTCAAGACAATGGACAACTTCAAGTTTAACTTTTGAAATCTATGAAATTGAGTTCAATTTCAAAAACCTGTCATGACAAGTGGAGTTAAAGACAGGGAATAACTTCACATAATTTAATGGAGATATTATGTTTTACAGGGGTTACTGTAGCTTGTGTTCCTGAAAAGCTGCCTCGACTTCCTTATTTAATTCCCCTCTGCTTTAATCATCTCTTATACTCTGCCAACCCATCCAATGGACCCACTGCACTGCCTGCAATTGTTTCACTTGACATGTCAAGTCATTTTCTATTTACACTCCTAGTTATGCAGTTTTAAAGAGCCGTGTAAAAAGATGAAATACAAGTTAAAGAAAGTCTATGACAACAATACCGTCATAAAACATCATTCCAAGGAGGCGAAATTCAGATTTAATAAAGTATATTACCTCTAGAAGATGAATAGGAATTAGGCCTATGTCATCCAAATACAGAAAATGTTACTAGTTCATCAACAAATCTGATATTGATTGAATCAACTGAACAAATATTAATCAAAGATCCTTTGAACCGCGACTACAGAAACCGACTGCTTATATGTGAGTGAACTGCTTATGAGTGTGTGTGTGTGTGTGTGTGTGTGTTACTGCAGCTTGCATAATATGGTTACTTATTATGATTATTGATTTACTGATTAATATGATGAGTAATACTGAAATATGATCATCAACACTATATTCCACTTCATTAAAAATAAACCCCAAATATCTTATTTCTTTATACCAAATATCCAAATCCCTTGATTATTTATTGTGGGAACTCATTTTTTTTATTTACTTACCAAAGTTTTGGAACAGTGACATTAGCTGACTCCTGGAAATGTTGCGTGATGTATCCTCTACGTGTATACAGCTAACCTCTAAAGCAGTGGAAACAAGCTTTCAAACAATCTGTATCGGGCTTAAAATATTGAGCCTGGTCAGTCAATGCTCATTGGCTAATTCAGTGCAATGTGATGCTCAAATTACCGAAAAGCAGGAAAATAAGCTGTTATTGTGTTTTAACTTTGTTTAGACTTGTTGGACCCTTCTTTTAGTCTTTTTTATCTGTAAAGTCTTCCCAAGAGCCCGAAATCAAGCATCGAAACACTGGAGGGAACCCAGAGAAGGAGATAAACATGATTTTGATACCATTTCCCAGTGCCTTACAGAGAGCCACATAAGAGAAACAACTTTTTCACAATTAAGTTTCTAGTCCAGCTCTGTTCCAGAAACAATTTACAAGGGCCGGGCAAAGTATCAAAAGAACCAGGGTCCAACTTTGTTGTGTCTAAATCACAATTACAAAAGCATCTTCAAAGGTAATTTTGAGTCTTTTTAATGCTAATTAGCAGCAAATTTCTGCTTTACAGAGGTCTAACCAGTTGCATGCTGCTTGGTAAGCAACCAGAGTGAGATAAAGACAGAGTTCCAAACAGTTGTTGCCCAAATTGCTCGTAGGAAACAAAACTATTAAAGGAGATCGAGGGAACAGCGCAAACACTTATGACACATATGCCGAGCACGCAAAACTGCAGCACCAAAACAGAACTGTGGCTAGAAGTCAAAGCTCTTTGATTGGGGACGGACTATCGGTAGAAGAGTCCATCAGAAACATAGTTCCTGAGGAGCACAGAGCCACAGCTCATCACAGAATGAAGTCAACCCATATCTAACCAACCTCAACAAACACTGAGCATCATGAGCTTTTCGATTTTTACGGTCTGACCGCCCACTGTACGTATAGTAGTTCGCAAGACATACAGGGAGAAGATGAAAACTGTTGAATATTTCCGTATGGCGCACACAATACACTAAAAACAAGCCTCAGTCAAACGAATTCTGCAGAAAACTTTGGTTTAAAGCTCTGCGGATGGTGAGGAGCCAGAGAAGATTCTAGACAAAAGAATCCAAATGATGACGCTTTGCTTCTTCTTGAAGATGTTAAAATTAGGGTTTGGGGAAAAGAAAAAATCAAAGTCCCGGCATTGAAAAGGAAAGGAGAAAAAAACCCAAAGCAGTCTGAAATGTCGACGCAGCAGCTTAAAAAAAAGCTTGGATGAGAGACTCTTGTGACTGACTTTGGTGTCAGTCACTTCAAAGGCTCGTCTTTAAGAAAATGGGCTAATATAGCCCTGATACGGAGATTGGCCTGTCTCTGTGACCATGGCCATGGTGTCTGGAGTCCGGCCAGCCACAGAGCCCTGAACAGAGGTCTCTGTAGGGGGTGAGGAATGGGAGTGGGGGGGGGGTCCTGACTTGTAACCTTGAGGTCATCTTTCCTCTCGTGCTCTGCGATTGGGTCATTCTTCTCTCATGTCAGGAATGATGGCCTCCTTTGAACTCTACAGTAGCCATAGAAACCACTAGAGTTTTGTCACTTAATCTAAATCTGTCAAAGTCTGGCTGAACTGCCGGGCAAAACTTAAATATAAAGACAGGGTCCCACAGGCTTGTTGTCCGGTTGTTTACGTGCACACACAAATGTATGTGGACATGCAAAAATGCACACGTGTACACATGTATAAGTGCACATACAAACACACACAAACACCCATATATGTTGTATTTTCATACACACACATACACACACACTCATACACACACACACACACACCCATATATGTTGTCTTTTTATGTTTTATGGGAACACCCCAACCTCTTTCCCTGGCCCTAACCGCAAACAGTAAATGCCTAACCCTAACCCTAACCTGAACCCATAACCCTCAAATAGCTCCATTTCCTTTTGCTGACCTGAAAATGTTCCACTAAAGCACGAAGAAATTTGGTATTGGATCTCATCTGGGGTCATTTTTTCCCCTGCGAAGGTAGGTATACACTGACCACGCACACACACACAGGTATATATACACCAGGTATATTACGTTTTATTGATTAAAATATATATTATAATTTGACCTGAAGGCCCAAACCAGGTGGTTTAGGTTTTTGTTAACCATGGTAACTGATTAGCTAATGACACATTAAACCACCGAGTTATGTGAATCGTGTGAAATAAGTTGCCTGATTACAAGTGACCATCAAAAGACCATCAAAACAAGGAGAAGAATAGCCCACAGCCCATTATAGCGCTGACCCTGTAATGACAGGTTCAAAGAAGCTCCTTAACAATCCCTGGATGTTTGTTTTTGTCAGGTTTATTTGAAGCGATAATTTTGAAGACGGTCCCCATTATCTGCAATGAAAATGAGGGCTTTCTTGTGTTTTATGTGTGCAATCATTAAATATGTAATCTCATGATTTTATTCAATGAATTACGTACATGAAATGTACTATAAACTGTGGTGGTTTCCATGATGCTGAGAGCTGGCATATTTCATCACAGGTACAGATACTGATATTACTGTTCTGTCTCTCAAAACTTCCGCCATTATGGGAATTCGATGAAGCAGAAGTCTGTAAGTTCTTACAGACGTCTGATTCTTGACTTTAAGGCTGTAAGTGTTTCGTTAAGAGTTTAATTTCCCAGTCTCAAGCACTTCAAAGACCAGAGAATGGAGAGTCCGTGCTCCTCTAAGCATTCTCCAAGATCTTATTCTTTAATTCCTTCAGCCTTAAATAAATATGTGCAATCGCCCTCTTTCCAGCCGAATCATTTCTCATTTATGTATTTTAAATGAATATTATTAGCAAACTGTGCAAGAAAGGTTCTTATCCTAATCCGGTAGAATCAAAGGCGCTTCCATTTAATGCTTACTTACTGGTCTTTCTTTAACGACTATTTGCCTTACAGTCTTAGTAAATGAGCTCCGCACCCCAGCTCCCATCTCTGTTATAATTTCATTGGAATGAGAACCATTCCCTTTGATCCCAGACTGTGTTTTGAATCTGCCGGTTGTGTATTCTAACATCAATGGGGAAAGCGGTTGCAAGCTCACTCTTTCATTATTTTGCAGGAGATAAAACGAATGCGGGGCAGGAGGGGGGGTGGGGGGAGGAGTGGGTAAAAATGTCCCCTGCCTCAGAAACGAGGGCGGGGGAGACGCTTTTTTAGACACATACAGTCATTTCTTTATCTGATTCTGTCCCTGGCTTATTGAAAATGCCCAGACTCACCCCCTGTACTCTGCTGCTCTTCTCTTTCCGCGGTCCCTTCATTCTTGTCGCTTCGGCTCTTCACACGTTCGCTCTCGCAGTGCACTGGCCATAAAGCCAACTCTGTGTGTCTCCGGCTCTATAATGTCAGCCGGGCTGGCCGCTGTGGAGAGAGAGGCCCGAGCCGCGGCCTTTCTTCATTGTGCTTTTGGTTAGAGTTAAATCAGCCCGGAGGTTTCCGCACCACGGGGGAGAGACATCTCTGAAATGACACCTTAATGCAGCTGACGACTGTCGCATTATGGAGACTCAGATCGCCCGAAGCCTCTTCGGCTGTGCCGATACACATAAACGTTAAAACGCACAGATCAAAGATTTCGTGCCCTTCCAATTGCTGAGGCCGGGGATCAAATGTGTCAGGTATTAGCAGTCCCCCTGTTCCTCCTCCAAAGAAAAAGACATATTGCTGTGAGTAGCTGCTCTCAATTCTCAGCGCTGACTTCAATATGAAATAATGGATAATGGATCGTAATGGAGGCTGGAATGGCGTCCATGAGTGTTTGTTTGAATATAGAAGTCAAAATACCCACCAAGTCTCACTTCCTGGCCTTGGTGGCAGACATTGAGTACCTGGATCCAAATGACTCAATAGGCTATAGGTCCTTCTGTTACCCACACAAGTCAATGATTGCAGTGTAGAAAATCTCAAAAAGACAGTATGTTTCCTCATCAGAAGATATACGCTCAGTGGGTGTTTTTTCTTTATCTCATCGTGACTTGGGTATTGTATGGTTCTTTGTCACATGACTGCAGTACTTTTCCCATATCCCAGCTCATGACATTTTTGATATTACCCTAGGTATATATCACTGATGTGACAATTTAATTGGCTGAAAGTGTGGGGAAAAATTCTTTCCACGTGACGTCACGCTGTTAATATTTGGCCGAACTGAATACCAAGTGTAACGTTGATTAAATCAGTATTGCTCAAGGGCTGTTGCAAGCAAGAGTAACTTTATACTGAGAGTAGTGACAACTCAGTATTTGAACGCTATCTTGTTTCCATCTTTCAGTGCGAGCGCATATGGCACAGTGAGCCCCCCCACCAAACGAGCACAGATCTACATGCAAAAAAATAATAATATTAATAACAATAAGGGTCTTTACACACCGGATGCTTTTTTTTCGTGAAAATAATGCACACGAAAAAAAACCTGCATTTATTTTCACCATCCTTGCCTAACAACGTCCTTTAACCATGACTACGTTTCAATTCTGGTGTCTTATTGCTTAATGAGCCTCGCAAACTAGTTTACCCAAATCTGTGCTGGTTCACAAGCTAAATGAGTGCAGAATTTAACTAGAGGCACTCCAAGAGCGCAAACCTCCACCAAGGCAGCACAGTCGTAATCTTGCTGAGTGAACATAGCCCTTAATAAATGTAAGGTTCACCGCATAACTGAAATACTTTTCTAATAGCCCAGCTCATAACATATTTACCCAATCACTTTCGTAAAAATCACATCGGCTGAGAGCTCGGGGGGAGAGAAATCACTGAGCGTTACGTCTCGCTGTTACTACTAAATCAGATTGAATACCGAATGTAACATTGGCTGAATCGGGATGGTCAGCACTGCAGGGGGCTATGAGCACCACTGACATAACTAAGTTCACGCTACTTAGCTTGGCAGCATGCATGCAATACTTTTTCAAAACCATTATGTAACATTAGTTTGGTACCCAGCAAGCTAACATTAGCTAGCTACTCAGTTGACTGAATTTAAAAAGCTTTGCTCGTTCAACCACAAATGTCTGACTCAGAGACTGAGCAAGCAGAGCAATGTAATTATTGCAGTGTTAAAATACACGAGGCGTTAAGGTAAATTACACTTGCTTTCCATGAAATTACACAATTCAGTTATGAGATAAACAGAATCAGAAAGTTATCAAAGTGGTTGAGTAAATTTTGGGTAACTTACATGCATGAATTTGCTCCATCGTCAAGGCAACTTACCTGACGCAAAAACGAAGATGAAGTGGGTTTCCAGCCCGCTCTGCTAACCTTCATTTCCCAAATCTGTCATCTTTTCGGATCAGAAGGAAATCTAAACATCTTAAACCCCTTGGTGCACCCGAAGGCACAACAACCAGTCTTTTTTTTCGTTTTCAACTCACGAAATGCAGGGACGTAGTAGAAATCCTGAGGAAGTAGTATAAATTGATCAACCTGATGGATATAAAATGGATCCACGTGTCATTCGACCAACTTTTTTTGGTCCCCCCAATGTCGCTACTCTCTATTGCAAGCTAGCGAAGTGCCACTCATGTAATTAAGCTCTTGTTACTTAGCTAGCTAGCTTGCTAACATGTACATAGCATGTTTTCATGACCATTTTGTAACATTAGTTTGTAAACTAAGGAGCTAAAGTTCGCTAGCTACTCAGTCAACTGAATTTATGAACCGTTGCTAGATCAGCCGCGAATGTCTGTGACTAAGTGACTGGCTATGTTGACAGAGCGATGGAGTTAGTTCAATGCTAACACACAATGGGTGCTAAAGGAAATTACATTTGTTTTCTATTAAATATGTGATATGTGATAAACAGAATCTTATACTCTTGGTCATATCACAAAAGTATGAAACTCGTTGAGTAAATTTTTGGTTTGCTGCTTGCTTAAGCTTGCAACAAACGCAAAAATTACTCAGCTTGTTTCGCAACTTTCATATGATGCACCCTCTCGTGTAAGATCTGGCATATGCTTCTTGGGCTGATAGAGCCTTATAATGCTTGGGCCACGTAATCAGGGCTGCCAAGTCTCACACATTTGGTCTTTACTCCTTTGAGTAAAGAAAAGAATGAGAAGTCCGGAGTCATCGGTGATTTCCATGTTACTACTGGTGAAATCCACCGTAACGCATGTGAAACTGATGGACTTTAATTCCACCTGAGAATCTCTTACAAAAGCGAACATGAATATGGCACTTAAACTCACGTCAAATGCGTGAAAGTTGGCAACACTGCGTCTTCTTATGTGCCAGTTTCTTAATATCTGCTGTTATTTTGGCAATACATTACTGTGATAGTTTATGAAAATATCAGCTTTACATGTTTAATACGTCACTATCTTGCGTGTGTTGTGGATGACTGACTTCTGTGTACATCATGCCCATATGAAGGTCCCCTCTTCACATAAGGCCCATTTCCACCGCAGGAACTTCATGGTAACTTTACGGGGCCTGGCCGTTGTTCCGTTTCTCCACCGCCAGAACCACCCCTGAAGGACAGAGTTCCGGAACTTTTCCAAGGGCTAAAAAAGTCCCTGCCTCAGAGTAGGTACTCTGAACTGCCCCGAAAAAATCCTGGGTGGGGGTTGGGGTTTACTTTGCGCTGATTGGATTTACTCAGGGTGGGATGTGATGTCAACAGAAAGCGAAAAATAGCCGGAATTTTTAAAACTCAGCAGACAACGAGGGGTTGCATTTTTAAAAGGACGTCACACAACTTTACAGAAACTTTCCTCCTCCTTCGCCCTCTTGGTGGAGACACAGCAGTTGAGAGGGCCGAGTGAGAGGATGTTCCTCTAGTAGTTCCTGCCCCCCAAATACTACCAGGAATTTCTTCGGTGAAAACAGGCCTATAACTGTGCAGTCTCTGGTTCTCATTTTAAAAAATGGTGGCACCTATAAACTGGATTTCTGCAGCCACTGCACATATGAGTTTTCAGAACATTTTCACAAGCTTCTGCAGAGTCGATGACTTCACAGACACTTGCTCTACATTTTTTCCTTCATTTTAAGGCAGGGATGGCCAATCTAATCCACAAAGGGCCAGTGTGGGTTTTTGTTACAGCCCAGCACTAACCCATATGATTCTACTCATCAAGGTCTTGATTGAACCTTCTAATCAGTGGAACCAAGTTGTGTGGCACTGAGCGAAAACAAAAAACTGCACCCAGACGGGCCCTTTATGGATAAAATTGGACACCCCTGTTCTAAGGTCTAAACCCTCAGCTGTTAGTTTATGGGCACCCTGTACTTGTTAGTATGTCTTTGAGGAAGAGAGTTGGATGGAGTACTGACTTTTTTGGGAATTTGTTGCGCTTATGAGGGTAAATGGCGATACATTTCTGAGAAACATATTATATTTGTAAAATTATTACATAAAATGCTGAATTAGATTTGATTTATGTTTGTGGTTTGTTACATCTGTGGCATATTTTCAATTATTTGTCTTCACATCAAGAGTGCATGTCCACAATTCTTTACCCCGGCAGTACTGGCTCTGAAACTCTATCCATTCCTATTCCAGAGTCGCCATGACTCAAGTTTCCTTTTTTGTGAATTCTTGGCCTATTTAAGGGTGTTAGCAGATATATACTCACTGTCCTCTTCCCTAACTCTGAGAAAGTGTGGCGCTATTAATCCGTGGGACTTGGCCTCTAGATCAAGGCTTTCTTTTGGGAAACAAAGACTTTCACTCCGTTAAAAAGCCCTGTGAGGACTTTGAGGTCCAGGCACGCAAGATTGGGAGATGAAAACCAAAAAAGAGAGAGAGAGAGGCAGCTCTTTTTCCTGCTCCCTTCTTTTCTCATTCTAATCTTCCATTGTTTCAGACCCAAACAGAAGACAAAGGGCCAACAGATCAAAACAAATGACTATCAAACTATCAAACGACAGCCACCCTGCTCCTGTGATGCTCAGCACGGTCTTTGGAAGGGAGCGGCAGAGCAGGAGTCAGAGATAGACGCTAGCGCGCTGTTTTCAGGCCCTTTGATGAAGAACTTAAAACGGGGCTCTATCAAATGATTCTTAAGGAAAAAGGCGAAGACGGAGAAACTGCTTTAAAGGAAAAGGTTTGAAAAACAACATTCTGACTCACAAACGCACACACACACACACACACGCACACTTCTCACTCTACACTCACGCACAGACACACACACGCGTGATCACACACGCAGCCTACACACGCTATTGTTTTATTGGCGTGCAGCTTATAACCTTTATTAAGCCTGATGCGAATTGACTCCCATGGACTGCAGTGACTTTGATGCACTGGCTGCCTCTTTTCTTGTTTATGCTGTGAATGCAGGTTGCGGAGGGGAGATAAAGCTCTTCTGAGGGATATTAAAACTTGAAAGTCCCTTGGCTATTCAGTGGCTCATATTTGATGTCGTTCTTGCGTCTTTGGTAAATTACCATATCTCTTTCAAAGGCATCCTCTAATGAAGATAATCCTACACCATCATGCGTTTGCTAAAAGTCATAAATGATAGAAGTATATTGTGAAAAGAACTGACACGTGGGACTCCGATAACCAGATTAGTGATGGAGAACCAAGTTTAATTTCCACATTCCCTCCTCTTCTTCTTCTTCTTCTTCTGTTTATCCTTGTTCTACTTCTTCTGCTCCCAATTTTTCTTCTTCTTACTGTCCTGTTTATCATTTTCCTCTATTTCCTTTTGTTTTCCTTTTCCCCCGCCCCATCATAAATAAAGTGAATCTTTCAGAAGGAAATCGACGAGTTAAGGTAATATTCGCTGGGAGGAAAATGGAGTATGGATTCACATCCGCTTCCATCATTTCCATTAATAAATGTGACCATTTCGCTGATGTGTTCTGCTCTGCTATTGTGTCCGGCAGGAGATTGCGAGTCTTAATGTGAACAGACTCCATTACAGACGAGTAGCAAACACTATTTAAGCTGCGAGGCACATCCCTCGTAGAGATCAGATCAAAACAATGCCAGAAACAGCATGATACTGATATATTATTTAGCCTCCCCATATTTGATCATTTTCGCGCCTCACTGATGATAACGCAGCGATGTACACAACTGACTGAGATAGATGCAATGTTCGCCTTTGTTTATCGGCTACAGCTTTTATTATTTACTATGCACAGATTCGTTACTGACAAAAGGATTTACAAGGATAAATAAGGGTTGCGGTGAAAGTCTGGTGCAACCATTTGCGAATGCCCCAAATAAAAAATACATAAACATATTTGAAAATTTAAGGAAATTATGCGTTACAAGGCAATGTTTTCATAATTGAACTTGAAGATCACTTGAAAGTTTAAAAAATTGGCTAATTTTGCCTTGTTTGCCTCCTGTTGCGTAAGAAAAAAATACTGTATAATATGTTCTTGTACTCAAGCTTATGAAGCGCACACAGTTTTAATCGCAGGCGAGAATTCCTGAACTCCAGGATTTGGCCCTGATGGCTTCAGGGCCTGAAAGGGGTGTCCGTGGTGATCTGGTTGGAGGTCCAGGCCTCTGTATGTGTGCAGGATGCCCTGTGGCAAAGAGTGGGGGAGGGGTGTTCCTGCCCCCCCCCCCACCCCCCCCATACAGCCAGCCAATAGGAAATGCGCTTGAGGAGGGGCTCATTCCCTTGTATTCTAACGACAGAACCCCTACCATATGGCTACAATTATCATACATTCCTGCACAAGAATGCTGGAGGTTTCAACGTCTTGTGTATCCAGCTTTGTACATCCTCTCTGTTTTAGTGTGACGTTCTGAGGAGCTTTTTTTTTTTGGGAGATCCCCTTACCGTTATTTTGTCCTCTGTCTCCTTGTGTTTAGTCATCCTGCGGTTAATGGTTCAAGTGTTTGAGTGGGACTCAAAACTTTGGTGTTTCAAACTCGTGAACGTGGCCACCATGTAACTTCAGAACTGTTGCAAGCCCTCAGACATCCCCAGGAGTTACCAGTCTATGCTTAGTTTGAGCAACTGTACTTTATTATCATTGACTGTATATGAAAAAGATTGTTCTGGAATAAGGTATCAGATAAATATGGTAGTCTAATGCCCCCATCCATCCTCATGGTAGGGGTGACAGGCATCCCCGTCCTGTAGTATCTCTGCAATAGTGATCCATGTTAGCTGGTGATTGTTGATATGACAACCTGTGCCCTACCTTAATAGCTGTTCATAGCACTGTCTAACTGCATAGGAAAAGAGAAAGAGGTCTTAGTCACCAAGTGCCCATTCAACCCCGCTGAAACTGCAATAAGTGTTTGCAGACACTTTGCCAAATCCTCCATGCCCTTATAGTGAAGTTTCAGCATTGGCTGAAGTTTTTTAGAAGTGTTTTTTAATGTATCTGTAACGCTGCCTGTGGAGAAGATACCCAGACTTACCCTGAGAAGAAGTATCCCCTGCAGAGAGAAACACACTGCCTAAAACTGAATGCTGGTCATCCTTTTCTTTCCAGTGTTTCTACCAAATTCTTCATACACCTTGTCATTATTGATTATTGTTAAGTGATTACATTTGCCATACAGATGACAGGCCTCAGAACAATGATATTTTTTTATACATTTCACCTGACAGAGGTGGATCTGCTGGGCAGGCAAAACGTTCAGTTTTTTTGGAGGGCCCTAAGTTTACCGAGACGCAAATCAGATGATCAATTTAGTCCATGGCAATGTGAAATCTCAAAATGGAGACGACCCTAAATCCTTAAATCAACAATGAACAGCGACACCTTGGAAGCCCAAAAGGGTGTGTCTGGAGTCTACTGAGTAAATGTGCCGACTAAGTAGAGATTACCGTACTATAGCCCTGCTCCGGCTGGGAAAAGCACAAGCACGTACCATTTTTACTCCTAGATAAGTGAAGCTTAGCAACGAGTGCTTTAATGAGACTCGAGCATCACTCACTAATTAATCAAATTAATTTGTCATTAGCACCATGGATGGTAAGATAAATATGATCTTGGCTTGGCTGGCCGGTCCCTAACTCACAAACAGCTGATTCAGGAGTTAACGATAGTGTTACATTGGTCATACTCCTAAGTGAAAATACAGTCTGATCTCGCTATCATAATAGCTTCTATCTGACCCAAACAGCTGATTTGGGGGTAAACACAGTGCACAGAATGCACAGTAACACAGGAAGTGCCGCAGCCAGGGAAAAATAGCGCAAAAAAAAAGAGGCTGTCTGACAGCAAAGTAAATAAGTGGGGAAAAAAAATAGACGTAGCGTACACTTGAACTGATATTGATTTTTTTTTTGGTTATCCTGCTTTTAGGTGGTTAAAATACTCTTTGTTTCTGGCCCCGTCGAGAGCAAGTGTGCTTGTTTTTCTCCCGCCTGGTTCTCCAAACTGGGGGACTGCAGACCACCATCTACTGTGGGTAATACACTGCCCGGCCAAAAAAAAAGTCACCGTTAGGAATTTAATGAACAAATTCTAAAATTGGCTCATTATTGCGGTTATTAATATGTTTCAGATGGCAATAATCATTTTAACCCTGACTGATGAAGTGCGTCGCTATTCATTTCTTACAAAATCATATCGGAAAACACATTCCCTGATGGTGGAAACGATGTTACAGTATTTCAGAACGGGAAAGTTATTGACCTGTATCTAGCAAAGAAAACCATGAATGACAAAACCAAGCAGGAGGAATCATTTTCACAAACAAATTTTCCACCACAAAGTCCTGACCTTTAACATAATAAAAGTTATTGGGATGTACTCAAGACCACCGAGAAGACATTATGTCGAGAAGACAAGATCTTGGACAAAAATAATGGCATTTCTGATCGAAAAGAAATGTTCTGGCATTGCATATAGTTGTCAAAACAATGACAAGACGAATATGCACTGTAATCAAAGCTACAGGGGTTCCAACTAAATATTTGAGTGTGCAACTATTTTTTTTGGCCAGGCAGTGTACATTGACTATGGATAAGAGCCTCATACAACCCCACTTCAAAAAAATCCAAACTATCCCTTTAAGCGAGGGCTCAGTGGCTTCTGCACTCTAAACCATGATAGCTCCATTAAATTATGTGAACTTATGTCTTCTCTTTAACTCAAGGGCGAAGGTTTAATGTGAGAATTCGTAGGGACACATATGTGATGCGGTGGAAAATTCTGAATGCAGATACTGCCTTTACTATATGCAGAGATCATCAGAATGAGTGTTTCTCCGTTTTTTTGTTTTTTTTTTAATTATGGTACGCAAGGCGTCTCCAAAATATTCATACAAAAATGCCACATAAATAAACTTTCCACAACTGTAATTGACAGCTGCAAACCATCTCAGCGCACTGATGAAACCTGCTCAGATCTTGTAACTCGGACATTGATACCAAGTGAGTGGATATATAACTACATTAGCAAGCCAGTTCGCAATCCCCTCTATTAAGCATCTTAATATCCGGTAATGCAATTGCAGCCTCCGTAAACACCTCAAAATGGACCACCGACTATGAATTGGACAGCCGCAAACTGAGCGTTAATCGGACTGGATCGTGTTAGATTTACGATTACGTGTTTCTTTCATTTCCCAGTTAGCTGGGACATTTTGACTTTCAAAGGGTATATTTGCTGAACATCATGAGACTAACTTTAATGCTTTCCCAATGATAACACAGAGCAAGTCATAATTATGACCTCACCTGAAGCCCTGATACACCTGTGTCCTCAACAGCTTACTCTGTTTCTCTAGCTTACTGCTGTGGTTCCTGCATATAAAATTATTAATGAATAATGGCACCTTTGCAGGATTTCTCCACTGAAATTCATTTAATAATTTGACATACCCAACTGGCTGTATTTACGACTGTTAGCAAAGCGATAACTAACTGACATGACAGAAACCAGGTTTAGTTCACTAGTTGAAACTAGCGAACATGTTAAATTAACATTCGTTGACATCATTTTCCGGTAAAAACTATCTTAAGGTAGCTGGCAAGTTTTCACTTTAAGTAACTCTCTGTTTCTGACTAATTAGGTCACTTATTCAACCAACACATCACTTGTCATTCATTGGTCAAAAAGATGAGCAGAAATCAGGTTTTTCACTCAGCCAAGCTTCTCATCCACACGTCCCCGATCCATCTCACTGCTTCACTCCCACAGACTCGCCATGTTTCACAGCCATAAAGCCTTTCAAAATGGCAGTCAAGCACTGGCTGTGCTATCCAAGCATTTAACCCATAGAGCCCTGAATGCAGTTATTGTTGCTCAATGACATAACACATCAAAATCGAAGTTTTGAAAACCTATCATGTGGTGACTTGTTTAAAAGAGCTCTTTTAAACAAGTTGCCAAATGATAGGTTTTCAAGAGCACAAGATAATTACATTTATACTTAAAAAATATATATTTCAGCGCTCTAAGGGTTAATCTTGTATTTAGACTTAAAGCACTGATTTCTATTACCTTTTTTCTCAAAAAAATTCTGTCACCTCTGTCTCATTTGTCTCATTTATAATACCCAATGGACAGATCTAGAAATGAGTCAAAATTATCTCACATCAGTGACAAATTTTTTATTATTTTTTTTCCAGAGATAAAATGATAATGGAGGTAAAGTATTTTAAGTCTACATATAAGATTAAAATGCTTGGTAAACTTTTGTTTTTCCACTGCAGCCATTTTTGTGATACATTTTACTCACTAAGATTCTCAGTACTCAGTCTGACAGGATCAGAGTCGCCTTCTTCATTAGAGGTGCCCGGGTGACCCAGCAGCGCTTTGACTGACTAGAAACTGTTGAGTTACTGATCAAGCCCCTGGTGGTTGACTTGCATCAAGCATGTGGAGAGATAAATTTAAGAAGGACCCTGCAGTTGGACGCTTGAGCAAGACTCAGCACCCTAAAACTGTTCCAGCGGCTTTACCCCTGTTTCTCTCTCTTATTCTAGACCAGCAACTATCAAGCAATTCACCCAGGGCATCCTGGGAAAAAGAGAACTTACCAGGTCAAATAAAGGTTAACAGACATGCAATGCTGCTGTGATCGAATTTGTTTTGTTCTTTGCGTTTGTGTCTTTGGGGTGTAGCTCTTCATACATTTTTCAGTAAGGATTGCTAGGCCTGCAATGGACTTCGTAATCACTGCCTGAGTGCTACCCATGGTGCGATAAAGCTCCCTGGAGAAGAGGGTATACTCTATGAGGTTGATGGGTATATCAGTAAGCGGAAAATGGGTATACTTTCCAGTGTATTCAATGGCTTTTTGAATGATAAGTAATTGAACTTATGAAGTAAATTGATAGAAAAAGAGAAAAAAGGGAGATATTCTCCATATACCTGTGTTTGCCTAACACTATACCACTGGGTAAAGCAACGGTTAGTTTGCACAGATTTCTGAGTTGAGCTCAAGAGAAGCTGAGACTGGTTCCTCTCTCTCTGCCAAAGAAAGAGAAATTCAGGTGCTTCCTGTGACCAAACACCTTCAAGATGGTTTAGGAGACGTCAATCATTGTTAATTCAGTTTAATTGCTGTCTGCTTTGAGCTCTCGAGCTGAATGTGTTTGCCAAAGGTTGTCCTATCAAGTGACTGGCCATTTGGAGTGCGTTGTTTTTCATTAGCGACAATTTTTTTTCTTACAAATGGAATAAACCTCATCTCTGTCCTCGTAGATGTCAAAGAGAAGGCATAACAGCTTCAGCTTGGTTCATAAATGCCATCCTAGAACACACAACACTGAGATGAATTAGATGAAAAGGGGAGTTATTGGTGGCGGGAAAACAATATTTAAACGAAGCAACGCAATTTGGTGATCGGGAATAACCTAAATATCCGCAAGCGGGTCACTTTGCAACCTCTTTTTTCTGAAATTTATGGGTTTTTTTTTTTTTTTTTTGGAAGGCTTGGGTGAGAGGGGTGGGGGTGTGTGTGTGTGTGTGTTGGGGGGGAGGGGGTGGAGGGTAAGGTGAAGGGTCTCGGCAGATGAAAGTAAACCAGCTCCCCCTCCCGCACCAATGCAAGACCCAGCAGCTGATTAAAAATGCTAAACGCCCCATTGTGCTTTGATGTCCGCCAAACAATGGCGGGGAGGGTTGCCGCGAGACGATGTAATCCTTTATTTGTCGCCGCGCGGTGACGCCCAACTGAGCAGCGTGACAGTCCGAATCAATCATGTCAGGGTTTCGCCGAGGGTCTGTCGGTCTCCCCCCCCCACAGAGCCGGTATGCTTTAATTAGCTCGTATCTATGTCGGCAATATACACATCCACCACTTCAGCCAGCTGTAGAGAAAAAAGGATCCCAGACAATGAGCCATATGCATCAAAAAACATCATGCAGGCGCACAAACACTTCAGGAAATGTGACTTATAGGAAGGGAGAACAAGTTCTGTATAACCCAGTTAACCCATTAATGTCCTTACCCATTTCAAAATCTGCAGAAAAACATGTTCTCAAAAATGATATTTGACATACCAATGCATTTGTTCAATGTAAAATTTTTCTTTTCAGCACCAGACATGATGACCTCTGTGGTCATTTTTAGTCATTTTAGTCTCAACACAGTATTTTTAAACAGTCGCCAAACATGGGTTATGTTGCCTTCCACGTAATTTGACTCATTAAATTGGCCTAAAATCGCGGAGTTAAAGTGAAGTTACTCAAAACAGTCGAGCGCTACCACTTTACACAACATTTCACCTCTTTGAGAGTGTACATTTTCTCCTGCAGACACGTGAGCACTCTTAACTTTTCCATTCAGGGGAAAACAAAGACTAGTTACTGTATGTAGAAGTTTGTTCACGACAATATAAGCTGCAGATGTTAGAAAATGGTGTGAATGTGGTGCATTGACGCCAGTTTAGAGAGAGACAAATTCCCCATGCTTTGGCTCTCCTTTCAGAGTTTGTGTGTGATCTTATTTGTTTTTTTCTTTTTGTCTCTAATATGGGTCATTGACAGTGGGAAAATATTTTGAAAGACGCTGGCTTTATGTTGAAGAAGACTGACATCATGTTTTGAGAGCCCCGCTAATCCCCACTTGGAGGTTTGAGGGAGGTGTATTGTTTGCCGAGCTTGTAGGAGATTCCTGTGTCCCACAGTCAAGATAACACAAGAATGAGCTTCAACGGTGAACAACAGCCTTTAGACTTGTGCCCCTGAAGTTACTGGTAAAACTTTCCTCGAAGTCTTCTTCCAGTCATACTGCATATTCAAAAGCATGTTGAGGTGAACATTTCTCAGTGAGTATACAGTAATGAGAAAACGTGTCAGAGTTTGCAACTTTTTCAAAATCAGTGTTAAAGTCAGCCAAAGATGAAAAGTAAAAATCTGGAATCCATTTCATTTCATCGTCTCCTCATCCTCAGAACTTTTTTTTCCAACAGAAATTTGATTGTTACTTATGTAGAATTCCTAAAATCCCTGTAACTTACTGTCTCAACAGTCAGACGACGTGCCACGTCTGAACAATTTATTTTTGTTCATACCATAACTGGTTGAGAGAGAACTGTTCCTGCGTGTAAACACTGAGTACATACAGTATGTGCTCCTAGACTCATGTGTCATGTCTTTCCATCCAGAATAAGTTGGATAAGAAGAATAAAGGAAGAAACAAGGGATGTTGTTCTTTTTGTTGAAGCATACGAGCACCCTAAAATTGATGCCTGGCGGAAGTGAACCATCAACAAACATCAGACTACAAGCTGGAAAATTTTCTTTAATTAGTAGAGCAATTGATCCCTGGTGAGGCTCATGAATTACTGTCAGGTGACAGCATTGGCCATTTCTGCCACTGGAACAGCGCGCCGCGGTAAACTGAGCCATTGCGGCATTCCGGGGACGTGCCTTCACCATGTTTACCTGGGTTTACCACAGTTTATCTTGTCACGGCATGGCAGGGACTTTGATCCAGGTACGAGCTCAGTTTGAAAGAGTCCCTACAGTCCCACCTCTGCACTTCAGTGTTGTGCTGCGTCGAGCGTTCCTTTAAAAAAGAGAAGAAGAAGAAAAAAAATAATAAAAACTTCCACTGAGAAGAACAAAAAAAGCAGGAAGACTTTAAACAACCTCAGAGCTGGAAGGCTTTGTGTGGCTTGTTCTCAGAAGCACTGTATCCTGCCATTGATCTATTTTCAGCCGTCACTACCCGTCTCACATGTGGAATTATAAAAGCACTCCCCGTCTCTCGCGCGCTCTTCCCGCGCGGAACATAACCCACTTAAATTATTTTAAGTTAGTTTGCTGCGTTCTGGTTCGCGAGTCCTCACCGCGCACAAATAAATACTCGCAATTAATGTCGACGGTATCCACCACCCGAGGTTTTTCGTCAGTTCGCAGCGACGATTTTAAATTGACGCTTTTTAATTGGCGAGTGCTAGGGATACAGTTTGGGGGGGATAGAAGGATGGGAGAGTTGTCAGCCGGCTTCAAACGACCTGTTAGCCATTTCATCTGTCCGGCTTTTTCTTCAGAGAAAGGCAAGCTTCAATCGAGGGCCGGAATAAGAATGGACGAGCTGAAGAAGAAATCGTTATACACCTCCAGGAGCTCTTCGGCCAAACTTTGTACCACCAGCAGACGACTATTCTTGATTCCTGTGTTGGTTTAATGATTCATCTGTCCTCTGGTGTTTTGTAGTAAGGTTGACTCATCCACCTGAGGTTGTCACCTCAGGCCAGCTGTCGGCCAAGAGGGATTCGGGGAGAGAGTGTGACACTTCAAAGACTAGAATAACACCAGCCACTGATCGCCGCACTATTTTTCCTTCCTAAATGTTTACCATTTATGAGATTTTAAAAGATTAGTCATTTTCGGTATCTTAGCCCAACAGTTATTCAGGAAAAATTCAGCTAATATTTAATCTATTATGAATGGAGAGTGTATTTTATGCTAATGGTGACATTCATGATGATGCTGAATGCAACGATGATGTCATGATTACAGATAATTACAAACCATAATGCAAGAGTAGCTACCATATCTGTTTTTTCATTGGATAGTATATAGCTAGTAGCGTGCATATATCGCTCTTCAGAGTCTCTGACCAGCGGCTGGTTTGGCTTTACGAATTCCGCGCAGCGCTTTACAATTATAAGTAAGTTTCGGCGTGGAGAGATTTGAGACGCTGTCACTGCCGCGACTGGAGCAGCGCCGCTGGAAGGCCAGGCTGTCACCCAGACACGCGTCGCGTTTGTGATAGCGTTTGGGGGAAAGTGTGCTGTAAACAATGCTGCAATGCCAGAGGAAGCCGCACTCCGTGTCACCCCACACTTTAATTACACACCACTGTCTGCAGACCTGTTTACCCAGGTGACGTGAGTGTCACGTCGCGAAGCCCAGCGCGCATCTCTCCCCAGGGTCAGATGTACTGGGTTTCAAGTACAACACCCAAAAAAAAAAACACAGATTTACTTCACTTCCAGACGGAGGAATACACAAGAATATCAAGAATCTTTGTTCCTTCTTTATTTATTTATTTATTCATTTATTTTACGAAATTAAGCTACCCCTCCCTGATTATTGTGGTAACTTGCAGGGTTGGCCAATCTAATAAACTGGTCAGTATACCAAGGAGAAACTGCAATCAATATAGGAAGCCATTGCAATAATTCTCTCACACCAGTGTCTGCCTTCAGTGTAAACCAGCCTTACCTGCGTGGGACCAACACAATGAGACTCATAGGCGCTGATTGTATTGCTATACTTGTGAGCACATTGCACTGACTTTAACTCCGTGCTGCCTTTCCCAAACCCTAACCGTAACCGAATTATGACTGACCGTAACTGTGACCTTGTTAGTTCCCTACTGCTATACAACCCCACAGATATGTACAATGCACTAACACACGGACGAGGCATATGCGCATACACACACGTTTGCATGAGGGAGGTACACAAACACACACATGCACGCACACATACACAAATGCATACGCACACACACCTGCACGCACACCTACACACACACACACACACACACACATAAAGCCAACACTGCCAGTCTTCTCCCCTACATCCTAAAGCACACCTGAAGCACACTGCATCCTAAAGCACACCTGAAGCACACTACATCCTAAAGCACACCTGAAGCACACTGCATCCTAAAGCACACCTGAAGCACGCTACATCTTAAAGCACACCTGAAGCACACTACATCTTAAAGCACACCTGAAGCACACTACATCCTAAAGCACACCTGAAGCACACTACATCCTAAAGCACACCTGAAGCACACTGCATCCTAAAGCACACCCGAAGCACACTACATCCTAAAGCACACCTGAAGCACACTACATCCTAAAGCACACCTGAAGCACACTGCATCTTAAAGCACACCTGAAACACACTGCATCTTAAAGCACACCTGAAACACACTACATCTTAAAGCACACCTGAAGCACACTACATCCTAAAGCACACCTGAAGCACACTACATCCTAAAGCACACCTGAAGCACACTACATCTTAAAGCACACCGGAAGCACACTACATCCTAAAGCACACCTGAAGCACACTACATCCTAAAGCACACCTGAAGCGCACTACATCCTAAAGCACACCTGAAGCACACGACATCCTAAAGCACACCTGAAGCACACTACATCCTAAAGCACACCTGAAGCACACTACATCCTAAAGCACACCTGAAGTACATGACATCCTAAAGCACACCTGAAGCACACTACATCACTGCATCCTAAAGCACACCTGAAGCACATTACATCCTAAAGCACACCTGAAGCACACTACATCTTAAAGCACACCTGAAGCACACTACATCCTAAAGCACACCTGAAGCACACTACATCCTAAAGCACACCTGAAGCACACTGCATCCTAAAGCACACCTGAAGCACACGACATCCTAAAGCACACCTGAAGCACACTACATCCTAAAGCACACCTGAAGCACACTACATCCTAAAGCACACCTGAAGCACACTACATCCTAAAGCACACCTGAAGCACACTACATCTTAAAGCACACCTGAAGCACACTACATCCTAAAGCACACCTGAAGCACACGACATCCTAAAGCACACCTGAAGCACACTGCATCCTAAAGCACACCTGAAGCACACTACATCCTAAAGCACACCTGAAGCACACTGCATCCTAAAGCACACCTGAAGCACACTACATCCTAAAGCACACCTGAAGCACACTACATCCTAAAGCACACCTGAAGCACACTACATCCTAAAGCACACCTGAAGCACACTACATCTTAAAGCACACCTGAAGCACACTACATCCTAAAGCACACCTGAAGCACACGACATCCTAAAGCACACCTGAAGCACACTGCATCCTAAAGCACACCTGAAGCACACTACATCCTAAAGCACACCTGAAGCACACGACATCCTAAAGCACACCTGAAGCACACGACATCCTAAAGTACACCTGAAGCACATGACATCCTAAAGCACACCTGAAGCACACGACATCCTAAAGCACACCTGAAGCACATGACATCCTAAAGCACACCTGAAGCACACGACATCCTAAAGCACACCTGAAGCACACTGCATCCTAAAGCACACCTGAAGCACACTGCATCCTAAAGCACACCTGAAGCACACGACATCCTAAAGCACACCTGAAGCACACTACATCCTAAAGCACACCTGAAGCACACAAAATCCTAAAGCACACCTGAAGCACACTACATCCTAAAGCACACCTGAAGCACACTACATCCTAAAGCACACCTGAAGCACACTGCATCCTAAAGCACACCTGAAGCACACTACATCCTAAAGCACACCTGAAGCACACGACATCCTAAAGCACACCTGAAGCACACTGCGTCCTAAAGCACACCTGAAGCACACGACATCCTAAAGCACACCTGAAGCACACTGCATCCTAAAGCACACCTGAAGCACACGACATCCTAAAGCACACCTGATATCATATCCAGCGTAATCAGGCAGGACATAAACATGTACAGGCAACAGCCTGCTGAAGGATTTGCATTATTTAATCCCACTTTCCTCCCTCCTACTTCTCATTTCTGCTGGGTTGTAAACAGAGATAAAGAGCAGATTTGAAGTTGCCTGTGTTTAGTGTGAGTTACCTGCGCAGTATCAGGGCCTGGGCCGGGAATAACAGAGGCTTTGTTCGGCGCAGGTGTGTGCTTGTGCCGGCCGCTCTCCGCACAGGATACGGGAACAATGGGTTCCTGTGAGGAGACAGACGCCTGACTCAGCCTGTGGAGGTGAGAGACACAGATGGGGCTGAGATTACAGGAGTTAAGACCTCGCGGATCGGCTCGCACTGGAGGAATGAGAAAATGGGGAATACATCACATGCAGCAGGTCAGTGAGCATCAGGGAATAGTTACTCCTCAAAGTGAAGGTGTGTGTGTGTGTGTGTGTGTGTGTGTGTGTGTGTGTGTGTGTGTGTGTGTGGTTGTTTTTGAGTGCTGTCAATCTTTGTGTGTGCATGTGTGTATGAGTGTGCATGAGTGAGAGAATGTGTGTGTGTGTGTGTGTGTGGGTGTATGCTGGTGTGTTTGCGTGTATGTGTGCGTGAGTGTGTATGTATCTGTGTGTGTGTACCCACATGTGTGTATGCTTGAATATGGCTCTTGTTCTTCTCTCTGCATTGGCCCTGTGTGCAATGGCTTTTTACGACAACAAGATAATTTAATGGTTCAATATGATTCTTGACCTACTATTTGATTACTCATGCATTCCATACATTCAAGTTTACTCTTCCATACTCAGTTTATTCTCTGCCTTAAAATTATTTTACTTTGAAAAACCCCATAAAAAAGATTGCGAGGCATCAGACACAACCGAGAGCCCAACTCGAACACGGTCTGTACGGTTTGTTCCAATGACATGATTACATGGGATCTCTCTGGAGATCTTTATTAGCGTGGGATGAAAGGAAGACAATGAAAGAGAAGAAATATTCATTTCTGCACTGTATCTCCAGAGTGGCCTGAACTTCAAAGAAGCTGCATCTCTCCAGCAACCACTCAAAGGCAAGGTCACGTGACTGTGACATCATAGATGATTACATCCATATGTCCAGAGAAGTTGCTGCCAAAACATGGTCTCTACTTTGAAAGGGAGACGTCGTAAACCCTGACTGTGATGGAGCCCATGACTGAAGCCAAATAAATGCTGAAACACTAATGCTTCAAATCCAATCTGTTACTTGTCTCTTTGTCATGGGTGTGGTGGCATCAGAGTAAATTATGATTATTATCATTATTCATATTTTTTTGTTTTGTTTTTATTTTTTACGGGGGTAGAGGAGGTTACAAATACTCTGGTTATGAAATCATGGAGGGAAAGAGGAGCCGTACTGAGGGGGGGGGGGAATCTCCAAATTTCAGACAGACTGTCAGTGAACACTTTCATCTATCAGAATACATATACAATACAGAACTCCACTCCATATGGGAAATTAGCACATCTGCTCATAACTGACGTTTAAAGATATACCGCCGCGGCTCTCCTGAGTTCAAGCACAGCTGGTACTAGTCCATGTGCTCCTCATATAGGATTATTATTTTGGTTTGAAGAATGGCAACCATGGCAGGAGATATGCAGTGACTGACTCTTCCCTGATGACATTGTCAGAACAGTACAACGGATTCTGTGAGTATCCATTACAAATGAAATAGTGATTGACAGCTTCTTGGTAGAGGTATATTATAGTCTCCATGACCCTTATGCTAGCTGTGCTAATACAACGTTGAATAGCAGCGGTTTATGGTACTGGAAGATGCATTCATCAATGGCTATTACTGTTGAGCGGATAGACATTTAGCAATTGCTACATCTGAAAAACAGCTCTTCATTACATGGCTCAGCTAAAATGACATTGTTACCCAATCAGAGACTAAATTAGAATAACAAATGAAAACTAAAGTGGCCACCAAAAAAAATATGTTCTGAAGACCTTGTTTGCAAAAACTGACCATTTTGTTACAGTGTGATATAAACAGTCCTAATTTCAGCTTGATTGATTTACAATTACTGTTCACTTGCCCTGAACTTTTCACATTTTTTTTTCTGTCGAGCTAAAAAACTTGACGCAACAAAACATTTCAACATCTTTCTTTCTTGCACATGAAGTTGAAAATATTTATGATGGAAATATATGTGGAGCCAATGCCATCCTTTGCTGCGAGTGGCTTTTTTCGCCTTCAAATAAATTGACAAAATGACAACTCCATGACAACATGACTGACATGATCCTGCTCCAGCTGAGAGACTTCGTAAAGCCAGTGATGTTTATTCCATCATGGATTCCTGTTTTTTCATCATGGATGCACCCCTCGAATTAATTAGCCTGAACCCACAGATCACTGGAGCCCTCTGCTAAAAAAAAAAAAGAAACAATCCATAAATAAATAAAACTGCCATTTCGGAACTGATGTTGCGCCTCAGTTCTAGATCTTAGCCCCATACAACGCGAGCATACTTCCAGAAACTAGAGGACGTTGCCTTTCAAATACATTCGATTTGACCATGAAGTTTTCTCTGATATGTGCTCATCATTTGGGAACATCCAAAGACAAAAAAAAATTTAAAAATGGTGCATAATAAATGGTTATTTGTCCTCTTAAGAGAAAAAAAGGCAGCTTGTCCAGTTAGGCTGAGACAAGGTCTTGCACCAGCTCAGCAGAATTTTATGATGCTAAATTCACATTCTGAAAAAACCACACAGTTCTCACTACAGTGACCTATGTGGGCGGTGGACAACGTTTTAACACAAAATGCATCTATTGATTATTCTTTCAGTCAAACTCCACCTCCATCAAAAGTCTGCGTTTTTTTTATCTTTTCATATTGGACGGACTGTTTTGAAAACTGTTCAATATCTTCAAAAACTTTATACAGTAACCAGTAAGAAATATGTTGTACAGGGAACAGCAGCGGGTATTGTATATGTTTAATGCAAATGTCTGTGATATTGTAACTCGTGATGTAATGTGAACACACTGTATTTCAGAAAGTCGTGGACATGGAGGCCAGGCAAAGTGCCCAAGTGTTTGTCTTTTAGGACGAAGCAGGAATAATGTGGCGTATCACTACTGCGCTCTCGCCACAGAATGGTTTGCAGCACATACTAGGATTTCCGCTCTTCTGCTACCATCTTCCTTCGTTCTGAACCCCGTCAAACAACAGTCTGCAAGGAGGAGAAAGGTTTCCGACTGTAACCGACATGACCAAAAGTCCTCATTGGATGCGATGAATGCTGCACATCTGGACACCTCTCCCGAGAACTGCCAAAGCAGGATTAGGTATGCAAAAAAAAATACTGTACTCAATGTATCATTAAAGAAGATATGACTTACAATGTAGATTTGACCTAAGCCAGAAGGTGGTCTGAAATTGTACTTACTACATGTCTGTATGCGCGTGAGTGTGTGTGTGTGTGTGTGTGTGTGTGTGTGTGTGCGTGTGTACACACACACACACACACACACACACACACACACTCGCTCGCATACAGACATATAGTATATATAATTATAATTGTGTGAACATATACTTTTGTATGTTCTTTTTTATTACAGCACATAAATTCTGGAATTACAGCGTTTTTCTCTTTGTTTGTTAGTTTTTTTTTGTAAATGCAAAGATATTATTTAAACCTTTATAGCCCAATTCAAAATTGGAGGAGGCGGTGCCAGTGGCCAAAGCAAAATAGCAGGAAGTCCAAAGAAAAATATTCTTTTGAAATAAGGGCCAATCAGAGCCTCCAGATGAAGTGTGTTGTTTTGGGCCACTGTAGTGGCATATGGGCGCTTCGTGCTTGGTCCAGTGGAGTGGCCAGCGGGCCATAAAGGGTTAACACAGCCATTGAAGCAAATTTCAGTATTACTGAATTACTCCTGCGAAATATGCTTACGTTCGTTCAGTAGAGGGAAAATTTGTTATTGTTATTGTCGCCCCTTTGATTTATGCAAAAATCGAACCTACCTCAAAGCAAAAATGATGCATTTTTTTAAACGCCCTGTTGTAAATGCATTTAAGGTCATTCTGACAAAGAATGCTTCTCGGGGAATTACTTTTGCTGGGGTTATGGTAGAACGTGTGGTTCATTTTGAAACAAGTACGAAGCGTTTGATGATTTCAATGCATTTCGGTGGCGAGATTATCTGTTAAGCCAAGCTGCAGGTTGGTAATGCAAACTGTGTGAAGATATTCTTTATCTCTTTATTCTGTCCCTGATCTTTTGCATGGTTCATGAAGCCAAATCAGTTCCCTTTCATGTGTTAAAAAAGTCTGTTCCTGTCCCAGTTCTATCCACAGGAAACACAAAGTGTATGTAAATGCCTCCTCATTCTGCTTAATATCTCCACAAAACAAGGTATTTGAGGAAATAAAAATGTATTTTTGACATAAAACATTCCCTAACGAGAACATAGACACCTGCTGTGAGGCTAATCAGCAAAATTGCACTCCTTCAAGATGAAATGAAGGAAGACAAGATGGCTCAACGATTTCTGCACCATAAGGCTGTAGAGCCTAGTCCTAAAAGTACTGAAGTTACATTTTCACACACCGTGAGGTAAAGATGGAAGAACATCTTTTATAGTTGAGCCCAGTCTCATCCTGACTCATCATATAGTGACGCTACCTGACCAAGTGTCAATACACAACAAAAAAGCTTTTGGCATTCTTATTTGACAACAGTTTAACCCCTTACTTCTCTGGTAACATTTTCTTAAAATGCTTATAAAGGACGTACTCAAGGTAAAATGAACTCTTTTCTTGTTTTTTACTTTCCTGATGGGCCCGTATACAGGCCGTCAGAGTGGTAAGGGGAAATGAACCTTACTCCCTAACCCTTAATCTTTAACCCGAACCCTAAACCTTAATGTCAGACAGGGACGCCAAAAGCCTTCTTTTTCATCGTATATTGACGCTTGGTCAGGTGATGTCACCATATTACGAGTCAGGATGAGAATGTGTTGGAAGTCGACTGCCTTCCATGGACATTTTGTGACTGAAGTACTTTGAGCTCTGGGATCTTCAGTTTGAATACTGTACGAGTGTTGCCTGACCCGAGTTTAAGGCCTATAGGGGTGCAGCTTTGACAGAAGCACATACACCTTTAAGAAGTCTGTTAGGCCTTCTGCTGGCTGTGACTGAGGAAGCCGTTTTGAACATGAGTGTTTCACTAATCCGTCAGGGTGCCATTTGCTTCATTAGCAGGCTGAGGTCTCGTATGGGGCTTTCTCTTTCAGTGACTTTTTGTGGTTATCTGGGCAGAGGTCTCATTCAGGTGCTGTGTTTTAATGAGTGAGCCCAGGTACACTCACTGTACTTTCTGAGCTGAGTTCTGGTCTATTCTCAACCTGTCAGCCTCTGTTTCTGGGTTTCAGTCTGTACTGGAAGAATGCTGGCTAGCACAGTGACTTCAGCATCAGATGCTTCTTTCAGGAGAGAGAGCATCTCTCTGGCAGTGACGGGTGACGGTTGGGTGGGTTGAGCTGGGTTGGGTTGGGGTAGTGAGGATTCACTGTGGGAGGAGGGTGAAGGGGAGATGAGATAAGCTCAGCTGTTGGAGGACGGACTGTAAGGAAAGACAACATTTAACAGATGTAGTAAGGAAGGTAGCGTCATTATGAAGTAGTACAGGGTCAGAAAGAGGACAAATTAGATTAAGTCTAATTCATAACTTTGTTGACTCATCTGTGCAACATATTTATATGCCAGGCCATAGGAAACAAATGAAGAGGCCATCTTAAATGGTTGTTGCAAATAATTCCATGAAGAATCATACATTATGAAAAAATATAATAATAATAAAAAAATTTTAATGATCTGAGGAAATGCCTAAAGTTGTTTATTTCAGTCACCGCCAAAAAACATGAGAGAACTTTCCAGAAGCAGAGACTACAGGGGTGGTCACAAACATGTTAAATAACGTAGTTAAGTATACTGGAAGCCTCCCTAGCTTAACCTTGGCCTAACGGGCCAAAAAGGTCAAATTTATTTATATAGCACAATTTAAACAACCAGAGTCTGCCAAAGTGCTGTACAAACTAGAAAGCTCTAAAACATTAAAATACAACTATAGGATGACAATGTTAGACAATGTTGGAGAAATAACTTGGCCATTAACAGGAGAAAACTGTGCACGGAGGTTTATCTGTTGGGCATGTTTAAAAGATAGCCGCGGTAGTGGGCATTTTTATTAATGTAGCAATAAATTGGTTTAATGTAGCTACACATAGTTTATCATAGTTACAACTGTAGCCTACGTAGCCAAACGTAGCGTACCCCGTAATCAACAAATTTGGCGTGAATCTACGGGCAACTAAGGGCTACTACGCTGAACAAGGCAAGAGGTATGTTAAAGTACAGTAAAGTAAGTTAAAGTACTTCTACATACAACCCAAATTCCGAAATAGTTGGGACAAAGTTTTAATTGTGAATAAAATCAAAATGCAATGACTTTTAGATCACATGAGCCAATGGGCTCTAATTTCGTAGACCAGGCGCAGGCGCGGCGCATTGGGGGTGCGCCGCGCCAACGGGGTGTGTCCAGGCGTATGTGGCAATTTCGTGCCCGGCGTAGCCTGGCGCAAGTACTCCTCTGTCCCGCCTCTGTCCCTCCTTCCAGCGCAAGTTGGCAAAGAAGGCGACACAGCTCAGTCAAATCTTGCTCACTGGCAAGAGAAACGATGGATAGCGTCTCCCATTAGTTACAAACTGTTGCTGCTTTAAATTTGGGGATTAACATGCATGGACAACAATGCAAGATACGTGACACATTTATTTTCAATATGTGATCTTAACTCAGTACGAGATCAAAGCAATCAGGCTGTATTCCTTTCCCCCACTGAAGACGATAAAACCTAAGTGACAATAATAACAATAATAGTGGCCGCTTGCACACGACGCGAAACGAATTTTTCGCTCGACAGATTGCGTCTTGTGTCCGAAAGTCTGACAGGGTTTTAATAAATCTCCGTGTCCGACAGTCTATTATAGTTTTTAATTTCTTCAAATCTGCTGACTCTTTTAGATATTAAACGTGAATGTTTTGATAAGAGGGCTCAGTTCTTTAAGATGAGTACCGAGAATTTCAATCAATGTTTCTGTTTAAGCTGCTCAATAAAGCGAGTCGACATTGGCGCGAGACAATGTACAATGCCTCCGTGACAGCCAAAAAAAAAAAAGAGGACGATTAGAACAGATTGATAACGAAATAATGAATAAAAAGAATCATTTTAACAACAGAACATCCAGTGAACACTGCGATTAATTTATTGGCGGGTCATCTTTGTTGGATATCCCGTTTGTTGGTTTTTATTCTTTATTTCGTTATAAATCTGTTCTCATATCAATACTTTTACTTTTTGCTGGCTGGTGGACATGGAGTATTTTGCATTTCGTGTCGGACAGTCTTAATCGTGCATGCGATAATTTCTTTACACTGTCAATGGTCATGGAATTGATTTGCTCACGCACTATTTTATCTCTGCCGTGGAAATAAAGCGCGAATCTGTTCGGTCCATCTGACTAATTTTCAAAAGAAAGACAGAATGAAGACTGCCGTCTATCTTCAACGAAAACAGACGAATGGGCTAAAAAGACCAAGAAAAGTCGGTAGCTATCAATTTGCATTTTGTGAAGGTCGAACACAAACATGGCCAAGTTTGCACGTCTAATAATTCCTGGAATACACGGAAAAATTAGAACTTTTATGACTTTCGGACACGGAGCTATATTAAAACCCTGTCCGACTATCACGTCTTTGCATTGACTTTGTCTGTAATCAGTCATGCGAAAAATTCGTTTCGCGTCCAGTGTGCAAGCGGCTTTAATGAGCATAGAACGCAAGCATTCGATAAATATATACTCCTCCAAAAAAGAAACTATACATTGTTTTTAAGCATCAATTTATTATACATGAAATGTTTTGACAAATGTGGAAAACATATTGAAAAGAAAGTGTAATCAGTAATTCAATATTTGTTTAGTTTCTTTTTTGGAAGAGTATATTTCAATATGTTTTCCACATTTGTCAAAAAATTCATGTATAATAAATTGATTCTAAAAACAATGCATAGTTTCTTTTTTGGAAGAATATATATATAGTTTGTGGTTGGCTGAGAAAGATGTGAAGTCGTTAGTTTGCATCACAGATTCAGCAGCGTTGATCAAGCCGGGTCAAGTTTCCATTACGCGTGGCAACCGCCTTTAATCTGACATCAGGACAATCGATGTAGATACTATCATTTATGTCCTTATTCAGATAGTTACATTAAATAGTGCTTCCTGTAATTATTTCTTGCGCTGAAATGTGCCTGACATTCTGTAAACCTGCCTGTGAGATTTCGGTGACGTCTGCATGCGCACTCTGCGCCGGTCAGCCAAATTACCACTGCACGGAAATTAAACCAGGTTGGAGCTGGCGAGTTTTCTGCGCAACTCCAGCGGAGACTTTTTCTACGAAATTGTCAATGCGTCTTGATGAATATGTGACACCTCCCCCTACTACGCCGCCACACCCATCTCGGCGCACCTTCGTCTTCCGAAGGCTGCGCACCTCACGAAATTACCACTACGCGGGCTGCGCCGTACGAAATTACCACTGCGCGGGCTGCGCCTCACTACGCCACCTGCGCTGCGCCAGGAAATTAGAGCCCAATATGTTATTTACAATAGAACATAGATAACATTTCAAATGTTGAAACAGACATTTTACATTTTTTATCAACAAAATGAGCTGATTTCAAATTTTATGGCTGCAACAGGTCTCAAAAAGTTGGGACACCGGCAAAAAAAACTCTGAAAAAGTAATTAATATATAAGAGAATCAGTTGGAAAAACATTTAGCAAATTATTAAGTTAACTGGCATCAGGTGTGTAACATGATTGACTATAAAAGGGATGTCTTAGAGAGGCTCTCAGATGATAGATGAGTCTCTCAGAAGTAAAGATGGCCAGAGGCTTTCCAATCTTTGAAGGCTTGCATAAAAAAATTGTGGAATACTTTAAAAACAATGTTCCCCAATGTCAAATTGCAAAGGCTTTGAAGGTCTCATCATCGCCAGTGCATAACATCATCAAAAGATTCAGAGAAACTGGAAAAATCTCTGTGCGTAAGGGACAAGACCAAAGACCTTTACTGGATGCCCATGATCTTTGGGCCCTCAGATACCACTACATCACTCACCAGCATGATTCTGTCATTGACATTACTAAATGGGCTCAGGAATACTTCATGAAACCACTGTCTGTAAACACAGTCTGCCATGCCATCCACATATGGCACCTAAAACTCTTTCATGCAAATAAGAAGTCATTGTTGAGCATGATCCAGAAGCGCTGCCGTGTTCTGTGGGCCAAGGCTCATTTAAAATGGACTGTAGCAAAGTAGCAAAGTGTCCTGTGGTCATACGAGTCCAAATTTGACATTCTTGTTGGAAATCATGGGCATCGTGTCTTCCAGGCTGAAGAGGAGAAAGACCACCCCTCCTGTTATCAGTGTTCAGTTCAAAAGCCAGCATCTCTGATGGAATGGTGATGCATTAGTGCATATGGTGTGGGACACTTGCATGTTTTAAAAAACACCATGAATGCTGAATGGTATCTATTCCAGGGAAGGTCTTGTGTATTTCATCAGGACAATGTAAAACCACATACTGCAGCTATTACAACAGCATGGCTTCATAGTAGAAGAGTCTGTGTGCTGAACTGGCCTGCCTGCAGTCCTGATCTTTCACCGATTGAGAACATTTGGCGCATAATTAAACGAAAAGTGTGTCAAAGGAGACCCAAAACTCTCCAGCAGCTGGAAGCCTGTATTAAACAAGAGTGGGATCAAATTTCAATGGCTAAACTCAAGAAACTTGTCTCCTCAATGCCCAGACAGCTCCACTCTGTGTTAAAAAGAAGAGGGGATGCTACACCATCGTAAACAGACCCCTGTCCCAACTTTATTGAGACCTGTAGCAGCCATCAAATTTGAAATGAGCTCATTTTGTGGAAAAAATTGTAAAATTTCTCAGTTTCAACATTTGCTATGTTATCTTGTGAATAAAATACTAGCTAGTGTGATTTGGAAGTCATTGCGTTTTGATTTTATTCACAATTTACACTTTGTCCCAACTATTCAGAATTGGGGTTGTAGTCTGGGCTACGGTATTCCCCCCTGCGGACAGCAACAGAGGCTAACGTATGAGTGACCACCCCATAATATCCAAAATACAAGCCAGTCAGTTCAGGGAACCATTGCAGTGTTCCCATCCTCCCCCCACCTCCATCCCTTATCATCTCTATGTACACAAAGATCTTGCCGATCTGGCAGCTTCTTCAGAGGGAAGCGTCTGGGATCTGTGCGTGCGTTTGCGCTCACATGATGGCGGACCCGAGAGAACAGCGGGGGAACGGGGTGGGAGTCGGAGGGGTGCAGCAGACATCTGTTTAGAGCGGAGCCAGGCCCTATGACCTTTTCAGACGGGCGAGGGCTTGGTTTACACAGAGATCAAGGGCCCGGGACTCCATCTGTGGCTGGATAGGGGCTGTCAGGAGGAGCGGAGTGGGGGGATTAGGCTGACATCAATGGGCCCAGTCATATATCAGCCAGCACCAGCGCCCAGGATACAGAGACTCCATGAACTCGGTCCAGAACACCACGCTGGTCCATGTCAAGCACAGCTCCATGGGAGCGAAAGGAGAAGAAGAACACGTTTCAGCAGATTTCGGCCCCTGTCGCTGGGGCAATATTATTTATGAATGTACAGAAATGTTAAAACAGGATGGCTTATTCTGGTGAACTCGAACAGTGAAATCCTGTATCACAGGGAGCCATCCCGTTTTCATAACATTTCACAGCAAGAGCTCTGATCTGGGGTCAGCTCTGCCCTTTTGGCTCATCATGAAATACTGATGGGTGAAGGAGCAGGGTGAGCTGATCCCAGATCAGCACATTTACAGTGACGGGTGTTGAGAAAATGGCTTCAGGAATGTGCAGAAACAAGAGTGCTGATCTGGGGTCATTTCTTCCCTTGTGGGTCATAATGAATATTGATGGGTGAAGGAGTAGGTTACGCTGATCCCAGATCAGCACTTTTACAATGACAGGTGTTGAGAACATGGCTCCAGGAATGTTCTGGAACAAGAATGCTGATCTGGGGTCAGTTCTGCCCTTTTGGCTCATAATGAGTAAGGTTGGCTGAAGAAGTCAGGTAAGTTGATCCCAGATCAGTACGTTTTTACTGAGAGTTTTTTTTTTTTTTTTTGGACATGGCTTCAGGCATGTGATGCCGCTGCTGCTCGGCACTGCATTAAATTCCGTTTTTATCCACAGCGGGGCCTCCTTCTGGACGCTCCGGATCTATCCACCACCGGAGCACTTCTCCCTCTCCACAGAGATGGCCGGGATATGCATTTGAAAGGCTTGTCTCTTTTCTGTCACTCCGTGTGATTGTTCCCGGTTCTCTAAATCACAACAGGGTAACACCACCGGGCGAACACACACTGTGAAACTCGGAGACGAACGAGCCACGCTGGGCTTCGAACTGTCTTCAGAACTGCAGATATGAAAGGATAGATATTGACTGTTTGTGTGTTGTTCTGAAAAGAACTTACAGGGGTCTATTGTGGTATGTTGCGTGTGTGTGTGTGTGTGTGTGTGTGTGTGTGTGTGTGTGTGTGTGCGTGTGTGCCAGCCCTGTTACTCAGCTACCTACGTTCCCCACTGACCGTGCTGTAGATAAAATCCGCTCATGAGTAAATTGAAATGGTCGTCATCTCGTTATTCACCACTTTTTTTTTCCTTTGAAACGAGAGGTGTGGAGTCCCTCATTAATACTGCAGTGGCCTTGAAGAGACCGCATTATTTTTTCATTGCAATTGTCATAAAGATGTTAAACCTGCAAGATGAGGGAGTGTGATGCTGAACCTCAGAAGGTGCGGATTTGCCGAAGCAGTATGGGGGGGGGGGGTTGGAGGGGGGGTTTGGGATAGAGCTGTAGTCAGCAGCAGGTGCACTGGGAGCCAGTGGGGGTTGTGGGGGGCGGGGGGGCGGGGGGGTGTCAGAAGGGCAACAGAGGGCTGACATACAAGCACCATCAGGTAATGCTTCAGGAGAGAGTGGCAGACTGATGTATGCTATTGCTATGCAGTAGAAGAAACTCTCTACCACATTTTAATTACTGAGGGAAGTGGTGGTACTGTTGCAGAGCCTTGACTAATGTTAAACTGTTGTACATGAGTCTATGTGCTTGTGTTAAAGCGACAGTTGGTGACTTTGGAGAAAAGAGCAAGAGAGAGAGAGAGAGATTTTAATCAGTAACACCACTGCCCCACCCTCTCTGCTCTTTCTCTCCCTCCCGATGCCCCTCCCATCGAGCTCTTCGTGCTCGTTCAACAGTTCAGTTCTGCTGTGGTAGGTTATATAAAACAGGAGGAGCTCCAGTTTACTTGTGAAGTAAGAAACACTGGTAATTGCTAAAAGTTAATATTAAAGGGGACCTCTAATGTTCAATTTTTTTTCAAGTTAGAATCTACTCGGATGTCAAAAAGAGAAGTTTATAAACTTTTCAGCTGAAAAAACCCCATAAAATTCCATGATTTCTAGGCAGTTAGATTACCGTCATTCCTAACCCTCAGAAAAACAGGGGTTTACTCAGTTCTGAGTGGGCATCCCCTTTATGGAATGCGCTTTGTTCTCATTGGCCATCAAACAGAGCCACCTTGTCAAAAGAGAGTGACGATTTCGTAATCCTTTAGCGACAGGCTTGTCTCTAGATACAGATGGCTAAACAAGTTGCTTGCTAGCTATCCACAATGAGCATAGAAAGGCAGCTAACATCTACAAGCTAAACAAGCAAGGACATTACATTCACAGAAATGCAGCATGCAGTAACCATAATAGTTTTGTTACATTTGTAATTTAATCTCTAACATTAAGAATGATGCGTGGATAGCATCTGTATATTAGCAACTGCTTGCTAACATTCTATTTACTGCATTAGCTACTCCGTTAAAAATAGACTGAATTTGATTTAAAAAGGTCACACGTTCCATCTGATCCTTTCAACGTGTCACGTCCATTGTTTTTGACTAAACACACAATGTTTGCAGATGCAGACACATACAATTTAGAAGCTGGCTGGCTTGCTAGCTAGCTAGCTAATAAATGACACAATAATTACAGAGATGTAATGCGTAGATACTAGCTAAGTAAATTAGTTTTGAGAGTAGCTCTTAGCTAGCTAGCTTGCAAGTCAAATCAACAACTAAGCCTTGCACATTTCACTCAGTTTACAAGTGGAATTCAGTTTGAATATTAATAGAAATGGTAAACACTTACCTCGCTAGCCAGCTACAGATTCTACTTGAAAATAATCAAAACCACTGCTTCTTTGTATCTTCCAAAAAGCATTAAAGGTGCCCTTTAACAGTCATTTATTTGCCTGTCCTTTGCTATCCTTTGCTGCACTGATCCAGGTTCGAAGAATAAAACAAAAAGTACTACACACTATCAGCTAATAGATTGTTCCATTACAACTGGAGCCCAGTCACAGTAAATAAATAAGCAGACTAGTGCTAATTTAGGAGCATGCTAACGAGCTACTTACTGAGACAAATGCCAGCAGATCCTCCAAACACTTATGCCCGGTTGCCAGTATTTCAGCCAAGCTCGTTCTCCATCTTAGCTGACTGCTTTTCTGCCAGTATCTGTGGTCTTTTTTTCTGCTAGCATAACCGCTGCACAGTTATTGAAAATGGAGGAACTAGAAGTGTTGACTGAGAAATTTTGATGTTAACCATCTGCATTTTTCACTGCTCAGATCTGCTATACTGAGATCCAGATTTACAGAGGCCACTTCAATTACTGAACTGCATGCAAATGATGTTGGTTTTGACCAAAGGAGAAAGAATGCACAGAGGAAGGGGGCTGAACAGTATGTGACTCTGCATTAGAAACCCCTTGGTTAATCCTGCTTGGTTAATGAGAGGCACTGAGAGGAGTCGAATGTACCTGGTTTTTGTACCTAAGATTACCTGTCTTAGGTACTACCATCTGTATAGAGTTTCAGTAGATATGAGAAAGCAATTTAAACCTCCGCCAACGAAGTTGGGGGGGGAGGTTATTTTTTCGCTTCTGTATGTTTGTTTGTCTGTTTGTGAACAACAGAACTCATAAGGTGATGCACGGATTTGCCTGAAATTTTGTGGGTGGATTGCTATTACATCAAGGATGGACCTTATTGATTTTTGACTACGATCAGTGAAACAATATGGCCGCCACTGCAGCCATCTTGAAATCCTATCACATGCGATAACTCAGCTTTGCTCCCAGTCATGCACCTTTGATTGCGCTGCCTTGGCGGAGGTTTGCACTCTACGAGTGCCTCTAGTTATTGGTTGAAACAGCGTCCAGACAAGTTGCATTGGGAAAAATTGCACGTGTTTGGGTGAGTGCATGCACAAAGGTGCTCCTGGAAAGGAACAATATATGCATTTATGATTTGTTCAAACAAAACAGAGGGACAAAAGTTTTTTTCCATACAGCTTGTGACTGGGCAGCAATTTATTTGATTAAGACATTCACATTGGAGCCGTTCTTGTTTAGCCGCCGACCTGTATAAATCACATCTCATGTACATCTGCAGTCCCAGAACAATTAAAGGTTAGATCTCGCAGTCGGCTCAGCAGCTGCCAAAGCGAATATCTTTCTTTATGCACAAGGTGTGTGGGAACTGCGTGAGACAGGGGTATGTAGCGTCACCCCAAAGGCGGAAAAATACGTGCTGATTTTGGCCTGGTCCCTCTTCATAATGACTTCTATTATCTATCCTGATCTTTAATCATAACTGGTTTGCGCTACTTGATAGTAAATCACACTCAAAAACTCTGGCCTCTATGTGTATTGAGGTATCGTGCTATTACGAGAATTGGCATAGCTGTGGATTTATGTGCAAAATGACCTAATTGAGACATAGATTTGAAAGGGGAACATTCGGAAAAGGAAGAACAATTTAAAGAAACATCACAACTGTTTAACCATGTAGCACTATACAAACATTATTATCTTTGATATTCCATTGTCAAAAGCAAAATTGAGACCAAAACCCTAAAAGGTCAGACCGAACAACGCAGTGAGGCTTCAAACGTTACTGTCCTTAAGCAAACAGTGAACCAGCATTGCCCTTTGGTGAAGTGAAACTAAATGGTTCTGTACTTTCCTGCTTCATTGTCTGTCAGGAAAACAGGTACCTTTCACAAAGGGGACGCTATTCAAAATTCTGATATTTTTCTCCACAAATTACATGAATCGCAGAGAGACATTTCTTAAAGATGCGGAGTTGACAGGCACCCTGCAAGCAGACAGGGGAGGCTTGCAAAAGATCTCTCCCTTTGATGAGACATAACAATATCCAAATCCCCAACCGCTGCTTATTTGAGTTTGTGAGGGGTCTAAAAAGGGAAGTTCTCCAAAGTCGCTTAGAAGCCTGTGCTTTAGGTGGGGAAAAATTGAAGATAATGTTTATGCATTAGATTTCAAAGCTCTTTTTCTGCAAGGAAATTCAGATTCAAAGCTGTACTTCCTGCAGCGAGATCTGACGATTTTTTTTCCCCCTCTCTCATTGCCTGAGTGACACAGTCTTACTCTGTACCTTATTTCAGTTTTAGCTTTATGTGAACGCAGTATTCAGCCATTAATTATACATGGTGTATCATATGGAAAATATACTTATTGATTATGATGAATATCTCTCAGCAGCTGTAACATATGTAGCCATTTTCCCATTCCGTGCTGTTTGAATTTTGCATTTTGCTGTTCCTGTGATGTGAACTGCTCCTCCAAAGTTCGACCACTCAAAGCTCGGAGGGGATCAAACGCACCCCTCCCCCAACCCGCAGTGAAGTGTATTGTGTGAGCAGACAGAAACTGAGCGAACACTTCCAGACTGAAAAGTTAGACGTGACTGTGGTAGGGAAAGCTTACATGATATTAACATAGAGCTGTGCTGAATGCAGCATCCATGCAAGTCATTCGAAATTTAGATGGATGCCTCGGCATCAGTTGAGCTCTTTGAAGGCTCTTTAGAACGAGATATCAGCAGATACACATTTAGAAACTGTGGAAGTACCACTGTGGACAAATCCCCACCTTTCTTTGACACGGGGCGATTTCTTCATCGTAGGACTTCTCTTTGGATTCCGGGGTTCTGTTCAGAAGAGCCAGGTACTCCCAAACAGTGGCGGTTCTTGAACCGGGAATTGGGGGAGGGGCCACAGACATGTCCCTTTATGATAATTAGGATAGTCCTGGCTAGTTCTCAATCATTTTCCTTTATTGACGCATTTTCCAATTATCGTGATTGGCAACTGAAGACACGGTCTCTCCACATGCGATCTAACAGCGATGAAGTCATGGGGTAAATTCAGTATAACTGAGTGTTGGGGTGAACAAAACATCCATTTTAAACAGTTATTGGTCCTGACCTGTTCTCAGTCATTTTCATGATTAACAAAAGGTTCACTCCGAGAGCACTCCATGGTCCACATTTAACAGGTGTTGCTTGTTGTCACCTATTTGGTAGAACGACAGTCATTCATCTAGACGCGTATTTGCTGAGTTCAAATCAACGTTATTCAAAATTGCGTACCTTCGCTAATAGCTTGAGCCGCATGCTTTTTATAGCCTATTTCAGTGCGAGTACCACTTTTTTCACTCAATACCGATAGTAATTTTGAATAACGTTGATTTAAATTAAGCAAATACGCGTCCAGATGAATGATTGTCGTCTTAGGCTACCTAATCGCGGAGAACAAGCAACACCTGTTAAATGTGGACCATGGAGCACTCTCGGAGTGAACCTTTTGTTTATCATGAAAATGACTGAGAACAGGTCAGGACCACTAATTGTTTAAAAATGGATGTTTTGTTCACCCCAATTCGCATGTCGAGGGTAACAATGTCTTCAGTTGCCAATTACGATAATTGGAAAACGCGTCAGTAAAGGAAAATGATTGAGAACTAGCCAGGACTGTCCTAATTATCATAAGGGGACGTGTCTGTGCCCCCCCAATTCCCGGTTCTAGAACCGCCACTGCTCCCAGAATCCTCTCGCCACCATGTTTTTGAACAATCCCACTTTTCCACTGAGAATGTCTAGGGAGAGGTGACATGTTCTCTGCTATCTTTCTTTCTAACTCATCTGAAACTGGTTGGAAGGGTGTGAGCGTGTGTGTGTGTGTGTGTGTGTGTGTGTGTGTTCGTGGCATCGTGAGTGGATTGACCGGAGTGGATGCATACTTTGGCAGCAGGCTTCCATCTTTATAAAGCCTCAGGAGTCCAGTGGTGAGGCCATGATTAAGAGTGGGACAGAGTGTTGAGGAGGACTGTTGAAAGAAACCTGCACCTTTATTATTATTTTTTTAAATTAATTCCTGTCTAGGACAGCCATTAAATTCTGTCATATTCACACCCAATTTAATCACTGTAAAAAAGTTTCCCTATTTGCTATACAGCATTCTTTTCACATAGAATTACATAACATTGTGATTGCCATTTGTGCTACATTGCTTTTACTATTGACTCTCCCATTTTCGCTGTTGTAAGGCTATATACAGATATTACCACATTGTTTTTCTTGTGACAGTTCACTCTTTTTGTGGATTATAATTTCTCTGATATGTCCCATGAGATGGGGACATAACTGTAGGATTCTGTTTCCACGAGTCGTATAGGCAAAGATACTGCAACCTCTGTGAAGCGAGTAAGACACGGCCTGTCCGTACAAAGCGATTTGTCCTTGATCTGCGATTGCATATGAGCACTGCGGCACTTTGGGCTTCAGAGGAGCGCGAGAGGCGGGCGGGACGTCTCCGCGCGCCATGTGCAAACTTTGACCGTGACCCTTCCGTTCTGTGATCCTGTGGCAGATGAAAGGGGCCGGGTGGATGCCTGTTTATTTATTTCCCAGATTTATGTATTTATGCGGCGCAGCGGGACTCAAAGTCAGCCTGGCTGAGGGGGGGCTGCGGCGGCACACTGTGTGGGGAGATGGGGGGGGGGGACAGCTGGAGCACGACCCTGGTTCACACATTACAGGTCCTGGAACCCACCTGTCGGTCCTCAGAACCCCCTTACACACCCACCGCGACCCCCCCGGTCCTGACAGCCCCCCTTCTGACCAGCTGGGACACGCGACATTGTGACACCCAGTGTGTGACACGGCGCGATCGCTGACACAGGGCTCCCGCGAACTCTCCATCTCACTCCTCACAGCTCCCTCCCACGGTCTCTTCACTCATATTCCAGTGATGAAGCGAATCCAGTCATCTGCGAAACTAAAGAGAATGAGCCTGGCGGCTGTGTCTCATGTGGGACTCCAACTGTAGCTGCTTGAGTTCAGAATCAGACTGAGTAATACATGGCTTCCTGTACGAACATTGGTGCCGAGTGGTGTGGCAAGAACTGACAGAAGTGGCAGTGCAGTATTAACCATGGTGCACCAAAATCAGGCCAACCACAGCTCGACAGAGGAAATATAGGCACTGAATAGGTTAAATGGAAATTTCCTACCAACTGTAATGTCATTAAGCACCAGTCCTCCTTCACAGTGCAGGTACTTTTTACTTTTTTTTATTTTGTTTTGTTTTTCTTGTTTTACCTTGAAGTTTGAGTCTGTAAGTGGTGGCACCAGAGACGCAAATTGGCCGGACTGAATCTCCTGCCCTGGTCTGGAATTGGCTCTCGAGAGAACGAGACACTGAAATCCCTTCGGTGAAGATAAAATAAAGGCCGTAATTCCTTAAATTTATGGTCCATTGAGATGTGATGTTTAATATCAGCGCCCATATTCAAATATGATACTATGGTGGAGTTTTGTCGTAAATATAGCAAGTTTCACTGCCATCATAGATTTTTTTGGCTTCTCTGTGTCCTGATATTGTTGCTTGTGGTGACTCATTTTCTTCGACTCGTTCAGCCATCCCTTTGTAGTTATGTAGCATAAATCTATATTTTTTATTTACTTTGTTACTCTGAGGCATATTTCCCATGACTGAACGCGGAAGGGCTGATTAACATTCATTATTATGTTTTTTATTTTAAGATTCAGGCAGTGAGTGAAACTTCTTAGCTAATGTCAAGCAAAACATCAGAAGAGGCCTCATGGAACCTGACTAATTTCAAAGAGTGTAATCAAGATAAAATTCATTTAAAGAGATTACCTGATTATTTTACTTTTTGCATGTGGGTGGTGAGCTAAAAATAAGGAGGTACATCACATCCCTTTAAACTAATAATTGATCTTGATCATTTTTCAAACGTTCACTCAGCACAATCAGATGTGGCGAGCTCTCCCTGTTGATGTAAGACGCGATCAAAAACATTTCATTTTGACATGAAATTACACTTTAATCCAAATTATTCAATTTTGCATACTCTTTACTAAACCTTGTTTTCTTTGTTGTTATTGAAACAATCATGAAGCCCAGGATAAATAGCATGCATTGATGTGCTGAAAAAATACTAAACACAGTAGTTAACAAAGTACTTTATCTTTTTTCGTAACGGGAATAAAATACTTTTCTGAAATTGAATTTACAATTTAGTCACCGCATAATTGAATTCAGAGGGAGATTGCGCATTTAAAATGGATTATTGTAATCATTGGAAATCTTATTCATCGAGGAAAATGATTGAGGACAGGTCAAGACTACTTATTAGTCAATACGGCTATTTGTGCCTCCGGTTATTTCCGTCGAGTGGTCGTCTCTGTTTCAAATATACGGTACTAGGGCATGTATTCATTGATATGTTTTTCCGGTCTCATGTCGGGGCATATGCGTAACTATATATAAAACCACAAGAGGGCAGTAAAATGCATTTTCAAAATGTTGTGTAATAATCTTTGCTTTCATTGCAAAGTATTTTAAAAACAAATCTCAAATTAAAATTCAATGGCCAGTCATAGATATTCTTCATAAAGTAGAGAAGGCAGTTATCTTGATGTTCAGTGGTAAATGTCAAACTTGAAATGATCATCAGTGTCTGATAAACTAGTGATATAGCCTGAGAACAGCACAAAAACCCTTGCAAATGCATTGCCATGTTCATGTGGTTCATGGGATCAATGCCCGAGTGATACAACTGCACACCAATGCCAGGGGGAAGGGTCAGCTTTCAAATGCCGCGCGCTCCTAACTCTTCACGAAGAAGCTCGCCTATTAGCAAGACTGAAGCCTCGCTGTCAGTAATCATGCATCTCACGTCATAGCTGCACGGATTGTTTTCCTCGTCCATCAAGGCTGCGTGTTAATAGATATTAAACCCAGCAGTGCGTCCTTTCTCTGTTCCCTGTTCCTGCTGTGCGTGCCTCTCGAAAAAGCCTTAATTTGCCATCGCGAAGTCAGCACGTCGCGTTGAGAGAGAAAGGACAGGAAACAGGCCGGTGGAACGAGAGCTCCATCTCACCGGAGCCGTCCCTCAGAAAAACCAGCCTCGAAGATAATAAGAGGGGCCTCTTTTTTCCGGAGACAAACACAAACAGCGCTTCCCCCAAGCTGGGCCGCACCGCTGTCAGCAAGAAAGCCGCTACCACACCTGCCGTCCCGCGCCTGCTCTTTGATCACTTGTCGAGAGAAATTCCACCGCCGCATGAAAGTGAAGAGTGAGGGAGAAACGGGAGGGTGGGAGAGGAAGAGGAGTTCGAACCAAGGAAAGAGAGAGAGAGAAGAGGGAAGAGGGTCTAGAAACTTCTCCGAAAAGGGAGTTGCTGCTGTTTGTGCCGGTGTTTTTTTTTTAAATGTACAGCGCCCTTGCTGTGATTAGAATCTGCATGAATTATTAAATTTTGTTTACACCTTATACACACTTACTCCGCCCCACCCTACTCCCCCCGCCCAGCCTACTCCATACTACCTCACTTTGAGACATCTATACAAATGAGCCTTGCGAGATAATGAATGTTACCTTTCATCTAGAGAACACAAATGGCTGCTGTCTCCTTGTGAAGTCAGACATGAGCAAACAACAAAGCACTCTCCGGTCCTGAGCCTGGCACAGCTGTGGAGGAGGGGGGGGGGGATCTGACGCTTTCTCTGTTTCCCCACTCTCTCCCTCCCCCCCTCCCCCTTCCTCTCTCCCTCTCTCTCTCTCTCTCTCTCTCTCATCCCCAGTGCAGGTGGCACACCTTTTAAATAAGCCAGACTGAGCACGCACCAAACAGCATCTGCAACAAAAAAACACCTGAATCAGGGCCTTTAGGAATAGTGCGCAGAGTCACAGGGCTTCAAACAATCAAAAGAACGCGCTGAAACTCGTTACGAACCCCAAACCTCGTCCTCTGACTTCACCCCAGGTGTAAAATCCACGTTCAGAAAGTAAAAGTTCTCACGGGTATTTAGTCCAGCCTCTTTGGGATTTGCTTACCAGCACAGATCATCACAGTCACTGAACAGCTGACACTTTCATTCCTGAACAACATGCAGGTGACTTGACCCCACAGGGGCCAGTCCAGGCAAGAGTTGTGTTAGACTGGGGGCCTTGCTTAAGGGCCCAGGAACCGCAGGAACTGGTTATATTTTCCTCATTTTTGACTTCAGAGGACCTTGAGCCACTGACCCTCTGAGCTGCAGTCTAACACCACAGCATGTAGGCCTCCGGCTTTTCACCTGCACACATCAGCCCGTGACCCTCACACCCCTCATATTTACATACAAAATCAGTGATTCAGAGACACGGAAATAAATGCCTGATTGGAAGCTTCCATTGTTGATGGGATGGTGTGTATGATGCAAAGGCAGTGGTGAAATCGTATGTAGTTGTATAGCGTATGGAGCTCCATCTACTGTTCTCAGCGCTGGTGCGTGCTTGTCTCCTGTCCCTCCTGCTGTTCTGAGATGTGGGAGAGCAAGTGGGAGAAAAGCGCATATTTTCCGAAAACTTCTGACAGCAAGTACACAGCGTAGCGGGGTGTTCGCCTGCTGCCGAGAGATGACCATGTTCTCACCGTAGCAGAAAGCACATTGCGCAGCGTCTGTGCTTTCTGCCGCTCAAATGAGGGAAAGAGCGCAAAGCGACGGAGGAAACGGACAGAGAGAAGAGAGAGATAAAGAGTGAGTGACAGGGGAACAACACCAGTACGTGAGAAAGAGAGCAAGTGTGTGTGTGTGTGTGTGTGTGTGTGTGTTGTCTATGTCATTTTCAGCCATGCATTCTCACATGTCAGAAAGCCAACTGTGCACTGAATATAAAATTTCGGAAGTACGAAAGATGACTAAAATACATATTTATTTGCCTTTGTTGTGAAAATGTGTAAAATACGACCCTCATATGCTGTAAAGTGCCTGGTTTGGGCATGTTTTTCTCCCCCAGTCCCCCGAGGCCACAGATGGAAATAGCCTGTCAGTCAATCACATCGCAAACCGATCAAAAATGTCAGGGAGATGTAGCGACAAAACTTCAGGAGCGAAAATATCAGGCGTATGTTTGCGAGAGGTGTTCACCTTTCTTAAAAAAAAAACATCCGCGGAGTTATGTGTGAGTGTGTACGTGCGAGTGTGTTTGTGTGTGTCTGTGTGTGTGTGGGGCGGAAGGCGAGCTGTCATTCTCAGCCCTGTCCATCGTGCTTGTCCAGTTTAATCGCAGACAGATCGTGTCCCCTCCGCATTCATCACTCCAGCTGGGTGACAGTGACACCATCGCTTTCCCGCTCTAGATGTTTTAACGGATCAGTGGAGACGGTAAAAAGTCACAGACTCCGCAGCGTCAGGTCCTGTATACAAAATACAGCAGCGTTTGGAATCGGATGCGCTTGAGTGGACTTTAGCATGAGCGCTAATGCCATCTCAGAGGCGCTTACTTCCGTCACGGTGTTATTGGGTGCGGGGGTGACTTTTGAGGCCGTTCCCTTCGCAGGCGGGCGGGACTATCCGTCTGCACACCTCTGGATCAGTAATGCTGGTAAATTCAGTCCAGCGCCTTGAGTCAGGCTGGCAATGCAGCAATTTAAAATGAGGAAATGAGGTGGCTTCTCTTGCGTTTTTAGACGCGTACTGAGTTTGCGCTATCCCTGCGAGGTGTACTTTTCATACCTTCACCCTATGAAAAGTTTTCTTCAACTGTCAAAATGAATTGTAATCTCAGTCACTTGGACTTATAAAATATGCGTAGGCCTTTTTCCACCTGCCAACTCATATGAAGACTGTCAATAGCAGGAACAATAAATAAATAATAAATATAATGTTGGCTTGGGGTCTAGGCTCTGACCGTAGGGATCACCCACACCCAACCCCTCCAAAAAGGGAGATTCAGAGCTCACAGATGGGCAGTATGCTGGGCTGGAGAATGGAGATGGGATGTTAACTAGCAGCAGTGGAGAGTCATGCAGCATAGCAGCAGGCCAAGGCATGTTTCCCTTGGAGCTGAAGCAAAAGAGCAGCTAATGTAGCCGATCTACCGGAGGGAGGCGGAGCAGTGTCTGATCTGCAAGGGAGGATCTATTTGAATGTGGGCCAGTCTCTAGTTGACTGAAAGAAGAAGCTAGCTACACCTCATTTATTCGACCTTATTAGGCATGTTCACAAGCATTTATTCATTTGGGTATCTTTTCGAGACCAATGGAAATGATTTAGTTAATGTCCAAAGATATGAGTTTGCAAGGAGGTAGATGCTCGTGCCCCAGGTAACATCAGCCACTGTAGAGCAGAACAATGTGAAAGAGGGGGCCACTGGAACATGGTTTGCCGCAGCATCTCCCGCCTTCTCACTGCAGGTAGGGTGCTTCAGGCAGGCCCCAGTGTCAAATGTCCCTGATGAGGTTATTCTTTAGGTGCTATCAATGCAATTTATTAGAGACTGTCTCTGTGCTCCAACCAGACCAGTGAAATGACAGCAGACCAGGACAAGTGACAAAACCACAATGCCTCTCATACGTTTGGAATCACCTTTGATTTTTCACATTGATTAAATGAAATAAACTTTGTATTACAGCCAGACAAAATGCCAAAACATAAATCCTGACTTTGCAGGCTGTTTACTTTACTTATTCAGACAGTCCTTTACAACCACCCACAGGTGACCCAAAGTGCTTTACAATGGATAGTAAATAAAACAATAAATAAAAATAATAAAGTAGAATAACATGAAATAAAATCAAATAAAAGTGCCACCACACTACTGGGTATTAAACGCCATCCAAAGTTTTCAATTTGAATTTACAAAGACCCAGGCCAGAGATGAGACACATTGCAGCGGGGAGCTTATTCCAGAGCCTGGGTGCAGCCACAGAAAAGGCTCGGTCACCCCAGTGTTTGTACTTTGACCTGGGCACTTCCAACAAAAGTTGGTTAGAGGACCTCAAAACTCTGCCATGCTCAGGAACAGCAAAGATTTCAGATAAATAAGATGGGGCCAATCCATTAAGAGCTTTAGAAAGAAACATTAAAAGTTTAAAATCAATCCTGAAACTAGAAAAGCACTCAGAGAGCGCAGACCTCTGCCAGGGGGCAGCAAAACCCAAAAGCACGGCAATTGGAACTCCGGCCCATTGGAGAGACTTGAAATCTAGAACTTTGGCATATATCTCAGCTGTACTTTGGCCTAGATATGCCAAAATATAATCACCTGTTCCTCGACTTAATATCCACCTTCTCTGAAAATTTCATCAAAATCGATGCAATACTTTTTGAGTTATCTTGCTAACTAACAAACAAACAAACGCTGCCCAAAATATAACCTTCTTGGCGGAGGTAATGAACTGGAAGCCAATGGAGAGATTGAAGAACTGGAGTAATGTGCTCTCGTCTATTGGTGTTCGTGAAAAGACAGGCAGCAGCATTTTACACAAATTTGAGGTGACCAGACTGGGAGACACCAACATAAAGTGCATTGCAGTAATCCAATCTTGAGCTAATAAGAGCATGGATGGCTTTCTCAAGGTCGTGGCGGCTTAAAAACATTTTAACTTTGGCCAGCAGTCGTAATTGGAAAAATCTTGTCCTAACAACATTGTCAATTTGTTTATCAAATTTCAAATCCCTGTCAAAAATTACCCCCAGATTTTGGACAGTTGTACTGAGCTTTGATGAAAAGGCACCAAAGCCAGCCATCACAGTATCCCCGAAAACAATATCATTCAGTTTTTTCATCGTTTAAATGCAGAAAATTTTGGGCCAACCACTGCTTAATATCAGCAATATAATCAAACAAAGAACTTTGTGCATTATCATTATAAGGCTTCACTGACAGATATATTTGTAAATCTGCGTGATAATGAAAAGAGAGGTTGTGCCTGGTTATAATTGACCCAAGTGGCAACATACACAGTGAGAAGAGTATAGGGCCAAGAATAGAACCTTGAGGGACCCCATATGAGACAAGAGCACTGGAAGAGGTCAGGTCACCAACCATAACAAAGAAAGTTCTACTGGACAAATAGGATGTAAACCATTTCAATGCAGCGCCTTGGATGCTAACATTATTACTCAGGCGTGACAGCAGGACTGAATGGTCCACCGTGTCAAAGGCTGCTGTGAGGTCAAGCAGCACAAGGACAACAGGGCGCTTGGCATCAACAACCAACACAATATCGTTGTGCACCTTTAGCAGTGCAGACTCAGTGCTGTGACGAGACATCAACCCAGATTGAAACTTCTCAAAAACAGAGTTGTTTTCCAGAAAGGACTGTAATTTTGTCTAAACCCTTAAAAAGAAAGGGCAAATGAGACTCAGGCTTAAAATTTAATAACACTGAAGGGTCAAGGTTCGGCTTTTTAAGAAGGGGCCTGACCACAGCATGTTTAAAGGCAGCTGGGACGGCTCCTAACCTAAGGCAGGTGTCAATAAAAACCAAAAGACTAGACCCTAAAGTATTAAAAACCTTTTTTTAGCACTTTAGCAGGGCTGATATCCAGTGGGCAATTTGTAGGTTTCAAAGATTTCACTATTTCACCAAGAGAGGACAGAGAAATCATTCAAACTGCTCAAACACTGCAGAATGAGCTGGGGCGACTAACAAATCCTTATTAAAACTCAAAGAAAGGAAAAAATAGAATATGGTGAAGCCGGCACAATCACATGATTTAAAGCCCATAAAGTTTATGAAGTGTGCATATCATCAAAGACAAGCCAATTGGAAATCCACTGAGGGTAACACATTTATGAAATTAATGCACCGAATGCCTTAAATCTGCAAAGCAGTGATTACAGTCATATACTTTGATAAATCATTAGAATAGAAAACTGTCGGTTTTCACCTGAAAGCGATTTTGCAAATGCTTGAAATATTTAAAAAAGCATCTTGCATGCATTTTGGTTTGCAGTTCATATTATCCATAATTATACACACGTTTTTCTTGAATAAAATAATGAGAACAACTACTCAAGTGACCCCAAACTTTTCAGTGGTACCAGTATTCTCCTAAGTTGCTGAGTCTGTATTTGCTTGACGAGCGAGTTTTGACTTATTCTATAGCCGATGCTAAACATAAATCAATAGCAAGCAGAATGATGCTTGAATTGGTTCACAGAACATCCATTAGCTGGGCCTTCATGGGAGATTAGCAGTGTAGCCAGTTGTCGGGAGTGGCCCGCCCCTTCGTGGTCATTGGCTGGCGGGTCCAGGTGGAAAAGGCTGTTGGAAAGATCAGAGAGATGTGTAGGCCAGTGTGAGGTGACAGCTGCTGGGAGCATCCCGATGTCAGCTGTTATGGGGGCGATCCCAGGGTGCAATCCACAAGGCCCCCTGACCGTACGGATCGGGTTCTGCCTCTTCCTCAGGGTTACTGGCAAGCATGCCGTCACATCAAAGAGCAGCAAAGGATTTATTTCAGTCAACAAAATGAGCGCTGGAACATTTAAACAACAGAACTTTATATTCATGAAATTTCAAAGGCCCTGGATAAATTTCCACTCGTTATTGTGACGTCACAATTACTGCATGATCCCTCTCTCTCTCTCTCTCTCTCTCTCTCAGGAATATGTACTCCCTTGTCATTCTGATGTCACAATTTAAAGTAAATTTTACAGCACTCGAAGGAGGCGATTCTATTTCTGACAGGGAGCTAGTTTTTTCATGACTTCACCTTGGTTGATGTGTCCATCTAATGGAGAACCAGAAGTAATGAGGCAACGTTCTCAAAGTGAGAACCATCCCACCAGCATTTCACGGCTGGATCAACGCGCTTGGGCCGTCCCTCCTGCAACACAATGGCGTAATAATTATTGGCGTGCAGAAAAAAAACTATCCCAGGAGCTGGTGAAAAGCATCCAGTTTCACACATTTAAGAGGGATTAGAGCTCGCTACTGAAGTGTGGGGCCAGCCCAGTGCTACGAGTGCTTATTTCATTATGGGGGCAGAGCGATTCGGCTCTGTCAGTACCGCAATTCTAGAGCAACCATGCTGTGACACGCTTTTTCTCCCGAAATTGGACTGGGGGGGAGAAAGGACTTAGAAATTCCCCCTGTCTCTGTAGCTGGGGAGCTGGGGGCGGTTACCCACATGCCCCCTCCAATAGGTGTATTCCATGGGAACTGGAAGGTAATCCCAGTTTGGCAGGACAGGGCTTCTCTAAATAAATCCGTTAGGTTTAAGGCCTGCTGTGTCTGGAGACGGTCCTGGATGCGGCATCGGCTGATCCATGGCCAGGGTGTGTGTGTGAGTGTGTGTGTGTGTGTGTGTGTGTGCGCACGCATGTGTGTGTGTGTGTGTGTTGGTACATGTGCATGTGCGAGTGTATGTGGGCGCATGTGGTGCACGCGTATGTGTGTAGGTGTGTTTGTGAATGTGTGTGATAAAGCATGTGTATTTGTGCGCCTGCGTAAGTGTGCATATGTGTGTGTGTTTGTGTGCATGTAGTATGGGTGTGTGTGTGTGTGTGTCTATATATGCGTGTGCCTGTGTGGGCGTATGTGAGCGGGAGCACGTGTGTGTGTGTGTGTGTGTGTGTGTGTGTGTGTGGTGTTTGTGTGTTTTTGTGTGTGTGGTATTTGTGTGTTTGTGTGTGTGCGTGTGTGTGTGTGCATGTGGTATTTGTGTGTTTATGTGTGTGTGTGTGTGTGTGTGTGTGTGTGTGCATGTGTGAGTGTATGTGGGCGCATGTGGTGCAGGCGTATGTGTGTGTGAAGGTGTGTTAGTGAGTGCGCATTACAAAGCATGTGTATTTGTGAGCCTGCGTAAGTGTGTGTGTGTGTGTGTGTTTTTGTGTGTGTTTGTGTGTGTGTGTGCGTGTGTGTGTGTGGTATTTGTGTGTGTGTGTGTGTGTGTGTGTCCATGCCTTTTTTTCTCATGTACCACAGATAAAGAGCAAACCATGATGTAAATCCTCCATCTCCGTGTGTCTCTTTCACAGAAGGAGAAAGGAATGGTAGCTGAATGCACCAAAGCAGCAGGGGATATTCAGCTGAAACTATCTGACCTGTTTTGTGAAGACGTTGGGAGAATAGAGTTGGCAAGCGTGCTCCTCTTTGAAACTGGCCCAGCCAAACACACCCACTAAGGCCTTTACAAGACTAGCCAATGACCATTGAGAACTGTGGGGCTTTGGCCCACTGCTGTCCAATCATCAACCTGGGAAAACATCTTCATTCCTCAGCCAAAACATCCACCGTCTGCCAATGGCTGCTGTGCCGCTGACAACAAGCATTTAGAAAATATCAAAAGTGCTTCGCAACAAAATCACTCAGTGCCGGGGCTTTGTGAATTACACACCATGGCCAGAGGTCAGCACAAATATGCAGTGTTGCGTCAATTGAGAAACAGCCTGTAGAATTACGTCTTTCAATGAATGGGACAGCTTTCCTTAGAAATGTTAAATGCTTAATTTATGAAATACAGTTTCTGTGCTCTGAGACACGCCAAAGGTTGTGTGGAATATGCTGCTAGTTGCTGTAGTTTGGTTGAACTGCCGTGTTGTTACAGTGACGGTGATACAATGACTTTTTTTGTAGTTTATATCTATTTACTGTGACCTAGCTTGCGCACTCATATCCAATACCTCCGCCCCTCTGCCAAATCTGTTCTGTGATCATTATCCCAAACATGTCTCGATTTGTCAGTGTTTTTTTTCTTTCTCATGAAACATTTCAAAATGGCCACCAGCCACTGAATTCTGGAAGCACCCTTTGTGACATCAGAGCACCTGTGCCCTCAGATTCTGCCCTTGTGTTTCCAGCTCTTGCACACACGTCCATTGTGCCCCACAGAGGCCATTTTGAATTGTGGGAACAGTTGGAAAGGACTGTAAAGGTTGGGTCCCCCCCGATTGGGCTGTGCACTGACAGGGCACCCCGCACCTGCTTGTCCAGATGTGCAAATACCCAGCCTCAAATACCCAGCTCTCAGGCGAGCCGCTGACCTGGCAGGTCATATGATCCCCGACAGCACTCTCAACCTGGTGAATCATTTGCACTGCAGAGAGACAGATCTCCGCAAATCCAAATCTCAGCAACCCCCTTTTTCTGTGTTCACATCTCTCCTTTTCTTGATTCAATTCAATATGCTTTATTGGCATGAATGTCAGATGGACAATATAGCCAAAGCATCAAGGTTAATACAAAAGTGACATTACCAGAGAGAAAAAAAGATTGAAGAAAAGAAAAAAATATTAAGAAAATGAATTAAAAAAAAAAGCTAAATATGTACAAGTATATACACTGTAAGGTGTCCTGTTTATTAACGCTATATAGACCAAGCTTTTTTGGGGCTTCCTGGGGCCGGGGTGTGGGGGGGGGGTCTTTTTACATCCCCCCCGGTAACTCATAAATGAAATGGCGTATAACCACCAAATTGGGGGATGATGTACATGTAAAACTTAATCATTACAATCATTTTGGTATTATTATGACCTATTATGATGTCATTATGACATCATATTTTGATAGCAGCCATCTTGAAATCCTATATTGTTGATAGCTCAAATTTCTTATGAGCCATGTTCACTCAGCAGGATTTCAACTGTGCTGCCTTGGTGGAGGTTTGCGCTCTCGGAGTGCCTCTATTTCTCTCTATTATTGTGATCCCTCTTGCTCCCTCAATTTGCCGTCTCTGTCTTTTGCATTGTTTCTCCCCTGCCCAGCTGGTGTCAGACAGATCGTCCTCAGTTCCGCACCCTCACAGCCCATCGCTCGGTGTGGCAGCCTCAGCTTTGATTCTCCGGAGAGTGGAGTTTTTGCTCTGGTGTCAAAGCGTCTAGTGAGGCTGCCTTTGATTTCCTGATATCCGGGAGCTGACTTTGGGCCAGGCTCCGGCCTGCACCTCTTCCTCCGGGCCGCAGTTACCCAACCCGCTCACCGGAATAATGAAATATGGAGGAAGGGCATGTGAAAAGCCGGCCGGGCGCTAAGCGGCACTGGGCCAGGCGGAAGAAGCGCAGCCCCGGGGGCGCCGGCCGTCAAGCTCCAGAGCGAAATTAATAGTGTCTTTTCAGCTGACATCGGCGGGTTGGTTCCTCTATGGATTCGTCTGCTGTTGGTAAAACACGTATGAAACGTGTAAACCAATGCAGGCTTTTGTTACAGCCCAATGCTAACACACCACCCAGCAGGGGCTGAAACATTTTGTGCACTGTACTGTCCTGTAGCACGAGCCACTGCAGTAACTGTCCTGCTCCACAAGGGGCCTGGTCCGGACCACTGTCCTGTGTCCTGTGCTGTGGCTTACAGCCCCCTCTCATTCAACCTGTAGAAGTCTTAACTGATGACCCTGATTATTTAATTAGTTAAATCCCTTGTCGCAGTACTGAGCAGCAACAAACCTGCACCTCCATGCACGAACCTGTTCGTATGCAAGCTTGCACACCACTGTTGTTGTCAGATCAGTTACCAGTGCATTGTGCTGTGACATTGTGTATGTGGTGTGAATATGGTGCAGATGCGCAACGCATTTATGTGTAGTTAATGCATAGAATTTCTATATTTACAAAAACTGCTGAAATGTCATGATCCAGAGCTTTCCAATATTCTGCTGCTTTTTCTAGTCTGACAGAAAAGCACAAACCTCAGACAGCATGAAGGAACATCATCGCTCGCTCTCATGCTGATCCAGAATACTTTACTTCAGGGAAATTTCCACATTCCGTTTTATCATCCATGTACAACTAAGGCCATCTGCACTTATATCCTTGCTGATTTTATACATTAATGTGAAGGCTATGTGTGCGTCAAACAGCTTTGTGTTGCTGCATTCTCACTCCAAACATTGCCTCAGCATCCGAAGCACATGGAGAAACACACACACACACATACACACACACACACACTCATGCATATGCACATACACATAAACACATACACACATGCAAGAACACACACGCATGCACAAACTCACAAACTCACACATAGACACAGACATAAGCACACACACACACATGCACACACATACATATAATTGCAAACACACACACACACACAAATGGACGCACATACACACAAAGTCACACAGACCCACACATGCATACACTTTGCACACACACACACACACACCCACGCGCGCACACAAACACACATGCACAAACGCACGTACACACACACACAAACACATATGCACACACGTGCACACACACACAAACACACACACGCGTTTAGAGCCATAAAAGCACCCATCTGCACAGAGGCCCTCAGAGGACAGCAGAGCGCTGGTATTCCCAGCCTGCCCGGGCTCCGCCGCTCGGCCCCTGCGGGCCCCTGATAATGCCGCTCATTGTCTCTGATGTTCTGCTGTTCCTCCAAGACAACTGAGGAACAAAGCGCTGCATTCCTCCGGTGTATTGGGCCTCTCCGGCATCAAACCACTGCAGGAAGCTCAAAGGGGAATCTTGCAGGAAAGGGCAGTCATGATCGCTTACACTCCTGTTCCCAAAATGTTCACTGGATTTGTTGATGCATACTGTGCACTTGATATACAACATATTTATGTACAACATTTACTTTCATACACACAATCACACACTCACACACATGTTGTGACAGAGGAGAGAGAGTGACACATTGTCATTACCATTTATTTGATTCCTTGTTTTGATGTTTTCCGTTGACAATGGTTGACCTGACATTTTAAAATTTACTTTAATATGAGACATGAATACAAATATACATCCATGCAAGTACAAAGTACATTTCTTTAATGCGCATCATTTTAAAACGCATAGCATTTTATTACTCGCAAACTAATCTAAGTTACAGCTCTTTTTAATCCAAAACTATTCTGAAGCCCATAATGGTGAATATTTTGTTTGTCTGCAGAATGCTTGAGCCTTATATTAGCATCAAAAGTATTTGAGTTATGAGTGCTTTTGCGGCAGCCTACATTACATAGCTGGGTGAATGGATCAAACTTGTGAATGTTTGCATCAGGGGTAAAATGATCATGCAGGGTTGAGTGCACCGGGGCAGCTTTTTTATTCCAAAAAGACAGTCTTGAAAAAAACTCAAAATACTTTTACTTTCTTCTGCAAAGCCGAGGTGTCCCGCAGCTCATGGGATGATTACAGAAATAGGTGGTCTGTTTACTGACAATAGCACTTTGGGCAGCGGAGTCCTCTGATCAGGCATCCTGGTTCTATCTTTGCCCGCATCGCCCAGCCGCACGCCCCTTTAAATAAATCTGGATTTCTTTGGTATGTATGTGTTCCTTTTTTCTTCATTCCAGCTGTGCACTTCAAAAGACTTTGAAAATAAAAAGTGTGTGGAGAAGCCTTTGGTGGAGCACCTGATCAGAAAGCAGAGGGAGAGATTTGGATTATGAAATGTAAATGGGGCTGTGCTATCGCTCCTGACATTCATTATGAAGCCCTGGGGAGGCACGGGGACATCACACAGAGAGGCAAATTAAAAGCCACCTCCTACACCCTGAGTCTCAGTGCTAACACCCGCGCACATGCACACACACACACACACACACACACACACGCACTCACTCACATACACACACACACTTACTCGCTCACATACACACTCCTACACCCTGAGTCTCAGCGCTAACCCACAAACTCACATACGCACTCAAACACACACTCCTACACCCTGAGACTCAGCACTAACACCCGCACACACACACACACACACACACACTCACTCGCTCACATACACACTCCTACACCCTGAGTCTCAGCGCTAACCTACAAACTCACATACACACTCAAACACACACTCCTACACCCTCAGTCTCAGCGCTAACACCCGCACTCACACACACACAAGCACACACACACACACACACACACTCACTCGCTCACATATACACTCCTACACCCTGAGTCTCAGTGCTAACCCGCACACTCACATACACACTCAAACACATACTCCTACACCTGGAGTCTCAGTGCTAACACCCGCACTCACACACACACAAGCACACACACACACACACACACACACACACACTCACTCGCTCACATATACACTCCTACACCCTGAGTCTCAGCGCTAACCTACAAACTCACATACGCACTCAAACACACATTCCTACACCCTGAGTCTCAGCGCTAACACCCGCACTCACACACACACAAGCACACACACACACACACACATACACACACACACTCACTCGCTCACATATACACTCCTACACCCTGACTCTCAGTGCTAACCCACACACTCAAACACACACTCCTACACCTGGAGTCTCAGTGCTAACACCAGCACTTACACACGCACACACACACACTCACATACAAACACACACACACACACACACACACACATACACACACATCACACACATGCACACTCCTAAACCCTCAATCTCAGGGCTAACACCTGCACTCAAACACGCACACAAACACGCATACACTCCTACACAATTCATTCATGAATGAATAAAAAAAATATTATAATATAGCCGCAATTCCTCTTTAAATCAAATAACACACATTTTCTGTATTAGCTGTTTCTTAGCCATATCTGTGAACTTTAGAAAGGGTATGAATGATGTTGCCCCACCGGTAAGCCAGTGGTGACGGAAAAGTCCTTTGGCCACTAGATGGGTGAATGATACTTATGTGAGAAATGAGTCCCTACACACAGTGAATCTGTGCCCATTTGGTTTTTGCATAACATTGCAAAGGGCACATGAGTATTTCAACTGGACCTGGGAGCAATTGAAGAAAGTTGCCTGGTCTTGTGAGCTCTGTTTCCTTTTAAATTATCTACATTAGCCAGAGTCGTGTGCACCTGCACTGCAAAAAAAAAAGATGAGATAAAAATACTACTCTCTAAGAAAAAGGGGTTTGTGAAGGGTGCTCGTTGGCACCAAAAAGGTTTGCACTTAGGATCGGTTCCCTTCAGAACCTGTAGATGGCACTGAAACCTGTAGGGTGCCCGTCCGCAGCCTGGAATAGTCTCTCACGCACCTGCACTAATGATCATTTGCCTAATTTAACACTTTGGACCTATTTTGTGTTGAACTTCTTGAATAGCATATTTTTTTTTATTGTACAAAATTAGTAGAATGCCACGCTGCCGCATTTCTAAACTTACTTATTCTTATAAAATAAACTGGGACACAAAAATTACAACTGATACAATTAACGACTTTTCGATTAGACTACTCTTCAAAAAATACAAAAACCAATGGCAGCGCGGCACTTGTAGGAGCGAGGACAATCGACGTGGACAATAACTGGTGTTCGTCGCGTTCAAGCTGGCTTTGTTCGTATGCTAGCTCACTTTGTTATGTGGCTGCCAACATCCTGCAACGAGAAGATCGTTTAAGGACTAAAATGGATTTGTTTTGCATTTCTTATCATCATATCATTTATGCAGCTGCTTTGATATCTGGTTTATAAACAAGTGCATTTACTTTACATGGAATTCAAATGTCTTATTTACAAATCGTTCCCAGCGTCAGTAGGCCTATGGAGATTCCAATAAAGGTTGAATGCACATGACAAAAAAAAACGTCTTCATACAAAACTGGGCAGCAATGTGATTGTCATTGACATGCACTTGTTTACCCCTTACAAGTGTAAATACAGTGAGTAAAGACAAGCCTCCTGTCAGCCAGCTCATTGCTCCATGAGACCCCATAGCGCACTTCTAACGATTATTCAATTATCATCTGTCATTAGTCAATCAGCCTACGCACCTGTTTGTTGTTCCCTCAGAGGGATGTATATACTACATATGAGTCCTGTGCAAAGGCTCTTTTGTGATGTCTCTTTAATGCCATGCAGTAAAGCCTGCACCAGACGGTGCAACTTCGACTGAGGCAAGTGACATGCATGCATACTGCATCAGGCAATGTTGGACTGTGTGGGGATGGTTTTTGCTGCGTAACCTCTTCACCAAACAGTGCAGCAGCGTATCTAGCATGATAGATATTTTTGCGTCATGCAAGGAAGTTTCTCATCGTGTGGGGGCTTCCTGCTGCAGTGTTACACCTGCTCGACCATTATAACATGCTGACCCATCATATGATATGCAAACTGGTCGCATGGTACAGAAAATGGCAGCGCTCTGAGGCTGCAAGCGCCTTTTGACAATAATACCAAGGGGGTCGGAATACACCCGGAAGTTGAAGCTCAATTGAACGCTCCAGAAGATAGCAGATGATTAACTTGGGGTAGCTTCTCCATTCACCCCCATTCATTTTGCCTGACTTTTGACATCAAATAACTTTACACTAAAAACATTACGAGCCTTCAAGTCAGCGATTATATTTTCTACAGAGAAAAAACTATATTTTGTAGCAGACATCTTTACTTCGTATATACTGTTATAGTCTAATAGTAAGCATTTTTAGCCAATGGCACCAGGATAGGCAAAAAGTGACATGAAATGCCGGTGACTTCCTGTTGCACAGGATGCAAATAACCATACTGTTTAGACCAGAAGCCCAGAACGAATCATAGACAGAAGCCGATTGAGCCACATTGCTAACGAAGTGGAGTACCTATGAAGTAATAATTCGCAAAACATAATAACAGCGAACAGAATCAGACTATACTGACAGACGCAATCGCTTGCTCACTGGGCGTTATATGTAGGATACATCTACCAGACGAGTTATCGCTTCTCTGGCCGTTGGTTTACGCCAGCGAGCTGACTTCGAGCCTGCGCAGCAGGCGTGGTGTCCAACTGAAAAGTCATTCAATTGAGCTTCACACTCTCCCGTTGAAAATAGCGCCAGTCTGCCATCCACTTCTTTTACTGTCTATGAATAATACCCAACTGCAGCCGCGGGTAAATTACAAACCACACCCCCTACAAAACACGCTCTCTACAAAAGAGTTGGGTTTGAGGTTAGGGATAGGGCGGGTCTTGTAGGGGGTGTGCTCTGTACAGGGCGTGGTTTGGGCGGGTCTTGTAGGGGGTGTGCTCTGTACAGGGCGTGGTTTGGGCGGGTCTTGTAGGGGGTGTGCTCTATTCAGGGCGTGGTTTGCACTCAACTGCCGTTGCAGCTTCTTCTTTTTTGGGTGCTTTAAAAGAGGTATTAGTGAGAACCCTTTAAAGGTGCAGACAAACACCCATTAGACGAGGTACATATGTGCACTCTATGAAATGGTAATAAGAACCTTATGGAGGGGCTTGCAGTCACCCTCTACGGAGGTGCGCCTGTCCACCCCTTCTTAGGGTGCTTGTGAGCTCCTATCAAAAAAGGTGATCTTAAACACCTTAAAAGGTGCTACTATTGCAGCAAATGTGCGCATCCGTGCAAGGTGCTGAAATGAACCTTTTTTTCTAAGATTGTAGTTGAGATTAATTTATTTATTTTAAGATTTAAAACATTCATTTCTATCACCATTTTTCTAAGTAAGACAAAAAAGAAATTCTTGTTTTGAGGTCATTTTTACCAGCTCGCCAATGGGGTAAGTGTTTTAAGTCTTAAAATAAGTAAATTCATCTTACCTAGCATTTTTATCATCATTTTTTGCAGTGTGGGAAGAGGTGGCATCAGGATGCACTGTGGGATGAAGACGAGCTGGTGGAGGGAGAGTGATACTCTGGGAAATGTTCTGTTGGGAAACCTGGAGTTTGGGAATTCAAGCAACATCAGTTTGATAGATCTGTTTTGGTAGCAGAAGGGGAACCTTCACTATAGTAGGCAGGTGATTTCAGTCTTGCAGCTGATCAGTATATACACCCAGGCACACGTGCTCACAAAAATTCTCACTCTCACTTTGACACCCACGCAATCACACTCACACACTCATAGACACACACTCTCTCACATATCTGCATTCACAGGTGCACACAGGCTTTCTTACACTTTTGCACAAGACATGCAAACCCTGTCACACACACGCCAAACACACACCCTCATGTAACTAAACACGAGCACACACTCTCTCATACATACACATGTACGCACGCACGCTTTTACAAACACGCAAACATGCACACATTCGCAGACACGCAAACCCACACGTATGCGCACTCACACTCACGCAAACGCTCACACCCACATGCATACAATTTATTCAAAAACAACAGGGGGTGATTAAAATCACTTGTCTGCACTATGTAAACTTTACAGGCGCTAATCTATTGACCTCCCAGCTGCTTGATGGCTTCATAAGAGAGAAGATAATGAACCTGTGGTCTGGAGCAGTTGTTCCTGTAATAGAGTTTTCAGCAGCAGCTGAAGTAGACTCAGTATGTACGGGCCTCCTGATTCCACCACACTGCAAAAAAAAAAAAAAAAAACCCTTTGATGTTGTTGTCACCAGCATTAAACCCCCCTCTTCCCCAATTCAACAGAATCTTGTTTAGTTCAAAGACGAGAACAGAGGCAATTCTCTGCGTTTAAATGATTAGCTCCCTAAGTCATGTGTAATGATACAGTTTGACTGGAGAGTGCAGTTTATTAACTGCATAAAGATGATATTATTAGAGTGAGGAAAGGCAATCGGCAGTGGCTCCTTTCAGCAGAGCAGCGGGAGCCGCTGACTCTTTGATCTGAATCGCTGCTAAATGTCTTTGTGAGATGGAGCGATCAGCGCTACCAGAGCTGGGACCAGGGCCACATCAATTATTCACCTCACTCCCTCTCTTTCTTTCTCTCTCTCTCTCTCTATCATTCTCTTCTCTCACTTCAGCTCTGTCCCTTTCCCTCTCTTCTCCCCTGTCTCTCCCTCTCACTTTATCCCTCTGTTTCTTCCTCTCTTTCGCCCTTGCACTCCATCTCTGTTACTTTCTGCCTCCTGTACTTTCTCTCTCTGTGTCGCTCCTTGTCTCTCACTCAGTGTCTACTCTACTCTCTGTCGTTCTTTCTCCCATTCAGTCCATCTCTCTCTCTCCCCCTCAATCTTCCCCTCTCTCTCCCGCTTTCTCTCTCTATCTCTCAATCACTTTAGCCCTAATTCTCCCTTTCTGTCTCTCTCTCCTTCTCACTCCATCCCTGTCTCTCACCTCAGTCATTCGCTCTATATCTGTCACATACTTACTTGATCTCTCTCCCTCTCCCATGCTATCTGTCACTTTCTCTTTCTCTCTCACACACTATCTCTCTATCCTTTTCCCTCTAATTCATCCCTCCATTTCTCCTTCTCTCACTGTCATTATATCTCTCACTTTCACTCCCTCCCTTTATTTCTCTTTCACTGCCCTCTATCTCTCTCACACATTCTCTCACCTTTCTCTGACCCTCTCTTTATTCTGAACCTTTATTTGTGTCTTCAAGTTTTTAACATTTTGTAATTTGCCTCATTTTTAAATTGTTTTTTATGTACTTTACCCTTTTCCTCTCTCTCTCTCTCTCTCTCTCTCTCTCTCTCTCTCTCTTTCTCTCCTCTGTCAGGAATGCGCTTGTCATTTATTTCCTGCTTTATGAGATACACTGTGATGGTTACACAGCAAAAAAGCCCAGTAATCTTTCTGCTGAACCACCCTAACAGTTAATATGTGAGATTTTTACAAGCATGCAAGCATCTTGTGCTGTGTGATGTTCAAGGAACACAAGGTTTAAATTATATTCTCATTTCTGAATGAACAAAGCAGATATTATTTCAGCAAAATTCAGCAACGTCGTTTTTGATACAAAACAATGAAATTGAGTTTGGCTACATTTCCATGAGAGGCAACGATTTTAGATGAAGAGGAATGTTACGATAATATATTTACAAACCATATGTTTACTAAAACAGACTGTAGCAAAATAGCCATCCGTTCAAAATTAATGCATATTGCTGCATGAAATAATTTTCAAAAAACCTCTTCTGGGGTTATTCCGCAGCTCTAAAATAAATACATTGTAATGTATTTTTCCACCACGTGATGACACTGTTTCTCTCAAGATGCCGAAAACATAAACCACATATGTTTCAAATGCTAGAAAGGATATTTCTTTGCTAAATGATAAAGAGAACCATTGTTTTCTCAATAAGAAGAAAGAAATGGGTTTACCTTGATTGCCTCGACTATCAAGTTACGATATAACTGTCGGATGCATGCTGTCATGATAAATGCAGCGTGGACCGTGGATAGTTTCAGTGGAGAGCACTGTGCTGGCAGATTTCTCCCACAAGAGGGCAATGTTAGAATGTTACATTCCAAATTCTTCTAAAGTGCGCGGGTATGTCGCACTTTTCTTAAATTACATCCACGGTTCCCTCACTTACGTCTTTACCTTGCGTCTGAGTCCTTCTCACTGGGATGCGTGGAAAGAGGGGAAGTCCTCCGGGGAGGCTGCCCTTGTGCGTCCTCACATACGGCTCCTGTGAACTCCCTCCTCACTCCTCACAGCAAAAATATCACATTGAGACGGCCAGCAAGATGGCAGATCCGGAACAAACTTCGCCTCAAGCGAGGATTGAAGAGTGAGGAAATATATAGCACGCTGTGCACCTTCTTTGAATTCTTCAAAGATCAAGAAATCATCCTCGATAACCCGTGGTGGAGCTAGTGGGGGGGCAAAGACATGTCCCTTTTAGTCCTGCTAGTTCTCAATCATTTTCCTTTATTGACGCGTTTTCCAATTATCGTAATAGGCAACAGAAGACACGCTTTCTCTCCATATGCGATCTAACAGCAATGAAATCATGGGCTAAATTCAGTGCAGAAAAATAGTTTATTTATTAATTGGCAATTGCTTTGCGTTGATTGAACAGGTCAGTGTTCCAACGAAACGCGGACTTTTACTCTTGGTATTTTGTGGGTTGATTTTAAAAAAAGTGGCACTTGGGAGTTAAATAGGTTATAAAAATCGTGCAGCTCAAGACATTTGCGTGAGTCCACAGGTAGGCTATACAATTTTGAGTAACGTTGATTTAAATATAGTAAATACGCGTTCAGATGAATGATTGTCGTCTTACCTAATCGGGGAAAACAAGCAGCACCTGTTAAGTGTGGAGCGCTCTCAGAGTGAACCTTCTGTTAATCATGAAGTTGACTGAGAACAGGTCAGGATTTATAATTGTTTTTAACGGATGTTTTGTGCATCCCAATTATAAGTTCTGGTTCCGCTGCTGTACTGAATTTAGCCCATGATTTCATCGCTGTTAGATCGCATATGGAGAGAAACTGTGTTTTCAGATGCCAATTACGATAATTGGAAAACGTGTCAATCAAGGAAAATGATTGAAAACCAGCCAGGACTCATTGTTGTCAAAAAGGGACGTGTCTTTGCCCCCCCCCCCAGCTCTGCCACTGTCGATAACGGATATAACCTAGTAATAGTTTGGCTAGTAGCTGTGAAAAGGAGCATCCAAATTAACTTTAATTATGGAAAGCAGGCTGTTTGCTACTTTGTTTCCTTCCTGCAAGGGAACACAAAATCAACCTTGGAAAAAAGAATGATAGATTATCGGCCACAATCCATTGCAGCTGCAGCAAGTGAATACATTGTTCATCGTAGCTTGTTGGATCATTCATGTCTTTATTAATTACTGTTGAGCACATGACATATTGAAGGAAAAGGACACCCAATTTTTCTCAGATTTGTCGATAGGTGACTCAAAACCTCTCAGCAATTTTCCCTTGACCCCTGTAAAGTTTTTGATTGGCATCGTGGAAAAGTGGAGAGGAAAGGAAAAGGGCTGGCTGATTTAACAGAATTAAGATGCTCCCTGTACATGTGGGTGTTGTGCATGAATGAGGCTAATTTGAGACCTGACTGCAGAGAATGAAGCACACCTGTGTTTACCTGCCAGCCCAAGAGAATTAAAGCCTGAATACTACAGATTGACACCTTTTTGTGTTTTTTTGGAGGCAACAAATTAAAGCCGTATTTACTCCAAAGTAGGTATTGCAGCAAAATCACCATTCCTGCCATTCATTTGAATAGGAGATGATAAGTTTTGGCTGCGGTGTGGCCCTGCAGTAAAATGTAGAAAGAGGCAACTTTTTTGGAACCACAACTGGACATCATGCGTTAGGTCACCTGAGATTAATGGATAACGGGGATAGGTCTGTATTTGGACTGGTCTCCTCCAACTATTGATGATTTGCACTAGGTAATTATGTGCATTATTTTGGGGGGAGGGGCTGAACTACATTTTAGGAGGGCGAAAGCCCACCTAAAATAGACCGAGGGGCCCACCAATCACGTCCGCGTCCTTTTGGATTGGCCAGGTGAAAGTTCATAACATGACGTCACACAATGGGGCATGTTTTGAAACTCCTACACTGAAGCACAACCCTGCGAGAATCACTGTGACGCCTGACTTGGTGTGAATATGGCATGAAACTTCGCGGTGGCGAGTCATCTTTTGGGGTTTTTTTTTTTCCACTGCTTGGTTTATTATTCTTGTCATGGTTATGGCCCGCCGGCAAAAGGCACAGAAGCCGGCGGGCACAGGGACCATGATCCCAAAAAGAGATGAACGACCCAAACGTACAGGCTGAGTAAAAATATAAAACTCTTTCATTAAATATGCAAAAAGTAAAACCATGGAGGAGAGCAGCAGCATGCAGAAAAACCAGCCAGGGCTCAAGGAACAAACTCAGAATACTGCTGCACCAAAACAAGGTGCAGTCAACCCTTAAATGCCAACACTTCACCTCCACCTTAACGAGCAACAGGTGTGGCTCGCTATGGTGGAGGCGAAGAATGCAGCAGGGGGAGGGGCCTGCAGGCCAACACCATGACACTTCTATGTTTTGGGTATTTAGGTATTCTCTTTTTTTATACTCTTTTAAGCACCATGGCACCATTTTGGTTTGTTAGGTCAAAGCAAGGAACTGACTTGCAGAAAGTCAGAAATTTTAGGAGTTAAGGATAATAAGTTTTTCTTCTCTCCTTGGATTGGAGGTTGGGCGCTGTGATGGCCCTTCTTTGATAGTTTTTTTAACATGCTGTAAGTGAGCCAAATTATGATAATGGATTTTTCTTTTTGCTTTAATAAGTCTTTCTTTTTGCATTAATTGGAGGTTTTGTATGTGAGGTTTTCTTTGTAGCATTTTTGTGTTACGGTCTCCTGTTGTCCCTTGCTACTGGAAAACAGGTGATGGTCATAATGTAACATAGACCTACATCCCACCTAAATCTGAAGCAGCTTACTTTCAGACCATTGCTTATGTAAATAGTGAGGATTGGACAGTGACATATATTTGGTTGTTTTGGTTCTGTTGGCCGACTTGGTCACTGAATCTGAATCCTGCGGAACGTTCTGAAGAGGAAACTGACAGCAAAAAAGTCCCTAAAACGAGCAGGAACTTCAGATGGCTGCAGTACAGGCCTTGCAGAGCATCACCAGCGAAGATTCCCAGCATCTGGTGATGCATATGAGTCACAGGCTTCAAGAAGTCATTGCTTGTAAAGCATATGTGACTGGATGATTAAAATGATTAATTTATTCTACATTATGCTAATCTGTCCTACATTTTTTTATATGCCAAAAATGGGGGGTGGTCTTGATACAAAATGTATGTTCATTTCTAACAGGTCATCTGATATCAATGAAAACACTAATCATTTAAAGCCACTGTGTCCTTTCAAACTCAAAGTACTGGAGCATAGAATCTAAATAATACTGTGCTGCTTTCCACTTTTCAGTAGCGCTCACTGTAGAATGTTCTGGATGGGGAAGTTAATTGTGCGCACTAAAAATACAACATTTTGTCATTTCATTGAATGTAGCTACCATGGCCAATATTAGCAAACTGACTAAATATTCCTCGTTGTATTTTCTAATTGGAGGTCGAGTAAGTCTTAAGGAGTACATCCTGGTACTCAGCGATCGTCATCTCCTGTCCTGTGTTCTCCCCTCTCATTTTTTTTCATTTCTCCTTCCTAGAGGAGTGAGAAAAACTTTAGCACACCGGTAAATAGACAGGTGCGTAGGAGAAAGGCCGCCTAAGGACTGAAGTAACAAAAAAAAACTCCCGCGCACGGTCTTCTCACTTGGAATTAATTTATTAGTCAACGTTTCAGTCGACCGACCTTCCTCAGGACAACAGAAACCTCCTGCGGAAGGTCAGCTGACCAAAACGTTGACTAATAAATTAATTCCAAGTGAGATGACAGTGTGCGGTAGTTTTTTTCATTCCTTCCTCGAGGAGAAATAGCAGTTAGGGGATTGTATTTTTCTGAGCATCAGATAAACATTTGCCTCATTTCCTGTTATGCAGGCCTCTGTGATTGGACAAAAAACATGGATTTGCCTTTCCTGGAAAGTATGGCTTACTCACATGAAGGTGTTTTTCTTGCCACATTAGCCAAACCTCAAAAACATGTACATTAATTATTTTTTAGTCAACTACATTAAAATCTAAATGTACATTGTGCTCTTAGCAACCTACCCAACCTTGGCAACACTTTAAAATAAGGGTTCATTAATTTACATTTGCTAATGCAGTAAGAACCATTAACTATTAGTTAATTAACAGTAAACTAATGGGTCTGCTAATCATTTACTAATGGTGTTCATGTTAACTAACCTGTTTATCCAGTATACGCAACTTGCAGCAACAAGGAATGATCTGTATCTGTAGTACGTTCAGTAGACAGTACATACCTCGAGGGCACAGCAATTAGGAGGCTTTAATGAAGCCACCTAATTTGCGGGTGAACACCATTTTGGATTTATTACAGCAGTAAATTGCTGGGAGCTGTAAGGACTTGGTTCGAAAATTATTTGGGTTGCTGTAAGAAATAACTTAAACTGCATGCTGCGCATGTACTCTGAATTTCATGTGACATCCAACACAAAACCCATCATAGCGCGCAGCCTCCACAAACAAAGGCAATGAAGCATTGCTGCACAGACGCGTTGGCAATGGAAAAGATGAAAAGTGCACTGTTTTCAAAGAGTAAAAAAAATGTATCTGACTGGAAGCACTACGACAAAAGCTGTCAATCTTTCTTGCTGTGGTTTTGTGCAGCTGCCTACATTGATCTGAAAGCGCAGCTCAGCAGCCATACAGGAAATGGGACGGGTCTGCAGAGGTGTGACACGTTAGAAGAGCTCAGCTCTGCATCCGCTGCCAGCGAGGTGAGGGGACAACTCAATCAGTCCTGCATGTCTCCAGTGGCACATTTACGCCAGTCCTCGCAGAGCGATATCGCGACGATCTGTTCTCATGAGTGCCAGCGTGAAGCCCCTCAGGGTTGGATGACCATGGATCTAACCAACTGGCCTGATTTTGGAAGAAGATATTGATTTTTCATTTTTCAATTACTCTTTTTATTTTTGGCTGTTTTTCATTTCGTAGCTTTCTTCTTCTATTTTTCTTTCTTTTGCGAAACACAGCTCAGTGTCGCTGTTAGTTTGAACTATTAAGAAGAGCTTAAACCAGTTGAGGGGTTGAGGGACGTTTGAGGTCCACCATGCCCGTGCGACTAGGGGAGGCAAGCATCCTCACCAGCCCTATCTCCATGGTCCGAATCTGGGCCCTGATCTCAGGCTGCCTCACCCTCAGCCTGGGCCTTCATACGGAGGAGCTCGATTCCTTCCACACCTTCAAGACCGCCTGCATCGCCGCCTGGTCCCTGCTTTTCGCCCTCACCCTGCTGATCCTCCTGGTGGAGTTCGTCCAGTTCCAGAGCCTGATGCCCGTTTCCTGGAAGAACCTGCCCGTCTTCGTTTCCGCTCTGGGGATGCTGGTGTACCTCAGCACCTCGGTGGGGTTCCCTTGGCTGGTGATAAACGAGAAACCAGAGGTAAAGGCCATCGCTGCCACGATCTTCTCTTGCCTGACCTTTCTGGCCTACACTTCGGAGACACGGCTCATCCACATCCGGAGCAAGGAGCAGGGGGGCTACATGGCCAGTGCCCCGGGGCTGCTGAAGGTCTTCCAGGTGTTCGGGGGATCGGTGATCCTGCTGCTGCTCAGTTGCCAGGATCACAATGGGAAGGGCTGGCAGTTTTGGCTGTCGGCGGGAATATACGTCTTCTGCTTTCTCATGTCGTTAGGCACAGTATCAGTGGTGATTGGCGACTGCGCCAGCCGCTGTCCCCTGCCATTCGACCGCCTGCTGGTCGTGTTTGGCCATCTCGGCGTGATTCTGTTCATGACTGCCACAATAATCGGCTTCATCAATATCCTCAATATCCGGGGTCAGAAGGAAACCTTTGAAATTGTGACCGGAAGTGTAATCACTTGTCTCACTCTGTTAGCCTACACCGTGGACCTGGCCTTCTCCATCAAACTTATGTGCGACAGGACTTAAGGATCCTCTCGGGAGGAAGTTGCTGTTTAACACTGGGAACAATATTTGTGTTTGCCTTAATACAACTCAAAACCAGGAAAAAGTCAGAATGAAAGGTGTAATTAACATTCTAACTGAAAGCAGTGTTTTGTGCATTTTCTTTTACCAGAATTATGCTCAAAGACAATACAACAGCTCATTATTTAATGTTTTGCCACATGAACTTCATTGATTTTTCAAAATAAGCCCTTACTTCAATTTGCATTCAACTTACTTCAAAAAAATTGGGACAGTGCAGTATTTTTCACTTGTAATGTTACCATTCCTCTTCAGAAAACTTGGTCAAAAGTACATACTGTACTACCTGATAAAAGTTTTCTGAAGTAATCCTGAGCTCACGTGGTTGTGTTACTTATAGAAATAAGACGGTTTTTGGCGCAGTGCTGTCTGAGCGATCGGAGATCACAGGTATTCAGGTCAGGCTTGTGCTTTCACCATTTGTACATACAAATTCTTGCAGATTTGCTGCATCTTTTCATCATATCATCCACTGAAATATCCGAACCCTTTCTTATTTTTCTTTGAAAAACACTGTTCTCAAAACTTTCAAAGATTCAACGAGTACATTTGTGATCGCATTGGGCCAATTTGTTCCTGAGGGGCCAGGCCTTTTCTGGATGCTGCTTTTGAACGAAATAATGATTACAACAATCTGCAGCTATTTGTTATTTCAAATCACATCATTATTCAAATTTTTAACCTCATTATTAGTCATAAATTGCCCTTGTCTCAACTTCATTGGAATTTGTTGAAGGCCTGTATTGCGAGAATGCGCATATGCAGTATTTGCAAATAAAATGATGTTGACGAGACAAAAATGACTCCTATTTTTGCAATGAAATTCGAGTCGAAGGATAGTTATGAAACACTGCTTTTTGCTTTGATGCGCATTACCCGCACACTGCGAAAAGTCTCTGTCTACAGATCATTTTGTCTTAAAATTAGACCTCATTTCCTAGTTTTTCCTCTCTCTTGTAGAAAATATGAGCTTATTTTAAGTTACCAAGTGCTTGACAAGTGAAATTTTCTTATCCCATTGGCAAATCTTAAAACGAGTCAATATTGTCTCACCTCATTGGCAAATTTTTTGTCTTACTGAGAAAAAAGGTAATAGAAATTAGTGTTTTTAGGCTCAATGCAAGATTAAACTACCAGGTAAGGTGGACCTTATTTTTCAGTTTTTGCCGAGCGCTGTCCCAGTTTTCTTCCAAATTGGGGTCGTAGATGTTTTGAAACATTTACAACTGACAAGTGACTTGATGTGTTATATCCATTTAGCTTAGATGCATGAAAACTGAGACAACTCATAAGATGCACATTGGAAAATGTCTCACTTATTGCATTTTAGCAAAATGATTGATCATCTATTAAGGGTATGAAAAAGAGCTTCTCGACACAGTGACGACCTTGTTAAGTTAGTGTGTATGTGTACGTGCTTGCGTCAGTGCATGCTTGAATTTGCGTGTTTTCTATTTTGAAGCGCAGGTTTCTATGACTTACAGTTGTCCTCCATGCAATTAAGAAATGCTGGTACGTGTTTGTAAGATATTTGCTGAGAAATTTTTCTGAGAAATACAGTACATTTTCACTGTAGCATTCTTCTTTCTTTGTAAATAACATTGAGGTTTCCTGAGTGATGTGAATTGTTTAGGGAGCTATTCATATTTATTCCTTTTCTTACCAACTTCAATGTTCTAAGGTTAACCCAAAAATTTCTTCATAAATCAGGCCTCTTGAACTCTGTTAGGCCCCTAATTTACATTTCTATTACGGTCATTTGATTGTCATTAAACTTCGTTTCAGAGATATTATGGAGATGCCTTGGACACCGTCGCCACCGCCACCAGAGATCCTCCAGGTTAAAGCAAAATCTAGAACCGTTCTCATAGGAATTAAATAAAACTTCTCGTCTTGTTCATTCCTGGTTCAAAGAGGAAGTTTTGATTTTGCGCGACCAAACACCTTTCCCACAGTGTTAACAAAAGGTTAAACTGCGCATTTCCATATTCAGTACCTCAAACAGTTCTGATGAGAATTGTGTCTCTCCTCTTGTGATCGTAGATGGAGCACAGGGAAGGGCTGCTGTTGATGTCAGTGACCCTATGACTTACGCTGTGGCACCATGACCAGGCCAAACATATTTTTTTAAAAGCTGCAAAAACTCAAGCAGCTTTAATACAAATAATGTTAAATCTGCTTTCGACTTCTCTGGTGCGCGGAGGAGGAAGTTATTGAATGCGGTGACTCTGTATTGTTTCCTGCGGCACCACCACTTAGACAAAGATACCATCTCCAAATGCAATGATTCAAACAGTTTTGATGGGTTAAATGTGACGTTTTCTTGTGATCATGTCTGGTGCACAGAGGAGGGCTGTTATTGATGTTGGCACCCCTCTGGCCTTTGCTGTAGCACCATGTCCAGGCCAAACTTTTCATTTTTTTAAATTAAAATAACTAACTGAGCTTTTGTGTTCCTATTCACGCCACCATTAGATCAAATTTAAGATTTGCAAACACATTGTTTAGCCAGTTTTGCTGGGAATCGTGTCAAACTCTCTGTGATTGCTGCTGGCATGTAAAGGTGATGTTAGTGACCCTATGACCTTCACTGTAGCAACACCACCAGGCCAAACTTTTAATTTATAAATTGTAGTAAGTCATTTTTAAAGGGAACTCTTTTTAAATTGCTGTCTACTTTTTTGGTGTATAGAGGAGGAAACGTATTGCATTTCAAGGCTCGATTACTTTTTCTGTTTCACCATCACATGGTCAAAATGTGTTTTCAAATGTAAGAAGTCAAACTGTTTTAATAGGATTCAGGTCAACTTTGCTGTGAATGTCTTGGCGCTAAACTAAAAGAGCAAACCCTTTGTCCTGGTGACACCATGACTGTGTCACATATTCGGAACACAGAGGCGATACGCGGAGCACAAGCAAGCAGCTCGGGCATCTTTAATAATTAGAATTTGGGGGTTTTAGCATTTATGAACATAGAGAATTGTTAGAGGATGGTCAGAGGTCTGGCTGGAGTGATCAGGTATACTGAAGGTTCGGCTACGCATAGATGAAGGGACTGATTCAAGGTTAGCATCCGGAGTGTTAAGCCGAATATATCAGGGCACACAAGGCTGATGTACACACCCAGACTTGTGCGATGAAGAAACTATGAGAAACGCCACTTGCCAAAACCAGCAGCACAGTGAAGGATGTCCTTATTAAATAGAGTTAAAACAACAAGACAATAGTCTAACAAAGAGGAGGCAAGAACCAAAAACTGAAAAACACGAAGAGGACAATAAACTGAATGAAATGGAGTGTGCAGAGCAGGGGGTGGAAACGCGTCGAAAGTAGACCGAGGCAGTAATTTAATAATGGGAATCAATTAACCAAAACAAAATCAGAACTGACAAAGATAGAAAGACTGCAGGGTAAACAATTAAGGAAACACTCAGGCCCTGACAGACTATTCCTGCAGCACCACCCTCGGGCCAAATGTAACTTTTTTATGAAGTAAAACAGTTCTCGTGCAAATCAGGTCAAATTTGTCGTGAATGTTCTTGGAGTCTACGATTATTCCCCTGGTGATTTTCTGGACCCTGTTTCCTTCCCTGTGGTGACACCACTGAGCCAAACTATAAATGTTGCCCAAATCCTTTCATAGATATACTGTGCTATTGTCATCTGAGAGTACTTGTTCAATGAGCTCTATTTTTTTGAGGAAATGTCTCGATTCTAACTACCGCTGGGTAAAAACTGCACAAACAAAATAAATCTCTCCACACCAAACTACTATATTGTACGGCTTAATTGTAAAAAAACATTAAAATGCAATGATGTCCATCTATATGCCTGTCTGTATAATAATGAAAATACTTTTTTGAAAGTTATGCATATCCTTCCCTTATCATTTATAACATATATGTGCATTTGCTCCAGGTTCATCCAGCTTCAGATTTATTTTACATGAGATCAATACCAGCAGTGTCCACAAGAGAGCAATATTTTCATTTTTTACAGTTGGCCTGAGAACCTCAGTAGCCCAGGTGACGGAAACTCTTTGCGGTAGATGAACACGCAGCCAGCGGCCTGTGAACTCCGAGTTAGCGACCGAGGTCAAACATACTATTGATCCCTATTGGGTTTATAATGTCAAGTGCCCTGTCCACAGTCCCGCAATGATGGCATGAAAATTTGTTTGCGTACACCTCAACCCATGGCTGTCCATGCATTGTCTTCGATAGTTTTTCCCTGGAACTTTTGCTCTAATACAGTAGCCTATTACATGTTGATGACAAGATAGACATTTAGATAAAGTAAATAAAATTATGCCTGCTTATAAAAATGTGAGTTGGGATACTGATCAAAGTGACTGACGCTGTGTACAAAATGGGATCTGCCCAAAAATTAATTTTGAGCACAAACTCTGTGGATGAAGACCTGACATATTTCTAGTCTTTCTGATTTTTACCCCTGCATTATAGTCTTACAATGCAGGACTGCTTCGCTGATATAGATTAATCTGAGTCCTCGACTAAATTAAATTTTTATTCTCCACACTCTCAAAAACAGGGGTATAAAGGATGTCCATTGTGCACAATCTGATATTTCCAAGTTAGTGTCATTCCAGAGGAGAAAAGAGTGATCCAGTGAATTTCAGTTCTATGGTAGAAAATGCCTTGGTAATGAGAGGTCAGAAGAGAATGACCAGACTGATTCAAGGAGACAGTATCTGAAATTACACACATTTGCTTGGAGAAAAAACTGTGATCTAAGCTGTGATCTTTGTCCATGGAAGTAACATTGGTATAAGACGGAGGGCTTTGAGTTTTCACACACACAGCTGATCTCCTTCGATTTTCACACCAGGATTTACAAAAATGGTGCGAAAAAACAAACATACGAAAAATCCAGTGAGTGGCAGTTCTATGCGTGAAAATGCCTTGGTAACAACAGAGGTCAGAAGAGAATGGACAGACTTGTTCCAGCTGACAGAGAGGAGACAATAACTGAAGTTACCATGTGTTATATCAGTGATATGCAGAGGAGCATCACTGAATGGACACCTCATCAAACAAAGTGGTAAGGCTACAACACCAGAAGACCCCACCAGGTTCCAATCGTGATCTTAATCATGGAGTAATCATGGTGATCCTATCAGATCTTATCAGATCTTGAGGTCAGTCGTGGCAATCTTGTTGATCATAGAAAAGTTTTGGACGGTTCAAAAATTTCCTACGATCAACACAAATAATTGTCAATCATGATCATCGCATCACCTCGTATCCAAACCTGCAATTTTAAGCTACTTTCACTCTGGACGCGAAACTAATTTTTCACGTGTATTTGCATCTTTGCATTGACTTTGAATGTAATTTGTCGTGCTAAAAATTTGTTTCGTATTTGGTGTGAAAGCAGCCTCATGCTGCATTTACACTAGGCCACGATTGCCATGATTTGGTCAAATTTGGCCACGATTGTGCCGATCTTTTAAAAATCATTTCAGAGTGTAGTAAAGAGTAGGCATCGGAACAGATCATGTTAACGCGTGGAAGAACACAATGGCGCGTGGCGGGCTAATTGCATTGCAATGTAATAAAGTGTATCACATTTATATATATAGGGGAGACTGGGGTCCGATAAGCCATGGGGACCAATGAGCCATATCACTATTTTGCGATCAATCAATGCCAAAGGTGTTAAAAGAGGCAAAATAGTGATATGGCTCATTTATCCCCATGACTCATCAGTCAATAGTCAAATATTTTGCCTAATATAAGCAGCTCTGTCATTGATTGATCGCAAAATAGTGATATGGCTCATTGGTCCCCAGTCTCCCCTGTCCATGATCTAATCACAATCTGTTGCGTTCTCTTGTGCCATGACCTGCTCTGGGAGGTTTGGCATGCTTTCCCATAAAAGGTGTCACGCTACCTGACGAAATTCATTTTGATCCAGCTGCAAAGCATTTCACAATGTATAATTTGATTCAATTTCTTGATAATAACATGAGAAGATAACACCAAAGAGAGGCTCCAAGGGGAAGGTAAAGGGTTGCAATTCAACTCCTGCTGTCCCAGAAGCTCAGATGGAAGCAACCAGGGCCAGTATATAGACATGCAGCAGATGGCCAAATAAGCATCTTCATCTGCAGGACATGCATCCATGTTTCCTCGGTGGAGTCACTGGACAAACTAACAAAATGTAAAATATACCTCGTTTTAATACCAGTCTTGTCCCAATCACGTTCAATCGCCCTTCTATATCTTTAAAGGTAACAAATCTTTATGAATGTCAAGGAACATAGGAAATCTCGTAATACATTGTAGACCCAAATTGTGATGATCGTCGAAGATTGTGACAGTCATAGAATCGTAACAGACCTTCGTGGAATGGCAACGGATCGGATATCCCATTGGGGCAAATATTGCTCAGGATCTAAACAAAACATATCCCATCCTTTTAGAGCGTATGAAACCGTAAAAAGCGTCAAAAATGGAGAAAATGAACAAACAGTTCCACGATCACGAAGATCTACTGCTATCTTTGGTTCGTATCAGATAGGCATAATCGTGGCTCTAGTGTAAACGTAACAGCAGAGAAGTTCCACAATCAGCAATGAATGGCCAATCGTGGCGCTCGTAACGGAGGGCACGACAGTGGGAACAAAGCATAATAATTTCAGCTGTGGCATGCAGATGGTGCGTTCAGAATTTGGCGCGAACAGCTTGAATCCGAGGACCTATCTTTTCTTGCATCAACAATTTAATCTGGTCGTGGTGTTATAATGTGGGGAATATTTTCTTGGCAGGCATTAGGCCCCTTTATCCTGACTGAGCATCATTTAAATTCTGCAGCCCTCCTACGTGTTGTTGTTGACCATGTGTGACTCCTCATGACCTCCGTCTAATGTTTACAGATGCCAACTTGCAGCAGTATACTGTAAAGCACCATGCTACAAAGCACATATCATATCATCTCAAGGTGTTCCTGAGAACTCATCTGTTTAGACCCCCCTCTTCCCTCTCAAGAAAAGTCAATCCCAGGAACATATAATTTCTTCCTTTGTTGTGTTTGTTTTTAATTGTTATTGTTAGTCAAAAATGTAATACATGCTTAACTGGTTCACAACTGGGCTTATTAATGCTCTACACGCATTTAAATTCATCTGATTTGTTGAGTAGCTATTTCAGTTGTCTTAATCTATGTACTTACTGTATGGTACTTTGGATTACTGCATCCACTAAACAGAAGTAATTATATATTTGAAAAGGAGTTTTCATTGATTCACCTTGGACACTGCCTGCACAGCAAATCCTCTGCGTAAGTGTAGCAGCCAGGGCATTTTTTCATGGGAATCACATTAAACTTCTGGTGTTAGTTCCCGGTGCAAGGAGGACAAACCCTAATGTTTTGTGTGACCATCTGACCTTTCCTGCAGCGCCACAACCAGGTCTAACCGTACTCTGCAACAACTGAAACAGTCTTGATGGGAATCATGTCACACTTCACGACCTTGGAATTACATGGTTTTAACTGACAAAATTGGGTTAGCTATTAAACATAATTGATAATAAATAATTCTATCTAATGATTAAGCATGGGTATTCATTCATTTGTTCCAAAGTTTGCAAAGTTCCACTTCCCTAAGTGTACAATGAACAGCCAAACTTTGCAAGCAAATTCCACAAAACTGTATAAATGTTAATTAGAACACTGGAATTCTATGGTCCCGACTTATTGAGATCATTTCGGGTGTACTGACAAGGGCTATTGCTAAAGTTTTTCACCCTATAACCTTCGCTGTAACACATCCACCAAGCCACAGTTTAATTTTTATAAAAAATTGCAATAACTTGAACAGCTTCAATTGGAATCATGTCAAATCAGCTTTCAACATTCCTGTAGCACAGAGGTGTTATGATCCTGATCTGCCTGACCATGTTTTTGTTTCTGCCTGACTTCCATGTTTATGAATTCTGCTTTGTCTGACCATGCTCTGTATTTTGTATTGTGATTTAGATGTCTTGCCATGTTTTGTTTTTGCTTTGTCTGTGTATGTCTTCCATATTCCATTGCAGTTATATTCCAGTCCATGTTTTGTCTCATACCATGCATTGCACAGACCATGCATTGTCTCCCCCTGTCTGGTCTTTTGTCATGTGATCGCTCACTGCCCCATAATTTGTGCCACACTTTCGGGTGATTTCATGGTTTCTGAGATTATAATCATTCCTTCCAATCTCATTTACTTCCTTCCCCTTGCTTTTCTATTTTACTAACAATACTAACAGTTTGTTGTTTTAGTTAAACTTACTAACCAAGACTAACATTGTTTATAGTTCTAACTTAGTAACAAGCACTAGGGATTGTATAGCTGCACATTACTAATTGACTAACAAGCTCTCAGCACTCGCTCTGCTCTGGTCTCCGCCCCTTGCCTTCACTCAGTTTACTTTGCTGTGTTTCAGCAGATTTTCTGCACTTGGCTAATCACTGTTCTGCCTCACACTGTGGACGGTAGAACTCCCTAACCGGAGCCGTATGTTTGTCAGAAGGCTGTCTCTGTGATCCCTGTCCACGTTTTGGCTTTTGCCAATTTCTTGTAATCAGGAACTTCCTCATGTTCATTCCTTTGTAATTAGTCTGATCCAACTCACCTGTTCCCTATCATAGCATGTGACTTCCCCTACATGTATTTAAGCAGCCATTTCAGTCTCAGCTCTTGTCAGAATGTTTTCCCTGTGCTGTGATTGTTGGTGCCTTGTATGCTTTGTGTTACACTTCTTCCTGGAACGTCCCAGATTCTGATTTTGTCTTTTTCTTTGATACTTCTCTGCCTGTGTACCGTACCTGTAAGAAGAGGTCAGAGGAACACCAGGTGCAGGGTACAGAAGTGTTAATTAAACACAAAACACTAGGGGAAAAATGACAGACACGCCAGAAACAAAACACCGTGCACAAGCACTGAACAAATGAGAGAACTGAGGTACACTGCCAAAGGCAGGGGGAAACAGAAATACTCACTCCAAGAGAGGATAAACTGAGAAAACAAAAACTGAACCTAACTAAACTGATGGATACACTGGGAGACTTATACACGGGGCAGACAAGACTAGAGGGCAGCAAACAAAGACTCGGGAACCATACAAGGGAGAAACTCTGAAGGCACGAGGAGCTGAGACTTCACCATGTAGCACAGAGACAATACGGAGGATCCGTCTGACAATCACATCCAATGCTGCCACATATGACCACGAGAGGAAGCGGGGACTCGGAATGCAATCTCGGACCGAAACAGAAACACATGGGATCAATAAACAATCACACGAAAACCGGGTTAACAATAATGACTCGAGACAAGATGCTGAGACGATCAATCAAGTGAGACGGTTTAGAATAAGGCAATCTAAACGTGACGAGGAAAAAGCACCACAAGAAAAGCGAAGGAAAGCACAGGGTTTTAAATGCAGTTTATCAAAGAGCTCAGGCGGAAAGCACAAAAGCCAGAAATGCACACGTTCGCTAAATGAGTTAATCAAGGTTAATACTATGTGACGAAATATTTACAATCACCCTTAAATAAGTGCTGGTTAGTACGGGTTAGTAATATCCTATCAGAGAGCGCATTCACTCAGTTTCGCGAGACCCGGAATTAAACACAGCTGGAAGCAATGAATGAAATACCAAAGCCGAAACCGAAAGAGGAAACGTGATTGGACAACGAAACGCAGGCATGCTGAAGGCAGTCACGCGACATCACTGAAGGCAGATTGGGAGTGGATCGTCAGACGGCTGAACAGAAAGCAGGAAATACAAAACGAAAGTAAAGCACAAGCACAAATAAACACGGGATAACACACGAAAGGGCAGAATCATAACCTGTTTTGCCCGACTCTGAGTTGTTTGCTGCCCTGTTAACGGTTCCGATTACGCCCACTGGATTTTGGCTTTGGACTCTGAAACCGGTGCTTGAGTACCAGCCTGTTTTGCTTGACCGAGTTTAGTGTTTGCTGCCCTGTGTACAGTTTGGATTACGTCCCTGGGATTCTGATTTTTGGATTGGACTCTGTACCATTACCCTCTGCCCTGTAGGGGTTAACACCCCAGCTTCAATAAAACTAATTTTTGCTGAAACTTTCTGGTCTCGCATTTGGCTCTCGGAGGAATGTGTTGAGGGTGGTGGCCCAGTAATGTTTTCTCCTGCGTCACCACTTGGCCAAATTTAACATTTCCAACTACAATACCTAAAGAGTTTGAATAGAATTCATGGTCAAACTTCAGCAAGTAAAGCAAAGAAATTACAATTTACAATGTCTAGATTGGCCACCAGGGGCCAAAAATTGATTTCAGTGTTAACGCGATAACTGCAGTAATATTTCAATTACAAATTCCAACTTTTTCTTATAAGTAATTATCATAAAGAGGAAGAACTGATTCGATTTTGGACAATGTGCTATTTCTAGATTGGCCACCAGGGGCCAAAAACTGAAAAAATCACTGTTCCGCGATAACTTCAGTAAATATTTCAATTACAAATTTCAAGTTTTTCACATAAGTAAGTATCATAAAGAGGAAGAACTGATTCGATTTTGGACAATTTACAGTCTCTAGATTGACCACCAGAGGCCAAAAACTGATTTACGTGCTAACGCGATAACTGCAGTGATATTTCAATTAGAAATTCCAAGTTTTGCATATAAGTAAGTATCATAAAGAGGAAGAACTGATTCGATTTTGGACAATTTACAATTTCTAGATTGGCCACCAGGGGCCAAAAACTGAAAAAATCACTGTTTTTATCATATCTCTGGAAATTTTTGTCCGATTGACCTCAAATCAAGTGCAAACGAAAGATCATGACCTGAGGATGTGTCCCATGATGACATTATGCCTGTTTGGTTCAAAATTTTGACTCAAGGTGAAGCTTTCTCACATAAAATTCACTATTTTTGCCATATCTTTGTAACTATTACTCCAATTGACATGAAACTATATGCAACTGCAAGGTCATGACCTCACAACATGTCACATGATGACATCATACCTGTATGGTTCAATATTTTGCCACCAGGTGGCACTTTGTGATGAAAAATTACCATTTTGGCCATATCTTCAGAACAATTTGACCGATTGACCTGAAATTAAGTTCAAATGAAAGTCTATTCAAGGTCTATTCAACGATTGGGGAATTGAAGGATTGGGGGCATTCAGGGATATATCCCCAGCCGTCGCCTCCGAGGGCATAAGCCTAGTTTAGGAAAATTTGCTGTAACCATTCCTTGAGACTGATGTAGTTCCCCAATTGATTTTATGGACCTTATTTCCCTTCCTCTAGTGCCACCACTGGGTAAAAACTTAAATTTGCCTACGGGAAATATAAAGATTTTGGGGGACACCCTGTTGTCGTTCTAGTTTATTGCCTTAGTTCCAGAAACATGAACGAGTTCCAGTGGCCACCAGATCAAAGGATATCATTGGAATGTGGTGGAACAAGAGAACTGCAGCATTTACAGTGTGTGGTGTGTATGTTTGTGTGTGCATAATTTTGTATGTACATATTTGTTTTGTGTGTATGTGCCTGCATGTATGTGCGTGTGTATGCTTGTGCATGTGCCTGTGCGTATGAGTGTGGATGTATGTACGTGTGTGTTTGTTTTTGTGTTTTATAGGTCATTACACATTATCCTGCATACATCTTTGGCACAGATGTTGTGCACCCGCTGCCTCATCAGGGGAAAATGCAAGAAAAGCTAAGGCTGTGAAATCAGCCATACATATGTGAACTACATAAAGGACATCAAACCACCTTGCCTTTCCAGTTCAATGTGTCATCAAAACTAAGTACCGATTATATGATCTGTAAAAGTCTAAGAAATAAAGTCACACAAATTAGAAAGGCCAGTGGAAACTTTTTTCTTTATCAGTGACGCAAAAGGAAATTGTAAGAAACTATGGAAAAACATTGATAAGCTACTTGGAAAGCACAAACCTACAAATAGAAGTGTAAAGCTTATGATGAATGGTTGTATCCAGAGTGATGACCATATGATTGGCAAATGTTTTAATGATTATTTTATAAATTCAGCACAAGAACTGAGTTAGACATTCTCAAAAATCCAACTTCCACAGTCCTTGGGCTGTGAAAATTCTACTCTTAAGTTTTCCCCTATTACTGCAGTGAAGGTTGAAAAAGTCATTTCAACCCTGAAAAATAGCAAACGCCTATATACATGAGACATATACAATCTTGATACAGCATTTTTTACACCACAGTAAATGGTACATTATCTCCATCTCTAGCATTCACACTAGGAGTCCCACAAGGATCAATTTTAGGGCCGTTGCTCTTCTGTTTATACATTAATGACTTGCCTTCTGTCTGTAATGATGTCAATATTTTAATGTATGCCGATGACACTGTTTTATATACTCATGGGAAAAGTGCGAGAGCTGGCCATGAAACTAACAAGGGTTATGAAATATGTTAGTAATTGGTTACACGACTCATGGCTCACATTAAACATAAAAAAGACTGCAGCCATGTTCTTTACTAATAGATGCAAACGTATTACTTATGCTGATATTGGTGTAAATGGGCAAAAAATAAAATATGTTGAGCAATTTAAATACCTGGGGGTAACTCTAGATCCAACGCTTAGTTTTAAAGGCCATGTCAAAAAGTTGAGTAACAAACTGACATATAATATAACTAATTTTAGACACATAAGAAACTCTCTTACCATTGAAGCATTAAGCACATTTTTAAATGCAATGATTATTCCACACTTGCTGTACTGTATTACATCCTGGTCTCAGGCATGTAAAACAGTCATGAAGTCACTAAAATCATTGTATAAAAGCAGTCTTAAGATTCAGTACAAAAAAACCATGTCATTACCATCATTGTCATGTTCTTGCTAAATACGGTATTTTGAGCTTTGAAAACTTGATAATACATTCAAATGTCTTTCTACTCCATAAAATTATTTGGAATGCCACTGCTCCCTCTCTGATAAAGTTTGTTACACTGTTCTAAAAAAAAAAAACATCACGTACAACTCAATCTGTTATGAGGGGTGAGTGTAGTGTTCCACAACGCAGAACTCAGTTTGGGAGCTCTTCCTTCTCATGTGTGGCTATGAGTCAGTGGAATGCCCTTCCCAAATAATCTATTTTATGTACAAATCCTCACACATTCTCATGCTTAACAAAGCGCTGGTTACTAAGTAAGCAAGCTTGCACATGTTTGTGAGATATAGGTGAGGGTGTGTATGTATGACTGTGAATGCGGTTATAAGAGGGGGATGGGGATGGTTTAACTGCACTCTGTATTATTGCATGTGTTGGTGTCTGAGAAAGAGTGAGAGATGTGGTTTTTAGGTATTGCTTCCCAGTCAGTTTGTTTCTTTTATTTTTTAATGTACTGAGGCCATCTCTTCTTTGCTTATCTTTCTTCTATTTTAGTGTTGTTATCCATTTTTACTAACCTGTCCAGGGTCTGCAGGTGGAAAGTAGTAAGTGTTGCTATAACCAGGCATAAAACTTCTTCTCTTGTTCTACAAGATTAATGTTTTTTTTGTGCATTGTCCCTGTTTTAAATAAACTCCTACTCCGACAGACTCCTATACCAGACATGTAGCACGTGCCAAAATTTAAAAAAATTCGAGCGGCACATTTTTATACTGAGGATCTGTCAGTCTCTATCTTTGACTATCGTTTGGCAGCTTTTTCATTATCATTATTTTTAATGCGTGATGTTAAGGCAGAGGAATGACTGATAAAGACGTAATCAAGCAGTTTAGTCATTTAGAACTGAGATACGTGCAAGCAGCATGTGAAATAAAACCATTAGAAACAAACACTGATGGAAATGAAAATTTGCCAATGAACACAATCATCGGTGAGTACAAATTGTGAATTTCTTCTTTTATTCTTTCTTTCTTCTTTTTTTATTTGCAAGTGTCAAAATGTTTGCAATGAAGTGCTTCGTACATGGCATATACTAACAGCTATTTCAGACTATGCAGTGAAAGACAGTAAAACTGTTTAAAGTTGTGAATGGTTGGAACGAAAGCCAACATACCAAAGAGTCTGCGGGACCGATGAAGGGAATCTGCGTTCTCGACCAGAAAAATTGATTCAAGCCATTCGTGGGAGAGTGAAAAAATAACGGGGGCGTGGCTGACCGACCGTTTCCCCAAACAATGACACGCCCCTTCCCCTTCGGCTCTTAGCAGTTTAATCGATCTCGGAAGGCACGCACAGTCCCCGCTGTATTCCCACCTCTCTGCTTCGATTAGTCTAGCCTTGGAACACTCAATCCAGTCCTCTCATTCAGGAACTGTTCCTTCAAGCAGTCGTTTTGTGAACAGACTGGGCAGGATTCGAGGTTGATACGGGCACAGGATCGATCGCAGACATAGTACATCTCTGTCAACTCTAATCTTAAACCCACACCCACGTCTAGCGGAATTTGAATTTTCCTCGATCAGTTGCAGCGAGACACGGTAAGACCCATTTCCCACAATAATTAGCCAGCTAGCTTGGTATTGCGAGGTGAAATTGTTGCTAATGGCTTTGTCAGTCAGTGTACTCGTCTGTTGTGAGGCAAACACAGTTATATATTCCGTGCTTGACCGCGGCATTTGCAGTCGTAGCTAAGTGGTGCATGTGTCGTAAGAGTTGTCAAAGCCGGTTAGCTTGTACCAACACAAGGTCCGATTGGGGCAGTGTATGTTCTGTCTTTGCATACAGAACGGTTGATCGCTAGCTGTGTTGCTAGCAGCAATTCTTCTTCATGGCAACTTGAACAGGTCTTCGCACTGTTTGGACTGTAGGCTACATCCTAGGCCGTTGTCAAATCTGAAGTATTTATCACAAGGCGTTTTTTGGACACTGAGCCATGGCGAATTTTCTTCACGAAGAGAAAATAAGCACCTGCTAATATGAGTAGAATGCCTGTCTGTAAATGATGCCTAACTGACACAGCAGTGTACTCAGTGGAACCGGATGAAAAGCAAATCTACCTCACATTATCTGGTGAAGTTGTTTGCCCTCTAAACGCATTGCTTCGCTTTCAAATAATAGCTGAGCTTATTTACCTTTCACATCACCATTCAGTGTTGGGTTTTTGTGATCAGTGAATGACTTTTGACCGCTTAAAAATCATTCATATGTTGCTCTAAACCTGGTTCACCCTCCCCTGGAGTGAATAGAAATGGAATATAATTTCTCTAGCACAAAGTGAACCGCTTATTGCAAAGTTGTTTCCATAACTAGAGAAAGTGATTGAAAAATAGTCATGTAGCTTACTGTATGTCCAACCATTTTCAGTGCTGTACAAAGTAACATATGTAATACCTGGAATGAGCGCTGTATTGTCGACCTAAATCTAAAACCTGACTTGACAGCTGCTGTGGACACAGCCTGGGCTTCAGCTGTCAGTCTGCTAGCGTAAACCAAACCGTATTTGTATGCAACAGTTATGCCGTAGTCGGCCTGAACGGATTTTTATGTTATTTGTATTTCTCGTAAGATTTCCGTTTGAAACGTTCCTTTTGAGGAAATCTTTTAAAATTGCAATGGCATCTAGCGAACAGGATTCTGTCCACAATATAATGGTCTTACGTTTGCTATCCCATTCATTTTGATTCACTTCAGTCTGTCATGTTTAAAGGTAAGGTACCAAAAACTGAAAGCTTGACTACTCCAGTACAGTTGGTGTATGAGAGAGAGATTTTTCTGTGTAAGTGTGTTAAATGGCCCATTTCTGTCCTCACTCACACAGCTCAGGACTCTGACGCATGAGAGTCCTTGTGGCCCAATGAAGACCCTGAAGCAGAGGGGTATTGAATGGCACTGAAGACTCGAGGTAAGCGCTTTGGAAGTGAATTTGAACTGGTATTGATCTGCGCCTTTGTGACACGGGTGACCTAGCTGAGGGAGACAGAATTGATCTGCTCTCCCAAACCCCTTAGTACCATTTCCACTGCAACAATGTGTGGGCGGTTAGGCCGAGGCCAGCGATGGCATGTGGGTGTCAGGTGGCAGAATGTGACTCTCAGCAGGGCGTAACAATGACATAAAAATATATTGTTAGTCGTTGCCTCTGAAATGAGTCTACGTCTGTCTCCTTTGAGCCATTTGCTGGGATTTTAAAAAACGATTCTCGGTCTCGTAAACGAGAGTTACAGTGAATTGTGTCAAGGAAGGACCAGCAGGTGCCAGGTTTCCTGAGGTAATGCGTCTGGAGCCAAGCGCAGCTGCAGTGCCTTTTAGCAGTTTTTTTCCCCCTTTGCCTCAATGTTTTATCAATACAAGACTTTCAGTGTCAATATGGCATTGTGTAGGAGACCTTGGTGCTCAGATGACTGATGCAAGCGCATTGAAGGGAGCCGTTTTAGGACGAGTCTGAAGCGCAGGTAATTTGCAAGTGAAAAACGCACGCGGTTTAGAGGCAGTGATGCTGTTATTTAAGCAAATTGGCCACGTGGTGGACTGGGCACTGTTTAAACCTCTGACTGTTACTGTTGCTGCCGAATGCTTGTGTGGTGTATGGTGTGGTTAGAGCTGGATTTTGGTTGTGCATGTTGGTTCAGCTATAGGATGCTTTTCATTCTGCCGACTTGTGCTTCCTCGTGTTCTCTCTCCTTCCATGATCCCTAAACCGTTCTCCCTCCGTCATCTTGGAGGATCTTCTAATCCCTTATATAAATGCAGTCCATTTGCCATTTAGCTTTTATGCACCTCAAGGAGACACGGAAAGGAGGAGAGAGGAGGCTTCTGAAGGAGTTTAAAGTGAGGAAACACAGGTGTATCCTCAGCAGAAGCCTTTTATCCAGTGGTGCAACGGTTAAATGCCGCCCCTCCACGTGTGACATCGCTTAATGGAGCGAAGGATTTCTCGATTGGCAGCTTTCGGCTCCTCTGTCTTTGCGGTGCTTCCTCGCATCTTTCTCGCAGATCCTCGCTGGGAGGAGCCAAGACGTGGTGAAGAGAGGAGACACATTAGCATAATGAAAAGCACCCATTGTTGTTGGTGCTCTCTCTAGCCTTGGAAATCAGCAAATTGCAAAGGAAAGGAATTTCAGGGAGATGCCCCTGCCCTTGAAGAACACGAGCTGCAGGTAATGTGGGTACAACTCAGACTGTTACCAGCACGCATGTGTGGATGTGGTCCACACGCCGCTTCTCTCTGCTCTTCTACCTTCACGGCCGTTATTATTGCCTCCTGTCTCAAAGTGGATTAGAATGTAGGAATGAGTGTTGCCCTTCCATCCCTCCATCTGTCGTGCTCTTTCACCAGCCCAGAACTCTTAAGCCATTCAATATTTCTCAACAAAATTGTTTAGATGTGCCTTCTTTTGTGTGTTGCGTCCCTACACCACGTTTTGCTTCCAAGCCAGATATCAACCATCCCATGCTAGGGGATCGGAGTATTTAATGCTTGTCCTGTATGGTCCCTGAGGTTCATTACCTCCTCTTGGCATTTGTTTGCGGTTTTGAGTGAAAATGTGAGAGGTCCTGTTTTAGGTGAGCATTAATGCTGTGTGTCTGAGGCATATCCTCATGACGGATTAAGGCGGTCTCCGTAGGGATCCAATGCCCGTTTTCCTGTGGTTGTCCCAGGTAACAGTTGTCCAGTCCACGTTTCTTTCTTCCATTTACTTGCTCTGCCTTTGCTGGTCGTGCATCATTTACTGCTCAAATGCTTCTCTTTTTGGGTCATCTCCCCAGAGCTACCAGAGATATTTTGCCTGGAAATTTTATGAGCAAGATCTCTCAAAAACATGTAAGGCATTTTTAAACGTTGGCTTCATAGTTTATGATGGCAGAGGCATCCAGATGGTTCTGCTTTGGCTACAGTCTGCTTTATATGGTTTGATAAAAAAAATCAACAGTGATCATAGAGCCTTGGGTGGTTGGTAACCTGCTCCTCTAGGTTTATGTTCAGTTTTTTATGGTGCTCAAACTGTAGTTAGCCCAGGCACTGTCTCAAATCAAATGTTATTGTCAAATGAACAGTTAACAACTCAGCATTGCTGCCTCTCCACATTGCTGTAGGCCACTTTACTCAGTTTGTGAGCTTTTTTTGTGTTTCATGAGGGGGAAAAAATCCTCGGCCAAAATACTGGTTGGAAAGCACATGCCGCAGTTTCTCTTGCATTTTCTTCAGAAAATGTGCCTTTCTAGGCGGAATTTGTGTAAATGCTGACTGTGAAAACGCGTGCGACTCGCCCCCAGGTGTAGCTTGTGCAAAATTAAGAGGGATCAATGGAAAACGCAGTGTCTTACTGCGGCCTGAGATGGGGTGCGAGGTGCAGAGCATGGAATGGGCGGTATCTCCTGGGAACTGGTCTTCTTCGTGCTGATGTAGGATCTGCATGTATCTGCTATGCATTGCTTTCCTGTCTAATGACCTCAAGCAGTCAGGCCTTTCTGTGAATAAAGATGGTAGGGCAATAATTGTCCGGTTGTATGTGGTAGTTGATGGCTTAGCGAGCTCTGTCTCTTCAAGGTCTCTCTCGCGATCTCGCTCTCTTTCTTTCTCAGTCTGTTAATTAAGAAAACATGTTAAGAGTTGTCTGTAGGGTTGTTTTCTCCTGTTTTACTGCTTCTGCTCAATACTCTGTGTTTGTTTACTGAACTGATGCTGCTAGCTGCGCTAATACTTCCTAGGTTTTGTGTGTTTGTAAATTTTCTGCGACTCATGCTAAGTTGTACAAATGTCTTGCGATTAATTCAGCCCCGGAAGCTTCCAGTTGCAAGCCCAGGCTGTCTAACGTCATTCCGCTCTGCCACTGCACTTTTTTCTTGCATTTCAGCCCTGTCCATTTGGCTGTCTGCAGCTGTATTCCAGCAACCTTACCAAGCCGTGATCTGAGGAGTTTTTATTCTGTGCCTGGAGGAAGATCTGGATCCTCCGTCCGTCCGTCCGTCCGTCCGTCCGTCTGTCAAACTTATTTTCTGGGCCAGGACTCCTAAACCAGTCAATATTTCTCAATTAAATTATGCATACATCTTATAGTACACTTGTGCCTTTTCATACTGCTGTCCATCTGTCTGTCCACCTGTCCATCCTTTCATGGCATTATGTTTCCAGGTCAGATCTCCAGCATCCCAAGGTAGAGAATCTTGACTATTTTCTGCTCTTTATTGCTGTTTTGTGGTACAATTTGAGCCTTAAGAGACGAAAAGTGCCATTAGTGTCTCTCTGCTCTTCTCTATCTCCATGTTTCTCTTTTCAATGCTTTCTCTCGTGAGAGTCCTGGTGAGTCACCGCTAATTTTGTGAGAAATAAATAGATTCCGCATGAGATGACTTTATCGGCTGAGCTAATTTACACACATAAGGCAGGACACTGGGAAGTCATATCAGTGAAACGTGACCATTTCGCTCTTCTGATTCAAAACCTTTCTGGAATGAAATGAAGGACGATGCCCTGCTGTTGTGAAAGGGGAGTGGGAAGCGTTTATTGTCTCTCTGTCCTCGTCTGTGCTGTCACCTTTACACCTGAAAGCGGAGTCCTTGGCTGAATGGTCTTGCCTCAGGCTAGCCAGAAAGTTCTCTTAGCCTTTTTAGTGCTCATTCACCCTGCCACATTTAATCCTATCAGATAACAAACAGTTTGCGGTTCACTGTGGGCCTGCCGTTAACCTGTAATTTGCAACACTGATGATCTGAGCAACTTGTACAATGGAAATGATGGGAGCGGCTGAGGATAGGATCGGTGATCACAGCTGACGGCTGATGTTTCTAGAAAGTGCACGGTATTTGTAAGACTGGAGCATCGTCACGATTGGGCTAATTGTTCCCACCTGACACCTGCTCGAGTCTGTTTACTAAATCTGCCTCGGAAACTGGCTTTCGGAGGATGCGTCAGTCTCACTTATTCAGTTAATTGAGTTTGCTTGGCGCTCTATTTAAGTGCTCTCTGTGTTGCATGAGCAGTGTGTCTCTTGTGTGATGCGGTGGTCAAGGCGTTGAAGTCCTCTGGTATGACAGCGGCTCCATTTTAAGGGGCCGAGCACTGTCCCAAATGTCGATTTGCTATTTATTTCAGACCAAGAGAGAAAAAAGAAGCAGCTTAACCTGTCTATGATTCACAGATATGAATGTGCCGTCACTTCCCTGTTCTGTTGATAGGCCGACATCTGAGCAGCAGTAGCGGCGAGAGATTACTCTCTCGTGGGGATAATCTACCTGTACAATCACTGCGAGCGTTTATTACCATCCGACACCGTTCCTCGACAGTCTTTCACCGCAGGCAGGCGGGCTTTGCAGCTATCTCGGCGCCTGCCGAAGAGCTGTATATCTGAATCTCTCCCTTGTGTGTCTACATTCGAATAAAGCTGGCGGCAAATTGAGCTGATTGATTAGAGTCTTCGTCTGTGTGCCACAGGAGTGAAGGGGCTCGGGTTGTAATGCCTGTAGTCGCGTTGACGAGCGAATACAATGCGAACACTGAAGTCGACAGGCCCTGCAGGTGTGCTGGGCAGTGTGTAGCGGAGTGCGTGGGCGAAAAGACCTGCCTAGTGGGGACACGTAAGGGTGGCCAGCGCTGGTGAGCTGTTCTTTGTTTTCATCAGGTGCCTTAGACTCAGGAAACTAGTTGAAGTGAGTTGGTGGTGTAATTGCCTTAATTGTATCCCCACGTACAAAAGTATTGAGTTCCGCTCCCCATCTGCATCCGTGCATGATTCTCATAGTCGCTCTACGAGCTACAACTAAGTTAAATCGGATTTGGTGCATTTTTGGTGGGTTTATTAGTGGTGGTAAAGCCACACTACCCATGGATTTTGGTCAGAATCCGCCTTTGCAAAGGAGGAATTTTGGCCCAGTAAGGGAAATGCAGCCTACGGTCGTGGGCTTTTGGGCAGTGATCATTTAATTGATGAATAACAGCAAACACCAGTTGCCTCTTTGGTTCTTTGCGACCAGATTTGGCGGACCATGTAGTAGAGCTAGGCGTTCAGCCCTACCTATAGTAAGTTTTTGAATCTTAATTTGCATGGCCCTCTCAATAGTCCAGTTTGAGTTGCTCTGGCTGTCTCTTTCTCTTTAAAGCTCCCGTCTTCATATTTGCCCGCAGGTTTGAGTGAAGTGTGTACTGCCACTTAAAATGTCCTTCCTGCCTGCCACATCAGCCACCACATCCTGTCCCACTTGAAGGGTCAGGCCATCATGTTTTGGCAGTAATTTGCATGGCTTTCTAGCTCGCCCTCGGGCTGGTGACGCCTGGAGATGCGGTGATAAATAGAGCTGTTTGTATCTGTCTGAAGTCTCGGGAATGTGCTTGGGGACGTGATCTGAGTGACAAACATATCAGGAATGTAATGCCACGCACAGCGGCCTACATGGAGAAAACTAGTTTGGCCAAAAAACTGGGAAAACAAGGAAATGCGAAGGTCAAGTTTGTTTTGTCGTCTGGACGCGACACTGCATTTCTCACTTCTGGTTGAGGAAAGACTAGCTCCTGCAGCGAATGGTGTGTATAATGCCTGAAATGCACCTGCTGTGTTCAAACCTGCGGAACTTCAGGCCTATTGTAAACTCTAGTGGACACTTCAAGGTTTCCAATGATCCCAACTATGTCCTGCTGAATTACCGGTAAATATGTATAAAATGATGTTCAAGATCTATACTTTCCATTTGATTCAATGCTGTGGCCATAAAATCTGGCTTCCTCAGGTGGAATATTTCTCTCACTATAAGTGTGATGTAGCTTTAATGAAACGCTACAGTCAGCAGATACAGAATATGTTATGTGACATTGTCCTACAAAAAAAATGTTTTTTTCTGGCTTTGAACCTACAGTACTTAAGGGAAAACTTAAGTGCAAAGTTCGAGTTAGAGGGGTCAAACCGCTCTGAACGCACATGACTCGTACTAGGCAGTTTACACTGTTCTGTCCTACACAGAGGCAGATGGCTTGGGCGTCCTTTTGGTCCTCAGTAGGGAAGGTCGAAGCTTGATGAAATATGACAACCCTCCGTTTTTTTCCTCGACATTAAGGGCAGTCGCCAGCGCATTGACATTTAGTCCGTTCAGGGCCACCGGGCATCTTTTACATTTAGAAGCTGTAGTGTCATGCGCAGTGACACAGGAGCAAGCTAATTGGAGCCCCATTTCCTGTCCTGTCAAGATAACGGCCATTTTAGCTCACGCCCTCTGCTTAGTGAACTGCCACACAGTCAGAAGTGATTGATTGCAGCTGTTATTTGATGGTGCAGCAGAGAATACATTGGTCTTTCTCCTTGGTGACGGTTTCATGAAAATTCTGGTGATCACAAATGATATAATTGATTTCACTTGATTTAATCCAGGTGTTTGAACAGCATTCTTTTTTAAGAGATGCCTTAAACATTTCCCTGATTTTCAGGTCAGTTGAGATTGACGTAGATGTGTTATGTTGTAATTACCAGCAAAAATGCCAAGAGATTAAGCTCCACTGTAGGGCTGTATTGGAGTAAGCTTCTCCCTAATTAAACTGGTCATTTTATTTGTGTGAAATCTGGCTGAAGAGTGTGTCAATCACCGTTTCTGATTGCAGTGACATTTGCACATTGATTCCGGTTGTATCCTCGACTATTTCAGTTATTTTTGGCTGTCGGGCCACAGCTGTATCCAGCTCTGTTAGCTTAGCCTATTCCCAGCTTTGTTAGCCCCTATAATTTTCTGTTTTTAAACCCTGAAGTTGTCACAGTGCCATTCACACCTACGTACGCTAACTCGCACTTGTCCAGGCTATTTTCAGCAATCCCAGTGAACTGGCACTTACGTGCCTGTCAGCGTTCTGTTGCTGGGAGGCGCTAATACGGAAATAACCTGACACAAGTGATTCCAGTCAGGAATCGACCGTAATCTGTAGTTGTAACAAGACTTTCTCTTCCAAATTTCTTCATGGGCTCCACCCAAGTGGTCCATCTGCTGTGGTTTGGCTTGAACACAACTGCAGTTATTCCGTGACGATAACGCTAAGGCTGCCTGTATTGCTGGCGATCGGCTTTCTTACTAGCCATTACATTGGTTATCTTGCTGGCATGGTATCCAATGCAACCTGCAGTCAAATTGACCGAGGAGGAATCTGTTTTTGCTGGAGTAAAGTGGGATTAAGGGCCTTGCATTAGTTATGTCACATTAGCTGAAACTTTATACCGAAGCCACTTGCAGTTAATTAGACTGAGTGGTTGATGCTTCGTGGCCAGATATAGGCTAGAGGGCCTTGTACAAGGGCCAAACAGCTGCACTGATCTTATTTTAACTACAATGGGCCTTTAACCACCAACCCGCTGTTACCCTGTGAAAAACTTGGCCTCTGCGGTTCTCAGCGGACAGTCTTCCACTAGGTTTTGGAACTGTGTCCATGGCGGTATATTTCTCCCTCATTCTTGCTGATAGGCTTGGAAACCCTGTTAGCCTGGGCAGATAAGTGCAGCTGTACAAAATCTAGCACACAGTGGTGCCCTGGAGAAACTGCTGGGATCTGCGTCAGAGTCAGGTTTTCACTTTGTGGATGCTTGTGAAGAGCAGCGGATGGGGGCTGCGGAGGTGAGCTGTGTACTAAAGGGTGACGAGAGGTGTGTGTGTGTGTGTGTGTGTGTGTGAGTGAGAGAGAGTAGTATTATACTGCCGGCAGGCGGTATAATAACTCACTGACAGATATATTTTGCCATGACCTCCCAATATGTCCTCACTTATCATCTGAGCTGCCTCCACTGGACTGTCACTGAGTTTCAGCTAAACGTTAGCTTTGTCTACTTGAACACTGACTATCTGACCATGATGGTCCTGTAAACTTGCACCCTGAGCCGGCTAAAGGAGGATGAGTAAAGTTTGTTTCCTCCCAAAGTCTCTTTCCGTCTCTGGCTTTGTGGTGTTCGGCCAGGATTATCTGTGAGTCTCGTTGTAAGAGTTCTTCATGAAATGAACTAGATGAATTATTATATCTGTCCTGTATCCTTCCAGAGCTGCCTACTCAAACCAGCCCCTGAGTTTCAGTCTGAATGGGGTTTGACTGCCTCAGGGTCATAGTAATTTTCACCCGTGTCCAATGCCCGAACGCTGCTGGTGCTAGCTAGCTGCTAGCTGATTACGGCCTAACAGCCTTTCTGCCTGATGCTGCAGCCTTTATGTGACTGAAGGTCTCATTTTATTTCCATCGATGTCAACGTTGCGTATTCACACGAGGAACAGATGCATACTTGATTAAATGTGCCTTTATAGTTTTTTCTTTATTTTATTTTATTTTTTTGGGTAGATTTCAAGACTGCAATGCCAGCCTCTATATTGCTCGTAGCACTTTTTAATTAAGTAATATTTCAGTTTTCAGCTGCTGTACTCAGTTAGCTCGATTATGAGGATCACTTGCTGTAATTACTGTGTTGGTTTAGCTGAATGACTCTCAGTTGTAACACGTCTCCTGTGATGAATTACGAATGAGCTCCTGGTCTCCTGAAGGTGAATCTTGATAACAGTCTCAGTAATAGTACCTTACACAAAGGTTCACTGGAGCATAGCGGCTCCTAAAGTTGACAGCGATTAAGTCTGAACATCCTGACGCACACGCTAACTTTCACACTTGCAGAGTGTCTTGTTCCCGCCTGCTGCCTTTAAGCGCAGGAGGAGCAGAACAGTAGCGCCCCCCCCCCCCCCACCCCCCCCCAAGCAGCGTAACCGGCGTCGTTTATCGGAGCATTCGTGCGTGACAGGGAAACCAGAGCCTCATGCTAAATTGCGGCAGTTTGTCGGGGACATCGTCTGGCCTCTGCAGCTCATTCAAAGGTAATGAGTGCGTGTTCCAGAGATAAGGATCCCAGACGCTAACACATTCGATGCGGATGACGGCCCAGCCTTTTTATGCAAGTAAAACATTGGGGGAAAATGGTGAACTTTTCAAATTTGCTCTGTTGGTTCCCCCACAGTATGGCAGTTATTTTTCTTTCCTCCTGAACTTAAAAGCGTTTGAGTGTGAGAGAGACTCGGTGCTGCTCAGAGGTATTACTCTCCGTTAGCGAAATGGTCCTCTGTGGTTGTTTACGGTGAGAAGGATTGACGAAGGACACACGAGGGCACCTGCAATTCACACTTCTCTCCCTGGCAGGGACTAGCTGCAGTCCTCCTCCCATTAACAAAAAGAGACCATTACGACAGTGCGCTGGTATCAATTCGACACGCTCAGGCACCAGCTATAGTCTCTCCTGGCTGCAGTGGAATTGCCTGCTTTATAAAATGAGTCTTTGTGGAGCTCTTCAGAGAGACCAAATACAGGAGGTGTTTAGATACAGCTGCTGGGGCCTCTCTCTCGCAGCAGGCATCCGTTTCACTCCGAGTCAAACTGGTCTCGCCAGGTCACTGTGCCTCAGTCGTTAGCCGACAGTAATTCAGGATTATCGTCCGTCGAGAGTCATTGCAGGTTTTGGTTTGGTAGTTCATTTTCAAGTGCATTTCACCATGGTAGAGTGGGACTGTGAAAAATGACGCAAGGGTTAGTTTCAGTTGTGTCTGGTCGTGGTTGGGTTTGTGTCAGTTTGTGTGTTCTTGGTATGTTGCGTGTGTACCCTTTGCGTATAAATATTGTAATCTTTCATTTTTTCATGACATTTAGGCTGTACCCAGTAGGTGGTCCTGCTTGCGCGCGTTCGGCCCTATTCCCACAGTTATGAGCTGAGGTGACTGTTAGTCCCTGACCCTGCGCTCGAGTGGTTCCCTTCTTCTCTTCGGCAACGTGCTACTACAACTCTCTGAGTGCTGACCGGGCCCTGCATCTCCCACATGCTGTCAGGGTGCCAGGACGTCCTGGTGCCAGCGATCCTCACACGCTTCTCTTTATGGCTCTGTGCACCCCTGCCAAATAACAGGCCCTCAAATTCCCTGCCAATCAGACCATCTACCTGGTTTCTGTGTGCTGTCATCATCAGGTCTGACGATGTCAATTTTTCTAAGTTGTAGGACGGTTTGCCACTGCAGTATACCACTCAAATATCCTGTTTCTTCCTCCTCTGAAGAGGCAGTCTTGTAGCCCCATAATGTTGCTCTGTGTTCAGCGAAAATATTTGTTGTAGCGGTGAATGTTTGGTATGAATGCGCTGGTGGGGAAGAATGTTTTCTTGTGTTGCAGATGAGGATTGTGCACTTGTGGTGGGGAGTGGCTGTGAGGTCATCTCGCAGCATCTCAACACTTTATTTTTTTTTTCCCGTCGCTCAGACGCCTGGTACGCTGTGATTGGTGGAATGCTGTGATGCGGGCGGGACTCTGAAACCCCTCCTCCCTACCCAGGCTTCTATCCTGTTGAGTTCGGATGGCCGATTTGAAGGCTACCTTTTAATGCACAAAAATACATTCTCATTTCCTTCAATCATTTCTGTCTGGAGTATGATTGGAGCCAAGTGGAGGAATGAAAGATTGATTTTCTTGAGGATTGGGAGGCACCCAAAGAGACGTCTGAGAGCAGAACTACATGTGCCACTGCACATATTTATGATGAACGCGGCAGTGGGTTTTTGGGGTGTTTTGGAACTGTGCGAAAGTGTCACATAGCATTTGTGTGGCAATCGGTATCAAATCACCCAGTTTGAGAGGAAGTTCCTGGTTCGCCCTCTCTTGGATTCCCCCCAAAAAAATTCTCAGGTCCTCCACTGCCAACACTTACAGAGAAATCTCAGACATGAGGTCAATAATTATAATAGCTTTGAAACTACAGCCCTTTGAAATTTTAATTAATTTTATACATTCTGCCAAACAAGCCTTTCAGTCCAACTTCTGACATTCATAGGTCCTTTGTAATGGCATTTACAGCTTTGAAACTTTGAGACTAGAGCAGAATTTTTCAATAGAATTCAAACGTGTAATCAGATCAGATATATCTTGTGTCCATTATTTTCAACAAGGCTCTGAAAGTGGCAGGGAATTCAAAACGTAACAAAACGGCACCCTTTTGGAAAGCTCGTCCCTCAAGCAGTATGCTAGAGAATAGAGATGCACCGATGCAGCTTTTTCCCCATCCAATCCGATACCGATACCTGGGCTGAGCATATCGGCCGATATCCGATACCGATCCGATACTACTGTTGAATGAATGAACCGTATACCTTCCCATGTGAGCGAGGGCATCAGACTTGACATAAACATTTAGCCTTGTTAAAAAAAGGTAACAAATTAACACAGATTTAAATGTACTATATCAGCTGCCTGAAACCCAACAAACAATGGCTTAATTAACTTGTTCAAAAATCCAAAATAAACAGAAGTAACATGTAAACATTTTGTGCAAACAGCAATTATGTCTCCCCTTCCTGGGGGGGCGGGGAAATATTGTTTTTGCCTGAATTCCCGTTGGCATAGGTGTTCCCATTAGTTTCCGGAGCATAACTCTGAAACTGTTCAACCAATTCTCACCAAATTTGATATACTGTCTCTCCATAACATGTAGATGTGCCTTTTGAGGGTTTGAACTGCTTTTGAATTTTATTTTTTCTGTTTCCATGGCAACAATTTGGACTTAGGCATATTGTAGGGTGGGACTCGTTTCTGGACCATAACTCTAAAATGTGAAATGGGGGAAGGGGGAGACATCTGTTTTTGCGTGTAAAAACCATTGTAGTTCAAAATCTCATCTAATATAAAATATAGCAGCTAACAAGTGGCTTAAATAACTAAAATAAACAAAACAAAATAAACAGAAGCAATACTTTCATGTAAACATTTAGTGCAAACAGATATTCAAAATCTATTCTAATATAAAATATAGTTGCTGAACCCAACAAACAGAAGTGGTTTAATTAACTTTTTCAAAATTACAAAATAAACAGAAGTAGCCTAACTCTTCCAAAACATTTAGAAAATCAAAGCAGGTAACTAACTTAAATAAAATGTAAGCATTTTTTGCTCACCTGACCTGCTTCGTCATCAACGACAGATAGGGGCTGCGAATCCAAAACAACAAACTCCATAACCTTCTCTGTTATGTTGGTTGCTTTCACGCTGCCGGTGTTCCGTGCCGAAAAACCTCGTGCTGGAAAACCTCGAGGTATATCGGCACGCACAATGTCCCGTGCCCGAAAGCTTTGCGTGTCAATAAGCCTCGTTTGCCCAGATGTCTCATAAAGGGACGAGGCTTTTCGGCACCGAACACCGGCTTAGCTCGGGGCTCCGCGTGCTTTTTAGCATGGTGCTTTTTGAGGTGCTTATTTAAGTTTGTGGTATTAAATTTACCAACTTTATCACCACCCCTCTCAACTGTCGCGTTGCAGATATTGCATGTTGCAGTCGGACTTGTTGGCGTATCAACTTTGAAATGTTTCCAAATAGCAGTCTTGGCTCGCTCCGGCGCTTCTTCCATGTTGCTCCGTGTTTGCTCATCACTAGCTGCTGTGCGTGCTCTGCGTGATGACGTAACTGGCGTTGCAAACACAGAATTGAAGTGACTAGATGGCTGTAACTGTATTGCTGGGTATGATATTAATAATAAAGAAATGACTGGATCGGAATGCTGGATCGGCCTCATTCACCCGATATCCGATCTAGCTAATTAGTCAATATCTGAGCCAATATCAGATCCGCGTATCGGATCGGTGCATCTCTACATAATCGTTCTTTTCCCTTGTCATTTACAATAATAATAAAAATAATAATGCATCAGTTTTATATTACGCTTTTCTGGGCACTCAAAGACGCTTCACAATGGATACATTATTCATTCACTCACACATTCATGCTCTGATGGTGGTAAACTACATTTTTGTGGCCACAGCGGCGCTGGGGCAGGCTGACGGAAGTGTGGCTGCCAGTATGTGTCTACGGCCCCTCTGACCACCACCAAACATTCGCACACAGCATGTTTTGCTGTATATTGCATGCTTTTATGGGTGGGGGAAACCAGAGTATCCGGAGGAAACCCACGCAAACACGGGGAGAACATGCAAACTCCACACAGAAAGGCCCCAGGATTTGAACCTACAGCCTTCTTGTTGTGAGGCCGTAGTGCGAACCACTGTGCCACCCAATAGTATAGTATGGGTCACACTTTATTTGAAGTGTTGCTCATAAAGGCTTTATACAGCATGTATAATGCCTTCATACATGAGTCATAATGTCTTCATAAATCACACATAAGCGAATGTCATGCTTTTTAAAGGGAGAAATAACACATCCTTATTCAAATTGTGGTGCCATATGTGACAAAGACAGTGTCACTTAGCTGAAAATGTCACCCATTATCTCAATTAGCCGCTAGCTAAGTGACATCTTCAGTTTTATCACATCTGGCATCACATACTGATGAAGGGTGTGTTATTTCACCCTTTACAAAGCATGAAGTTTCGTTATGTATGATTTATGAAGACATTATGTCTCATTTATGAAGTCATTATACATGCTCTATAAAGCCTTTATGAGCAACACTTCAAATAAAGTGTGACCATAGTATGTATTAGGCCCTGTGTATGCAGTGAGCATATTTATCACTGCTATAGGTTTGTCAGAATAATTTTTTGAAATATGCTCCATTTTCAGATTTCTGCAAAATTGCCTGTTTTCGTGTCCTCATTTGACCTGTTGACCATCATTGTCATATTTGTACCATGTATTGTCTGAAGATGATCTGCTTGGTGGCCTGGGGCCTTCTGGGCAATTTGCAGTGGAATGACCCGTGTCCTCAAATATCAACAACACATTGCTCATGTTCTTTGGTGGGGAAGCACCGGGGCAGGGGGCAGCTAGGAGTCATTGAATGTGGAAATTGCAGCAAACTTGCCCAGTTTTCATCAGAGTGTACACTTCAAAGAACCCCATTGCGCAGTGGTGGCCATTTATTTTATCATCAGTTCTGTTTTCCAACAAGGTTGATTATTTTTGGCGTATTCTGTCATGGTTCTCTTTCTCAATGCCGTTGTGTAATGTCGGAACAATAAATCTGAGAAGCGCATTTTGAAAATCCCGTTATCTGGGGTTTCAAATGGGTCAGGCCTGACGCTGGGTCCCTCGCTTCTCAGTTTCTCGTGGGATCTGCCTGCATTTACCAGAAAACGGACTGGATTTGCTCGTAATACTTTGCACTTAATAGCCTGAGGAATCGTCAGAAGGTAATAATACGAATCATACCTCGCCCCTGGGGTTTTTCCCGTTATGTGAAGCTTTTAGAGTGGGATACGTTACCATATCAAATTTATCTTCCGCCTTACCTTGAGCTGTCTGTATTTTCTTCACTCCAGTCATTTTTAAAAGCCTGTTCTTTTTTTAAAACTGTATCTCTTTATGTCCCTGACTCATTTACATTCCTTTTTTATGCATCATTTTGATCCTGCATGTCTATGCTTGACTGCCATTTTATGAACAGTCATATTCTATATTTGACCTACTCGTGAGCTGATTGGCTGACTAGTGAGCTGATCTGCCGAATGAGAAGCTAATTGGCTCACTAATTGATTGAGTCATTGACATTGACCTGCATGTTTTCCCTGAAAGTTGTATCTGGTTTCTTCATAACCTTTACTGTAGTTATTTATATTTCACAACCCTTCCTGTCTGTCCATTTGTACTGGATGTTCACTGATGGTTTGTTTTGGCTGGAGCTGCCTGCGTTCATTTTCAAACATCCCCAGTTTGATCCCGTCAGGGTGAAATCTCTCCATTGTTCACAGTACCATAAGCAGTTCCTACACAAAGTAAAATGGTTGTACCTTCTTGTATGGGTCAGCGTATGTCGTAACTAACAGTTCTGTTTCAGTACTCGTGTGTCTGAATTTAAATGTGACCGATTTTACAGTCTGTACAGGGTTTATTTCTGTCTCTTGTGCAATAAATGCTGTAACTGGCGTCAGCTCTCCCATTCCCGAGACCAGCAATAGGAAAGAAATTATTTTCTCTTTTGAGAAGTTCAAATGACTTTAAAGATTTGTGCATGTTTTCATTTCCAGCTTCCTGACTCTTTAAATGTGTGCTGTACTTAATTAGTAGGTTGTGGTGATTTTGTTGGATAGTTCCACTCTTCAACTCCATATGTGGGTCCATCAAATGCTTAAGTCAAACCTGTGGGACTGCAGGCCCATTCTCCATGGAAGAGGAGATCCTTTGGTTTCCCAAGATCCCAAATTTGTCCCGCTAAATTACGGGGCAACGTGCAAAATGATGTAGAAGATCTAAATATTTTCTAGTTGATGCAATCTTGTGGCCATAAAAACATGGCATCCTGGTGTTACATATTTCTCAAAATATGAGTGTGATGTAATTTCAGTGAAGCGCTGCAACAATCAGATATGGGGTATGCATGTGACATTTTCCTATGATAAGAATTTTTTTTTCTAACATTCAGCACACTGGAAGGGAAATTCAAGTGAAAATCAGCATTTGAGGGGTTAATTAAGAGTGACCAGTAGAAGTTGTGACTGAAGAGCCGAGCTCAAGCTTGTCTTCTTTTATTTGGTCTCTGTGCAGACAGTCTTAAAGTGCATCCACAGTCTTTAACCCAGGGCTGCCTTACTCTGTCCCAGGAGACCTACTGTCATGAAGGTTTTCACTTCCACCTTAACGAAGCACACCTAATTCAACAACTGCAAATTCTGTAATTAGCTGCTGGAATCATGAGTCCTAAATAAGTTGAGAAATGGAAAGGAATATTGATCTCCAGGAACTGTTATGGATGATTCTGGTCTTGTCCGCTCATGGCAACTTACTGGAGCCAGGGAAGAACTGTTTTGAGTCCTCTGGATACCTGTAATGTTTTCTGTTGAGCTACAGTGTGGGAGGAGCCTCTCTCCTGAGTGATTGACATGTACTTGGCAGTGGCCTCCCCCCTCAGTTTGAAGTTATCTTGTTAAATTAGCATAATGTTTTTTTTTTTTTTTTTTACATCATCTTGCTTTCACCATGAAATGGCCTTGATGCCAAGACGGTGTATGTTAACTGGCTAAATAACTTGCTTCCAGTTAAAGAAAGCCTTGATCTAATTAGAGGGGCTTTGTTCCTGGGGTCTGTGGCCTGCTGACCTGCACTGACCCTACTGTCAGGGCTCTGTGAGTAATGTTGTGATCAGCCTGTCTGGGGATACTGCTCCCTGCGCCATAATTACAGCTGTCAACACCCGTACGGGTCGGATGGTGTTACAGGACCTAACAACAAGCTGTCTGTCACCAGACACCGGGCAGCTCCTTTCCCTTGGTCCCTGGAGTTCTGAAATTCAGTGTAGATGCCAAGTGCCTGGTTGTCATGAAAAGTACAACCCCCAACTATAAGGGTGATCGGAGCCGAGCTTGTTTAGCTGCTTGCTTTTTTCGTGTGTCTGTGGTTGCCGACATGTGCTGTCAGGGTGGATGGTTTGGGAGTGCTCTCAGTTTCTTCTAGAGCTCGTTTCAAACGTGTCTGCTGCCGAGGTGCGGGCGGCTGTTTGTGCCTCCATGCTCCCCAGATCCCCGTCTGTTGACACCATCGGCTGAGAAACTGCCTGACTGAATCAAGCTATCACTGCAGTGCTGGGAAATTCCTGCGATTTCTGCTTTACCAGGGTAAATGCGGACGAGAGCTCGGAGGTCCAGCGTGATGAACGCCCCCAGCGGAAAGTAGCCTAATGTTTTCTGCTCATCGCCATCTTTCACATTATTGTGGTGTACATATTTCTTGGAATTGTTTTCCTCGGTAAATGATTTCCTTGTCGCGACGCAAGTAAAATGCATCTCTCCACTTCATTGAGAAAACAGAATGCAAAGTATTTTTGTCATCAAGTGTTGAGTTACAATATAGACTTGGCCTGCTGTATTGATACTGTACTATAAACTGTACCTGAGTCCGACTGTTACATTTTTAAAGACTATTTTAAGGCTCCTCGCTCACTGTCTTTATTCCTTGTTAAGGGATGAGAAGGTTACTAACTGACGATCATGTCAGATGAGCAGGGCTCATTAGTCATTCCATGTCAAAACATCAGAGGCCTTTTGACTGACCACCTTTGATTTACTTCATACCTCATTTATACCATGGTCTGGGTGAATACTTTTTTCCGATTGGCTGGCAAAACTGTGGAACCGCACAGGTAGTTCGGCTACAGTAGTTTCACCGTTCGAAATTCATTCACTAGCCAACCTGTAACCATAGCAACGATAGAGCTAGTATTTAGCTGGGTATAACAGAAACCTAGCTACTCATTTATCTCCAGTAACGCAAAATTCGGCGGCGTAATGCAAGTCGCGTCCTGCGGGGCGGTTGACAATAAGTACTCAAGCGATCATGAGCGCCAATATTATAGCAGCAAAGTAATCAGGCTTTATTCATTAAACGATTGTAATTGTGTACAGTTACAACGGAAGCTAACGTGTCCACTTCGTGTATAAGCAAGTGCTGACAGTTCGATAGCTACGTGCTGTGCGAAAAGACTGATTTCAGTTCGCTGGCTCTACGGAAACTGTCATAAGTTAATTGTAATTGTGGGTAGCAGGTTAGCTACAGTCTGCATAATCGCACATAATGTTGTATTATGCAGAATCTCCATTTCAGCTGGAATCAGTTACCAAATCATCAACTGGTAAACGGATGGTAGCCTGCGCAAAAAATCTTTCTCCGTGAACTAAGATAGCTGGTACAATTTCGCTTGGCCTGTAGTATTGGGTATAAGACGGCGCCTGATTAGGCCGAATGATTACCAGCTCGGTTTTTTAAGTGCAAAACTCACCAATAATGTCCGAATGCTGTGCTTTGAAAGTGCTGGGAATTTTCCATGGTATAAACCGGACAATCAACTTCGCGGAGGCAACCGTCCTCCGCTTCGCGTCCGTTATTCGCCTCCGTGCCTTAAAACCATATGATGCGCTCCTACTCTTTAATTATCCCTTACGTAAATACGCAGTGTCTAGAGTCGACGGCAGTTTTCATTGCTACGGCAGTCGATTTCAAGGGATTAGAATAAGGAATCGGGATTATGGTTTGGGGAAGGGTTAGGGCAGGGCTTGAAATGGGGACTGCTCTACCTCTCCGCATTGAAATGCTTTAAAAAACTGCCGTACCTGTAGCAACTGCCAAGTAAATAATGTCATTCTACCCAAAAACTAGTGTGGTAGGTTTTCTGCTAGTATCCTCTGTAACGTTAGTTTCGGAAATATGGAGGCTTTAAAAATGGGCTATAGCTCTAATGAAGTATGGAGAAAAATCCAAGACGATTTTTCCAAATTTTCCAAAATCTGTTGATTTGACGTGGAATTACCCATGTAAGTCAAATGACTCTTGACTTGCATTCATATCCCTTTCTTTACTAACCACTTCTCTCTCCCTCCCTCTTTTCTCTGTCTTTTTACCCCTCACTACCTCCCTCCTCTTCTACTCCCACGTCCACCATGTTCTTAGTCAGTCGAGAAGTGAAAGATGCCTCAGCGGAGGCCTCCGATTCTCCTCCTCTCACCTTCCCAGTGTGCAGTAATCCCATTGTTCTCCTCTCTGCCTGACTGAGCGTGTGCCAGTGCTATTACCACAAAGACATTTCTATACCCAGCAGCCCAGCGCTTCTTGCCGCGTATAATTGGACAGATTATTACTCCCCGTTTTACTTTTGCCCCAGGTTCTCGGCTGGCTGGCTGGCAGAATAATGTGAATTTGCATTGCACTATAAGGTTGTGCAAGCAGGTCTATTTGAGCTCGCACTTTTTTTTTTTGTACTTTAGCTAATGTTAACTGTGAGACTAAAATGCCGTCTAGCGACTAGCATTAGCTCAGGTAAGCCCTCAAAGTACCAACCGGCATGGGCGGGTGCACCTATTCTAAAATCGAAGTCGTCGATGGCCGACAGTTTGGGGAAATGGCTGCGGCGGTTACCTGCAGAGGCGAGTGGTTAGCCTGAGCTGGAGTACATGGGATTGATGGGCTTTGTAGCTAGCGCAGTCGTAGCGCTTCTGCTGGCTCATGGGACTTGCAGTGATAGCATCCCACACAGGGCAGTCGAGGTGAGGTCGTAATCGTGTGCGGCAGATAGAGCAGAACGACTGAACTGCTCCTTCATTATGAATGGCATTTACTCTATACCTGCGCAATCAATTTCAATTGGATATAATAAATGTATGAATGTGGGCCTGAGGTCTCATGGTGTTTCTGTAGATGTATTATAAATGTGTGAGGCCTGTTTATCCCACCTCTGTCTTGGTGCTGTATCTTTTGCTCTTGTTTTGCTGTGCTGATACGAGACTATGGCTCCTGGGGTATGAATTTCTGTCAGACATGGCATTATCCTGTTTAAGGCAGTTCTTGCATTGCATTCAGCAGCTAATGATCTCCTACGTGTCGGCACTGAGCTGACATTTACAGTTCGGTGCCCACTCCTCTCCTTTCACATAACGAGTGTGTGTTGAATCCACAAGTGATCCTCATTAGACATTGTGTCTGCCGCCTGGCTGTAGCAAACACAACGTTGCCGTAACAACAAATTGTTGATGTGGAGGGCAAACTGGAAAAGGGGAGGGAGGGGGGGGGGGGGGGGGTGTGGGGTGGTATGCTGCTGTTGGCATGGCAACTGGGTGATATGTTCTCAAACTGCCAGGGACGGGCACATTCTCGAGTATGTCTGCCTTTCAGATGAAAAGCGATTTGAGAAACATTTTGATCTTTCGTTTCTGGTATTGTTGAATACGAATTGGTATCTCTGTTCGCACTTGAGTTTCGCTTTGAAGTTTCGCTTTAATGAACAGAAACCAATTTAATTAAATTGCATTTTTTGGGAAATATTCATTCAGGGAAATGTAGGCCTAGTTTAAGCTTAAAAGCTTTAGCTTTTTTTTATTATTATTATTGCCCACTTTTCAGCAAATGAAGAAATTAAAACTGAAACTGATTTAAATATTTTCCATTTCATCATGACCAGTTTTGGAAACCACTGAGCATCTTTCTGCTGCTTTGTGTACCAGCTATTATCGAACCAACCCAATGTCCTTACTTAGTTATTGCATAAAATATGTGTTGACTAAATGGAGACATTACCAAAGACTTAATTTTTTGGAAATCAAAGTGCCTATTGGGCTTGGCCAAGCAAAAGTAACAGAAGGACACTGTTACTTAATAATGTAATTCATTTAAGGTATGCAGCATGATGAATCTTTTTCTTTCAATTTAGTAAGCTGGCCTTGCTTAATAATTCTCCTAATCTGCTATAGTGTACGATATACATAATGTCCAAAATAAACTTTGTAACGTAAGGACAAATGTTCACTTCCCCTTGACCAGGCCCTATTATCAACCCCGCCTATTATGGTTCATTACTGGGCCTTCTACACATCTACACAGCCGTCTGGGGGAGGGCTGAGAGCTGATTGGTTAGCCGGGCGAGGATGGGAATGGTGGCTGGTCTGCTGGTTCGAGTGGGGCTGTTCTAGTTGATCCGTCATGGTCAGGTTGATTGCACCATCCCTGGGTGAAATCACCTCTGCCTTTCCCTCTAAAGCTCGCGTCTATGCTCCTCCTGTGAGCTCTCTCTCGCTCTCTATAACGCAGGAGGCTGGGGAGGACAGGAAGTCTCCCTGCTGTGAAGTCTGATGAATTAATCCCTGTGATTTTCGAAGTTCTCTTCCCCAGCCGAGTCAGTCTCGCTGGCAGGATGTTTCCAGCCTTTCACTCCCATTTCTAATGCCGCAGAGGTCTGAACTCAATATCCCCATCCCTTTGGGCCGGTTCGGCCATTTTGGCTCTTCAGAGAGCTGCCCTGTGTGCTTTATCCTGCGGCTCAGTTGATGAGGTTGAAGTCGATTGTGTGCTGCGACTGTTCAAACTTTGATGCACCTGAGGCCTGTGCTCACTAAGGTTTCTCTCAGGTGTTCGATGTATGAAGCCTGAGGTTAAAGGGGCTTGAGCATGGCGGCCTCCACGCGCTGATCAGCTGTGCATTACAGTGACGGGTAGACTCTAGTGACAGGGAAACACAGTCTGTCTACCTGGTTAACACCATGGAGGCCTGCACTTCCCTGGAGGCAGTTGGTTAAACCTGATCTGTCTCCCTGAGTCTCTCTCTCCCTCACTCACTCACTCACTCACTCACTCACGATTTCCACTGCTTCTCCATCCATTTGCATCCAATTTGCTGAAGACCAATTGACATCCCCATTGAGCCAAGTGTCCGGGATCAAGGTCACAATGCCAAACACAATGGTCCAAAATCAGTCTGAGGTCTGGATTTCTGATCTTTGTACAAACCCCAATTCCAATGAAGTTGAGACATTGGGCTCTAATTTCCTGGCGTAGCGCAGGTGGTGTGGCGTGGTGCAGCCCACGCAGTGGTAATTTCGTGAGGTGCAACATCGTGCGCAGCCTTTGGTAGACGAACATGCACCGAGATGGGTGTGGCGGCGTAGTAGGGGGAGGTGTCACATATTCATCAAGACGCAGTGACTATTTCGTAGAAAAAGTCTCCGCTGGAGTTGCGCAGAAAACTCGCCAGCTCCAACCTGGGTTAATTTCTGTGCAGTGGTAATTTGACTGACCGGCGCACAGTGCGCACACGTCACCGAAATCTCACAGGCAGGTTTCCAGAATGTCAGGCACATTTCAATGCAACAAATAATTACAGGAAGCACTATTTTATCTAACTATCTGAAAAAGGACATAAATTATAGTATCTACATAGATTGTCCTGATGTCAGATTAAAGGCGGTTGGCACGCGTAATGGAAACTTGATCTGGCTTAATCAACACAGCTGAATCTGTGATGCAAACTAACGACTTCACATCTTTCTCAGCCAACCACAAACTGGATATATATATATATATATATATATATATATATATATATATATATATATACATATACACTGTGTATATATACATAAATATATATATATATATACAGTGTGTATATATATATATATATATATATATATATATAGCATGCTTGCGTTCTATGCTCAGTAAAGCCGCTTGCACACTGAACACGAAACAAATTTTTTGCATGACTGATTACAGACAAAGTCAGTGCAAAGACGCGATAGTCGGACAGGGTTCTAATATAGCTCCATGTCCGCAAGTCATAAAAGTTCCAATTTTTTCGAGTATTCCAGGAAGTATTAGACGTGCAAACTTGGCCATGTTTGTGTTCGACCTTCACAAAATGCAAATTGATAGCCATCGACTTTTCTTGGTATTTTTAGCCTAGTCGTCTGTTTTCTTCCGTTGAAGATAGACAGCAGTCTTTATTCGGTCTGTCTTTTGAACATTAGTCAGATGGGTCGAACAGATTCACGCTTTATTTCCACACCAGAGTTGAAATTGTACTTGTGGTCAGTGAGCAAATCAATTCCATGACCATTGACAGTGTGAATGAATTATCGCATGCAGGATCAAGACTGTCCGACGCAAAATGCAAAATACTCCATGTCCAGCGGCCAGCAAAGAGTAAAAGTATTGATATGAGAACACATTTATAACGAAATAAGGAATAAAATATATCACCAACAAACGGAACATCCAAGAAAGATGACCCGCAAATAAATAAATCACAGTGTACATTGGATGTTCTGTTGTTAAAATGTTTCTTTTTATTCTTTATTTCGTTATCAATCTGATCTAATCGTCCTCTTTTTTTTTTTTTTTGGCTGTCAGACACGGAGGCATTGTACATTGCCCCGTGCCAATGTCGAGCTTAAACAGAAACATTCATTGAAATTCTCGGTACTCGGTACTACTGAGCCCTCTTTTCAAAACATTCACGTTGTAAAAGAGTCAGTAGATTTGAAGAAATTAAAAACAATAATCGACTGTCGGACACAGAGATATATTAAAACCCTGTCAGATTTTCGGACACGAGACACTGCGTTCAACGCAATCTGTCGTGCGAAAAATTCGCGTCCAGTGTGCAAGCAGCTAAATACTCTACTATTATTGTAACTTAGGTCGTTTTTTAGTGGGAGAAAGGAATACAGCCTGATTGCTATGATGTCGTACTGATCACATATTGAAAACAAGTCGACATGGTCTACAACATCCCCCGCCAATCGTGCGCTTCTTATTTTACATCTTGATCAAGGCTTTTATGGTCTGAAGCAACACACCAAATTTGGTTTCTGTATCTGTAGTAGTTTCTGAGTAAAGCTGTCCCCTTTATCTCAGACGGACGGAAAGACGGACGGACGGACAGAGGTGAAACCTATATCCCCCTCCCACTTTGTGTTGGCAGGGGATAATAAATGTGTAACGTACCTTGCATTGTTGTCCATGCATGTTAATCTCAACACACCCTGTAGGCGTGGCGCACCCCCCATTCGCCGCGCCTGCGCCTGGTCTACGAATTTAGAAGCCATTGTGTAAAACGTGAATGAAAACAGAATACAATGATTTACAAATCCTTTTCCACATATATTCTATTGAGTGCACGACGAAGACAAGACATTTCATGTTCAAACTGATAAACTTTATTGTTTTTTATATTCACTCATTTTGAATTTGGTGCTTGCAGCACATTCCAAAAAAGCTGGAACAGGGGTATGTTTACCACTGTGTTACATCACCTTTCCTTTTAACAACACTCGATAAGCATTTGGGAACTGAAGACACAAATTGCTGAAGCTTTGCAGATGGAATTCTTTCCCATTCTTGCTTGATATACGACTTCAGTCGCTCAACAGCCCAGGGTCTCCGTTGTCGTATTTAATGCTTCAGAATGCGCAAAATTTTCAATGGTAGACAGGTCTGGACTGCAGGCAGGACAGTCTATTACCTGCACTCTTTAACTACGAAGCTGCGCTGTTGTAACATGAACTGAATCTGGCTTGGCAATGTCTTGCTGAAATAAGCAGGGATGTCCCTGAAAACGACGTGTATTGGATGGCAGGATATGTTGCTCCAAAACCTGTATGTACCTTTCAGCATTAATGGTGCCTTCACAGATGTGCAAGTTGCCCATGCCTTGGGCACTAATACACCCCCATACCATCACAGATGCTGGCTTTTGAACTTTGCGCTGATAACAATCTGAATGGTCCTTTTCCTCTCGAGCGCGGAGGACATGAGTCGCACAACGTCCATGATTTCCAAAAACACTTTAAAATGAGGACACATCAACCACAGACACTTTTCCACTTTGCGTCTGTCCATCTCAGATGAGCTCGGGCTCAGAGAAGCCGGTACTGTTACTGGGTGTTGATGATGCGTGGCTTTCGCTTTGCATGGTAGAGTTTTCACTTGAACTTGTAGATATAGCGACAAACTGATGAAAATATTTCTGAATGGAAACCACAAAACTGTGTCAACTGACAATGGTTTTCCAAAATATTCCTGAGCCCATGTTGTAATATCCTTTACAGAATGATGTCGATTTTAATGTAGTGCCACCTGAGGGGCTGACGGTCACGGGCATTCAATGGTGGTTTTCGGCCTTGCCGCTTACGTGTAGAGATTTCTCTGTAATTTCTGAATTTTTTTGATGATATTATGGACTGCAGATGATGAAATCCCTAAATACCTTGCAATTGCAGGTTGAGGAAGGTTGTTCTTAAACTGTTGGACTATTTGCTAATGCAGTAGTTCACAAAGTGGTGAACCTCACCCCATCCTTGCTTCTGAATGACTGAGCCTTTCGGGGCTGCTCCTTTTATACCAAATCATGACAGTCACCCGTTTCCAGTTAACCTGTTCACCTGTGGAATGGTCCAAACAGGTGTTTTTTTAGCATTCCTCAACTTTCCCAGTCTTTTGTTGCCCCTGGCCCAGCTTTTCTGCAACGTGTTGCAGGCATCAAATTCAAAACGTGTGAATATTTCCAAAGAAACAATAAAGTTTATCAGTTGGAACATTAGATATCTTGTCTTTGTGATGTGCTCAATTGAATATAGGTTGAAAAGGATTTGCGAATCACTGTATCCTGTTTTTATTTACGTTTTGCACAACGTCCCAACTTCATTGGAATTGGGGTTTGTAGATCGTCAGCCTATCGGCTCTCCCTGAACAGAACAGGAAGTACTGCTCATTTTAAGCCTCGCTCTTGAGCGCTAACTCATTTAGCCCTTCCTCGAGCTCAACAGGGGAAAGTGTGACCTGGCTGCCATCAATGTCAGGGCTCCTCCATTTCACTTATTAGGCTTTTTTTGTCATGGTTGAGGTTTCTGTGAACACACACAGGCACTCCTCAGTCCTCCCCTGTTTGCAGTGTTGGCCGTTTCAGGAAGTGGTTTGTTTACCCACACAATGTCCATTGCTCTGACTTGTTGTGAAACAGGGTGGCAGGCTGGGAGCTTTACACTGATTAGTTGGTCTATTCAGTAAGCCGGCATTAAATGCTATGGAAGTTATCAGTTACCCTGTGAATTCACTTTTAAGGTTATTTGCAAATATACTCCTTATCCCAGATTTTTATCTATAACAGAATTTGATCATGATGGTTGATTTTCGCCAATTCAGTCTCTGCCAGCTACTTACGTTGAATCATCATTTGTTTTATTTGTACTTTTCAACAAAATGCACAAAGGACAGTCAGTTTCCCTGCTCCATTCCTCTTGGGCATGCTGTAACATGAGATGAGCACAATATACTGTAGCGTGTGAAAGCACTGATTGGAGATTCATGAATACATTAGCACAGTGAATGATCTACTGATTTTGCTGCTAACTTCTGAAATGCTGTCATCACTGAGTGAGCGGGACTTGGAGTTATCCTCAGAACTGAGGCCGTTCTGTTCCCTTCTGCTGACATCATGGGACCGAGCTGTCTGCCAGTTGATTTAATTACAGGGAGAGAAACCAAGTGGCCCTTGTGAAGTGCTACCAGTCAAAACAAGGCATCAAACGCTGTTAAAACGCTACTCAATGCGCACGTTATGAAAAGGGCTATCAAAACAACAGATGCGCTCAGAGGGTCATCACTTTCTGTTTCAAACGCAACAAAGCTCCCAATTTTATTCGTTGTGTGACGTGTGAAATGTCAAATGTTTGGGCTGTGTTCCAGTCTTCTGGGAAACAGGCATCAGCTTCTCTGAATTGAAGCCCTAGCGCGCATCTTGTGGTTGTTGGGAGCAATCTGCCTCTGTGAAGGATTGTTGACAAATTCAGGGCTGCAGACATGTTTTTGTCTGTTATGGTAACAACCACATCACGATCACAGACGGCACACACAGCCAATTAATTTAGAATGCCTGTTTAGTTTGTGTTTATTATTAATTTGTGAACCATGTGTCTTTTGCTGAGACATTAAACCAAGGTCCTGACTCACTGTGGTCATGAAAGATCCCGTGAGCCTCTTCGAAAAGAGCTGGGGGTTCCCAGAATTGAATTTTCAATGTGGCTATTTCACCTGATGTCTGTGCATCCGTCTGTCCGGGCCACAAAGGGGACAAGATTTCTCTGAAACTGTGAAATTTTGCACGCTTAATAAGCTACTCATGATTTACGTTGACTTCGAAAATGAATGTTGAAGTATATTTTTTAATTGAGTTCTGGCCCTTGATCGTGGCGTGGGATAGTGATGACTCTGTTTTCTTGTTCATAAAAGGATCTGTTTAAAGCAGCTTTTGTTATGCAAATCACAAAATGAAGGCAGGAAAGCGACTGATGTAGCCAGGCACGTTAGCCAGTGGAAAGGTAAAAAGGTTTGTCCGGCCTCTCCATGCATCTTAAGTGGATTAGCTTCACACGAAACATTGAGGAAATATCACGTAATCTGTCTATTAGGACCAGTGTTCCTCTTTTTTCATATGAGGGGGAAGGGGGGGTTGTCATTATTTTGTTGGGGAGTTCTGTATAAGGGCAAACAAATGGATAAAAAATGCTGGAATGAGGCAGTATTAAATATTTCACAGAAAAAATTGATTGCTGCCTACTCGTTAATAAGATTTATTCGGATTTATTAGTCATTCATTAAAGGAAATGTGTGATGTAACGTTCCCAGGACGGTCAAACATAACCCTCCAGATCTTTTTGTGAATGGCTTATTAGTAATTTCAAGTGAGCACTTTCTGGCAGCTGATGAGGCTACGCTTCCTTTTAAATGAATGGGAAGTCATTATTATTATAATGTGTATTATTGTACAATATAAAATAATTCTTATAACTTTTTGACTACAAATGACGGCCATGGCCATATTAATGAAGATGACAAAGGGATGCTACGGTTTTCAATCATTGGAGAGGCAGGGGAAAAGATGATGTACATATCTCAATCATATGTTGTCATTGGTGAAAATAGTTGAATGCTTTTTCGGAATTTTTAAAATTGCATTATAATTAGTCATAAATTGTTTGTACTTTTTATAACTCCTTTCTGAAATGACATATTAGGAGTGTTATATATTTTATTGATGTTCCAAGCGTTATAATTTTCCCTGTGCTTCAATTTTCGGGCCATATGTGGAGTGAAGCTGACAGCAGGCGTATTTTAATGAAACAGTTTAATTTTCAATGGTGCATAGTTTTGCCTTGTGGCCGCAAGGCAACTCTTATTTATTTGTCTCAATAAAATTTTGCCTTTAGTTTTGCTTATCCCTGACTTTGAATAAATGTGTTGTTTCTTACAGTTAAGATATAGATTTGTCTTCAGCAACAAGAGCAAGGATGCTGCCCTGCAAACCTGTATGCAATATCAAATGGCATTACTTTGGTGATACTAAATCGAAGGTGTTCATGGACCATAGATCTGGGGTATTTCCCTGGCTTATTAAAAACTTTGTATTCATTTAAAATGCATACAGAGATCCCCTGCCAATGTTCAGTATCGCTCCTCATTCTGTTAGTCTTAGGTGTCCATGAGTAACATAAATAACGCCTGGCACATTTCCTTAGGGCTGCACTGTGGCGCTGTGCATGGGTAGGTCTTCCTCCTCGCAGCAAAACGGTCAAATCTGGCCTGAGGTCTTTTCTGTGTAGAGATGGCGTGTTCTTTCTGCTTTCTTTCGGGTTTATTCTGCTTCTCGGTTCTCTGGTTTCCTCCCTCAGTCCAAGGACATGTGTGGAGATGCTAAATTGCCTATTGGTAGATTTTGGTATATTGCCCATTGGCAGATTCCATAGACTATACAAAACTTTCCTGCACGTGATTGTGCTGGTGTCATGAGGGAGCTGAAAAAGTATTTAATGTGTCGTTAAACAATAAAGAATGAATGAATCCTGCGTTTGCTGAGGTACAGTCACTCTGAGGAGAGTTTTCGTGAATGAATCCTGCGTTTGCTCAGGTACAGTCGCTCTGAGGTGAGTTTTCGTGAATGAATCCTGCGTTTGCTCAGGTACAGTCGCTCTGAGGTGAGTTCTCATGGATGAATCCTGCGTTTGCTGAGGTACAGTCACTCTGAGGAGAGTTTTCGTGAATGAATCCTGCGTTTGCTCAGGTACAGTCGCTCTGAGGTGAGTTTTCGTGAATGAATCCTGCGTTTGCTCAGGTACAGTCGCTCTGAGGTGAGTTCTCATGAATGAATCCTGCGTTTGCTGAGGTACAGTCACTCTGAGGAGAGTTTTCGTGAATGAATCCTGCGTTTGCTCAGGTACAGTCGCTCTGAGGTGAGCTCTCATGAATGAATCCTGCGTTTGCTCAGGTACAGTCGCTCGGAGGCGAGTTCTCATTGCTGGGCAGAGGTGCCTCTGTCTCGCTCAGAGGCTGCAGCTCTTATAGCTGCTAGAAAGCTCCCCCTTTTTCTACACATACAGAGGATATATCTCCCACTTTTTGTCCCCCGCTGCGCGAATGCGCGAAGCGGCGGGACATGGTATTCACAACCGTCCGTCCGTATGTCCGTCAGTACGTCCCGAATCCTTGTCAGAGAGATATCTCAAGAACGAATTGACGGATTTCCTTCAAATTTGATGTCAACATGTATTAGGGTGGCACCCCGGCGCCAGTCGATTTTGGTAACCTTCGCGTCCCTCTCAAGGTCACACCGAGAGATTGTTCATTTTCACACGATTTGACATTTTGTGGCGGGGGCCAAAGACACGTTAGTGGCAAATACTTGTTTTTTCAAGTTTTTGGAACGTAAAGCTTGAAAGGATAATAACAGAAATGTCAAACTAGTTGCTTTTTATTATGTCCCCGCCCTAGAAAGAGGAAAGAGGCCATTATGTCGACACCATGTCCGTCCGTCGTCCGTAAACTTTTTGTTTCCGTGGGATAACTATAGAATCCCTCGTCGAACTGACACCATTTCTTAAGGTATATTGGGAGTGGCTAGAGGAAGGTTCCTTTCGAAAACCAGCGTTGTGCGATATTCAATATGGCCGCCACAGCAGCCATCTTGATTTTCGTGTCCGCCCGCTAACTAAAGAATGCCTCATCCGATTGATGCCATTTCATGGTGGCGTATTGGGGGTGGCTAGAGAAAGGCTCCTTTCAAAAACTAGTGTCATGCGATATCCAATATGGCCCCATACGATATTTATTATGGCCACCGCAGCGGAAACTGAAGAACGCCTGATCCAACTGATACCTGTTCTTGGTGATGTTTTGGGACTGACCACAGAGGGTCTTACTGGTAAGTTCTGTTTTTCATTTCTCTCACATTTGGCACTTACAAGGCCTTGTGCATCAATTACTGCAACCAGTAGCTTGTATATTGACTCAATCCTTTCAATTGCTACTTTCATGAGCAGATACATGTGAATGTATGCAGCAGTTTGAATGACCTCCCCTCTCATGCACTCTGGAATCATTGCTGCAGCCTATGATGCATATTTATGCCCCGCCCTCCAAAGAGGAAAGGGGGGCTTATGTCGACACCATGTCCGTCCGTCGTCCGTCAGTCCGTCCGTCGTCCATTGACTTTTTGTTTCCGTGGGATAACTGTAGAATCCCTCGTTGAATTGATGCCATTTCTTAATGGTATATTGGGAGTGGCTAGAGGAAGGTTCCTTTCGAAAACCAGCGTTGTGCGATATTCAATATGGCCGCCACAGCAGCCATCTTGATTTTCGTGTCCGCCCGCTAACTAAAGAATGCCTCATCCGATTGATGCCATTTCATGGTGGCGTATTGGGGGTGGCTAGAGAAAGGTTCCTTTCAAAAACCAGCGTCTTGCGATATCCAATATGGCCCCATACGATATTTATTATGGCCACCGCAGCGGAAACTGAAGAACGCCTCATCCAACTGATACCTGTTCTTGGTGATGTTTTGGGACTGACCACAGAGGGTTTTACTGGTAAGTTCTGTTTTTCATTTCTCTCACATTTGGCACTTACAAGGCCTTGTGCATCAATTACTGCAGCCAGTAGCTTATATATTGACTCAATCCTTTTAATTGCTACTTTGATGAGCATATACATGTGAATGTATGCAGCAGTTTGAATGACCTCCCCTCTCATGCACTCTGGAATCATTGCTGCAGCCTATGATGCATATTTATGCCCCGCCCTCCAAAGAGGAAAGGGGGGCTTATGTCGACACCATGTCCGTCCGTCGTCCGTCCGTCCGTCCGTCCGTCGTCCATTAACTTTTCGTTTCCGTGGGATAACTATCGAATCCCTCGTCGGATTGATGCCATTTCTTAATGGCGTATTGGGAGTGGCTAGAGGAAGGTTCCTTTCAAAAACCAGAGTCGTGCGATATCTAATATGGCCGCCACAGCAGCCATCTCAATATGCCCTTGATCAACATACAGGCGGGGGCATCTGCTACACTCTGCGCCGCTCTTGTTCATCATGGGTGCAGTTGTCCGTCCGTCCATCTGTGAGCAGTTCGTTTACGGAGCATAACTTGAAAACCATTCAGTACTTTCTCACAAAACTTGTTGCACACATTAATCATGACCTGACATGGTGCCTTTCGCTAATTCGAAGTTGCTGACGTGGGGCCAGGGGGATATGCCATCTCCTGTTCCTCCTAATTATGGAAGGTTGCGATTAAGGTAAAAGAAAGTCTGACTTACATTGTCAATATTTTCTGGCTGAAATCTGCCATTTCAATATAGGTGCCTTAACTTCTAGTATCCTCTGCAGCTCTCTCCCAGATCTGCTCCCTCATTCCATTTTTGGATGTTTTTTAAGTTTATGGGTAGTCTAATTTCTTTTATTTTAATCAATAATTGATTGTATGAAATGGGCACAGTTGTATTGCAAAGATGTAATGTTGCACTAGGCATCTCCTTTTTGAGGGCGGTCGGGCCTGAAAAGGCAGGTACTGTGTTTAAATTCATACTTGGGTGATTCAAAGCACTTTACTGAGGCCTGTAGTTGTTTGGTCTCTCCTGGAGTCAGAATGCTAAAATAAACAGAACTATTTTACCTTTATTTTCTCCAGAAATTTTGCCAGATGTTCATACCGTATTTCTCAAAGGTAATCACTGATAGTGTAGCTATAGGTTTTGCATATTGAAGCGTGTCGAGTTGCTGTGAATGTCTGCAATTTCAATCCCAAGCAAAAAAAAAAAAAACTCATTATTTTCCGGCATATCAGAAATGTTAAGATTCACATCCACAAGTGAGGTGATGTGAAATAATTCTGGCAAGCACAAAGAAATGAGGAATCAAAAGCTATTCTTCAGAAACCGCACAATGTTTGAAGCAGCGCGAGTGCCTTGAAGGTTGAGGCTTGACGGAAGCAAAAATGCACATTGAACTAAAGAGTACTGTAAAGCCCTGCTGTTGCCGAGGTTGACTGATCATATTCACTGCCATGTTAACAGTGAAAATGCCAAATGGAATGAAATGGTTATGTAGCTTGATTGAAATGAATGTTGAATTTATGTGGCCCCAAGTCATTTTGTGTGCTTCAAAGACCTCACCCCCCACCCCCCATGAAGCTGTCAGCTGAGGTGAGAATGGTCATATGCTTTAGAAGTAGAGGTGAGGAGGATTCTCACTGTGGTGCTTATATGAGAATTAGTGCAGTCAGTCTATATTGACTGTACTTCCACTGTCAATTGTTGCAGTAGAGACGTCCTGTTTGTTGGCTGCGCTAGCTTGTGATGCTTGAAAACTTAAAAGACGCTGAAGCTCTTGGTTTTAGGTGTAGTAAGGAAAACTGCAGTATATCTTGCAATAGTCATGAAATAATAGTGAAACGGTGAGATGGTTCATCACATAAGGAGTTAGAAGTGGAGATGGGGCTGGTCTCATTTTTGTCCAGTGGCCTAAAGGGGCTGATAGACTATGGGCATGATGTGGCGTTCGGCATCCATCCTCATTTTTTGCAATTTTTCAAGAATCTTCTTTGCTGAAACCGTCAGCCTAGGGTGCATTTCCCAAAAGCGTTATTGGTAACTAAGTTAGCTACTTTCATAGTCCATTCACAGTCAGTGGTTCCAACTATGCAGGTTTGCATCCATGATTTCGGGAAACGCACCCCAGAATGATTCATATTTGTTATGGAGCATTCTTGTAACAAGGTCTGCCAAGTTGGTTCAAAGAATTTGAAAATACAGAATTTTTGATTACATTATTGATTTTCTTTGCCATATATCCAATATTGCTCATATTTCAATGGGTTATAATATTGAAACAATTTGTTGTATTAATATAAATAGTATTGACAACAGATAGCAAGTTACAGTAGGGCTTGCCTTCGGTATCATGACTTTTGACAAATTGGTCACCCTGACCCTTAAATGTTGCAATTGGTTTTCAACTGGTTTATATTCTCAGCTTGGTTACGAAAAAAATTTCGCAGGAGTGTCATTAGTATCACAGCTGCTGCCTTTATATGCCATTACCGCGTACAGCAGCACTACAAATTAAACTCAAGTATTCCTCCAAACCAATCTCAATGACGGGCTAATATGACTCATTTCGGCCAAGAAACTGACGTTCTCAGTCCCTTCATAGCTAGTCAGCTGGCTAGCTACCTTGCCAGCTTCTCCCTTGTTAAACTTTCTAATCTGATTACTTTATGCTATTCCAAAATCCTTCACCATCTGGCTAAATGTTTTATATTATATTGTGCTGCAAATGCTTGTGCTGGGTGGTCCGAAGGAATCGCGTTCTCAGCAGAGTAACTACTGGTTTGTTGCATGCAGATTCAGAAGTTGGCGTTTATTGATCCTACTCACTTTGAGTTGTGTGTGAGTTCTTCCCCATGTCTTTATCCATCGCAAACACTTTTGCAACTTCGTTTTTGCCTTTGGAAAATGGATTAATTGAGCTCCGTGGAGATGGGCAGGGTACCTTTCATCAGTTACAAGTTCCCCAAGCGCATCCAAGAACAATTTGCAGAAAAAGTTTTACACCTGGCCTATTACTAACAGCTAAAGACTGCATTGAGTGTGGGACAATATGGACGTGCTTTCGGGGTAGGCTGGACCGTAGGAAGATAAGGCAATCTGATTGGTTGTTTTGCTACATGTGATTGACAGGTCGTAAAGGTCCATTGAGTTTGACCTCTGTTCTTGCTTACAAGGTTTTGCCCCTTTTTATTGTACCGTCTTGCGTTGAATTGTCTATATAGAGGATATTCTGCTTAAGTGAAAACCTATTAAGTCCCTAATTAACTAAACAAATTAAGCATGGTGAAAATGCATTAACAAATGCTGGCTATTTGTTGAAATGCTTGAAATGACGAATGAAATGTCTATTTTTTAATTTTTTTTTTTTTTACGAACAGTCAGGAATCCACATGTCTTTTTCTTCAATTGCGAGAAACTTGGACTGAGGGATGTAATGGATTTTCCTTGCTCTCTGGAGATGTGTCTCATTGAAAAAATGATGTACGGACAGCGTGTACCTCAGGACCTTGGGCGTAATCCGCCCATTTAAATGAGATGGGCCCTTGTATTTGTGCACGTATGTGCATTCATTAAACCTGTATTTTCAGCAGTGGTGTTGCCATCGATGCAGAGGCTGGGTAATGGAGGTGCAGATGCATATTCAGTGCCCTGTTTGTTTTTCCTCTGGCATTTTTTCTGCTTCCCTTCCCTCTTGGTGTCCATATTTAGACCAAAGAGGAACGTTAATTGGCTGTTTAAATTCCAAGAGTGAACTTTCTTCATACTACTTAGGCACACACTCACACATCACGTTATTTTGGCTCCGTCACATGCTGGCTGCTAATTAACTCTTACTAGCCTTTAATTGTAATCTAGTGCCATCCTCTGAGCCGGGGCTGTTGGGAGTTCTGAGGAGATTCAGTGTTACAGTGCCTTGATGGAAAGGAGATGCCTCTACGGAGGTCAGTTATTAGCTCAGCTGTGTACTGTAGCCCAGATGCTCTTTTGTGGCTGACAGTGAAGAGGTGGAGCTGTCTGTTTGGTGTCGGCCCTTCCTGAACCCTGACTTCTAGCTAAAATCCAACATCTAAATTCATGGTCAAATAAGGGGCTTGTGTGAGTGTGAGTGTGAGTGTGTGTGTATGCACTCTTCTCCTCTCTGGACTGACTGTGTCCTTATGGTGGTGTCAGTATTTGGCTTGTTGTAGAAGTTGTTCTCCCGCGGGTTTGTGTCTTTGGATCTGCTGAAGAGTGTGGTTGTTCATCTGTATTGCCACAGGATGCCCTTTAATGACATGTGGTGGGGGGCAATGCCTGGGCTCGGCAGCCCAGAGATTGTATCGTTTGCAGAATATTGCCATCTTAATTAGCTGTATTCAACCTGAAAATCTGTTCCCTTCTAGGAAGTGGCGCATCGTTATATAATGCTGTCCTCTTCCAGTTACACGGCGTACATTTATTGCGAGGCCAGTGATGAACTGAAGAAAACTGTAATCTCAGTACTATAAATATTGGAAATAAAAAACAAAAATTACTGCCATTGACTTTGTTTCGGTGGCCAAGACAGTTGATCATTATTGGTGATTAACTTGTTTGGATTGGTGGAAAGACTAGTTCTCAAAGTCTTGGACACTTATGAGAAACCCTTTAGCATCCTGGGGAAATAATTCTCCCCAACGACGATAGTCGGGAGATGCTATGGTTTAGTTCCGGGGCCCCCGCAGAGATTTTCTGTTGCGGGCTCTGGAAGCCACAGTTATTACAGGAAATTCTCCAAATTTCACACAGGTGAGGATATTGATTGGACTATGCTCAAGACCGATTTTTGTGAATTTTGAAAGCCCGATATTGCTGCTGGCGGCCATTTTGTTCGAAATTTGGGGATCGGGGAGATACACGACTTGGTCCCTGTGGCGAGTTTAATGTCTCAAAGAAAAGGCAAATGAGCCATTTTTGATACTTGCAGATATAATTCTTTTTTTATTTTACCTGTAAGATGCACTGTCTACCGTACGAGCCATGATCTGGGCACTAATTTCCTCCCTGCCATGGTATTGATTCTGTTTTTGTCCAAAGTCGGGGAGACAAACCAATCTTTCTCAGAGTTCCCCTACCAGCTGATATTTGAACTGTTCTGTTTAGTTTCAGCCGGTGTGCTTAAATGGAGCTGCTCAAGCAGCTGAATCTGGTGGGTGGGTATTGGAGAGTAGGTTTGAAGAGTTGATTATGAGAGAAGGGGTGGGCTGTTGAGGATGGTGTCTCATGATGGGGCTGCCTTCATTCGACTCACTGCCCTGTTTGTGGGGCTCTGTCACTATGTGCTCCTGCAGGAGATCAGCTACCTGGAGCAGTGCAATGACCAGTCAGAGCGGCGGCCATGCAGAGAGATGCGCTGCCCCGCCGCCGCGGCCACCCGCCGCGCCCAAGCTGCAGGTGCAGCGCTCGCTGTCGCGCGAGACCATCACCATCCACTTCTCCGCCCTCGGGAAGGAGGAAGAGGAGGAGGAAGAGGAGTTGTACGGAGCCGCCATCTCCTCGTCTTCTGCCGCCACGCGGGACTTCGACGACCAAAACATTGTGACTGCTCTGGAGGCCAGCGAGGACCTTCTATTTGAGGGAGGCGGCTCAGATTTGGCGGGATCTGATGTGGCGGTGCTGCCCGTCTCGTCCACTACGCTGCCCGCTGTCTTGGGCTCTCGGCGCTCTGGTGTCTCCATCCCAAGCCCCGCCCTCTCTATACTATCGTCCTCCATTCACAGTCCTAGCGGAGCCGGCACCGCCAGTTCGTCCTGGCCTTCGGACCAGAAGACCTTGACCCCTCTTCCTGCCCCTTCCTCAGCCTCGTCTCGCTCCTCTCCCTCAAAGTCTGTAGCCCTTCCCTCCACCGATAAGCCCTTCATAAACCTGGTGAAGTCTCTTTCCACGGAGGTGGAACCTCGGGAGGGCGTGGCCGTGCCGCCTGCCGTTCGCCACCGGCACCTGATGAAGACGCTGGTGAAGTCGCTCTCCACTGAGGCGTCCCGGCAGGACCAGGAGCCTGTCCACTCCCGCCCGCCCGACTCCCGCCTCAACCTGCAGCTCTTCAAGCAGTTCACCCAGCCCCGCGTCACGGTCGCTGGCGACTCCAAGACCGCCCCTTCCTCCCCGCTCACCTCCCCGGACAATCGCTCCTTCTTCAAAGTGGCGGAGGTGGAGGCTCGCATTGAGGACACCAAGCGGCGGCTGTCAGAGGTCATCTACGAGCCCCTGCAGCTGCTCAGCAAGATTATCGGCGATGAGAGCAGTGGGGCGGTGGTTGCAACAGCCGGCTACCGGCCCAAAGCTCTGTCGTCCAGCGCCTCTGAACTCACGAGCCTTGCCGCCCTCAACGGACACCTGGAGAGCAACAACAACTACAGCATCAAGGAGGAGGAGTGCGACTCGGACGGCGAGGGCCTGCCGGGCAGCGACTCGCCCCCTCTCGCCCCTCCCCCAGCACCCGACACCAGGAGCCCTCGACATCCCGCGCTAGTTCTGGAGACTTGCTCCATGTCTGCTCTGGCCCGACAGGAGGACGAGGAGTTCTGTGAGTTGTACAGCGAGGACTTCACCGACCTCTGCGTGGACGCAACCGATGCGGATGGGAGCAAAACGCTGGACGCGACGGGCGGGGCCAGTCTCCCGCCTAGCGGGAGCACGGAAGCCGGGAGCGAGGACGAGAGTGAAGAGGAGGAGGAGGAAGCGGAGTCGAATGTCCCCCACAAGACCCTGTTGGTACTGACAACGCTGATCTATGGGTACCTGGTGCTACCCCTTCCCACGTACCTCGGCGGGGTGTTGCTGGGCGTGGCCGTGGGGTTCATGCTGGCCATCGGCGTGGTTTGGCTGGCCGCCCCCGGGCCCTCTGGGTTCGGCCCGCGGCAGAGCAAACGCAGAGACGAGCTGTGGAACGTGGCGCAATTGGACATCAAGGAGCCCGGCATGTTTAAGGTGAGTGCTGTTGACATGCTTTAGCACTGAGGTTGGTTGTGCTAATTTTCACCATTTTGGATGGAGCGCCCCACTCATTTTCAGCCTTAGGCTTGGGGGGGGTTTCGGTTGCTGTGTGATCTTCCAGTTCAGGCTCTAACATTGTCTATCTGTATGAAGTCTCTAATGTAGTGTAGATTAACCGCTATCGCATTACTTTCCCGGTAGATCTGCTCAGGACACGAGAAATAATATCTGCCTGCATTTTTCAGTCTAATGCCTATCTGAGCTGTAGACCGAGCTCCTCTCTGGAGTGTGGAAGGTATTTTACCCCAGTCCCTAATTTATTGATTCAGAACTGCACAATTGATAGGGTGAAAACAAGATCCTGCCGGATTCTGCTTGTGTTTTTCAATGTATCTCCGTAGCGTGGACGTGTGGACGCTGTAACCTCCACATGCAGTCAGAGATTCCGAGGTCTGCTCAGTTCATTTATGGCGGTGCCCCGCTGGGAATGGTTGCTGATCATAACGGTTTCTGAAGTGGCTGTCAAAAACCTCTTCTTCTGAGCAGGGGTGTGAGTGCGTTCATCCTTTGTGACTGAGGGAAATTAAGGATTCTCTCTGAAGTGCCTCTTTGAATCACAGGCAGGGAAAGATCATTAGTCATGGCCGCCAAACCAAAGTCTTCTGCATTCGCCCGCAAGCGCACAGCCGTTCGTCACTGCCGTCAGAACCACTTGACTGGCAACCGGTGCACTGAAAAAAGATCAATGGATTTATTCAAAAGATAGTGGGAATTGTTTCAATATTATTAAAACAAGTTTCATTAACACAAATTTTTGAATTTACTTAAACGTAATTGAGTGCAGTATGAAGAGTAGAAACTTTATGTATTTGTGTACATTACTCGCTTCTTAATTTTGTAAAAGGTGCAACCAATTTTAGGCATCTAAATTTCATTTGCCACTGGTGGCGCTACCACTGTTCTTGACAAATCCTTGCATGTGATTGGCTGACTAGATGCTGTGCACAGACAAACATGAATATGTCTCCAGAAAAAAAAATGCATTAACAGTTCAACAATTGTTACTCGCTTATGTTGCCTGTAGCATGGACGTGCAAAGGGGAAAGCAGGTTTGCGCACTGAAAACATTGGCTGTACAGTCTATGGCTGAAACTAGAAGTGTGCATCAGGAAACAAATATTCAAGCACCACTTTCCGCATGGTTGGACATTTCATCTCCATGCCTCTTTCGTCAGCGTGCAGTGCTAATGTCTCTTGTGTTGGTACGGTTGGTGATGTAGTCGTGTGCTACCATCAGAAGGCCTTTACCTGCTCAGAATACCCCGTTGACCTGTTCGGCATTGGCTCCACACTGACGGTGTGCACTTCCTCATAGTACGTTTACGATGCTGCCAGGCTTTTTACAATAAACCCAAAACCTGTGCTTTACTGGCTGTGTATTAAAAACTGGCACGAGCCCTTCAAAACCAATGGCTTGGCTGAGACATTCACTGTTGTGTGGAGCAAAGAATGAGGTCAGGGAGTTATTGCTCAATTTAAAGTGAGGTCCATAAGTATTTGGACAAAGACCCAATAACCAAGGGTTGCAGTTCCTGCACTGTGCATTCTGTGAATGTGAATCCTCAAATGTAATTGCTGACTATTGGCTTTAATTTCAGGATAATTGCATCTATACGGAGCTAACAGGGAAGGAATGACAACCCTTTTAATTTGTGAGGCTTTCTAAATACATATGGATTATGCTGACTTGGACCTGCGGTGAAACGAATGCAGGGAAAAAAAATGGCCCTGAAAACGGGGGTCATCAAGGTCATAATCAGTACTGGGGTGAGACACGGTCTCTGGTTGCCAGGCTGTATTTGATTTGGCCTGTTAAAGGGGGTCGAAGCTCGTATCAGGACGAGGCCTGACAGCTCTGTGATCAGTGTGGTCGATATTTAAAGCCGTTCTCCTTCTGAAGAGGCCCTGACTGTGAGCTCTCTGCACTGATATTAAGGCTCCACTGTGGCGGAGATGCGGAGGACATTGCACTAGATAAACAAATCAGGAGGACTCGACCAGGGCAGCGCTTATCAATTCACTAAGGATAAGTTTCGGGAGGCCAGAGTTTTCAAATTGTGTATAAGCCATACAGCTGAGTGTCTTAATCTGATTTATTCCCAGCAATCTTGTTGTTGGATAATTCGTTCACCTTCTTCATCCATCCATCCATTGTCTTACCCCTGGAACACACCCTGATCACTTAGCCTGCGGGGGTGGGAGTGATTGAGATCATAGCTCTTGTCACTCATACACTCACCTTTGCGGGCAATTTTGAGTCTCCTACCAGCCTGTCATGCACGTCTTTGGACTGTGTATGGAAACCCATGTGATCATGGGGAGAACCTGCGAACGCCAGGCAGAAGAGCCCCAGACGGGATGCAAAATCGCTTCCTTGTCGTGAGGTGACACTGTGAAACCCTGAGCCTCTTCAGGTCACTCAAATGGGACTGAAGAGTGAGTTCAGTGGAGTGATAGCAGCGATGTTTCTTTAACTTCTTGCCATCTTGACAAATTAAGTAATATGAAATTCTGAAATGGCCAACTCAAGTACACACATCTGAACCTGGAGGACACGGTACGGTTGTACAGAGGGGAAGGCAGAGCGCCGCCCTGAGCAGAGACCGACCCCGCTATCGGACCTCTCCGCCCAATGGGTGAAACAGTCATGCTGGGCTGTCTCTATTCAGCCCTCAGCAGCGCTCAAGCAGTGAAGTCATTCCTCTGCACTAACCTTTCTCATGATTATGTCATCTCCTGGCAAACGCTTCAGCAGTGGGCAGGGGCTGTTTGCAGTCCTTTTTATTCCTGTTGTGGTGAAACACTGGGAACCCTTGCCGACAATAACAGCTTTGTTGTAATTAATTTTTTACATTTTGGATTGGAGGGGGGGGGGGTAGAAATTTGTTTTCTGGGAAAGTCATCTTATTGTGCTCAGTAATAAAGAGACTAACTGCATTCTCAGCCTCTCTCTCTGTCTGTCTCTCTCTCCCTCCCTCCCTCCCTCTCTTTGTTTCTCTCTCTCCCTCTCTCCCGTTTGACCTCTATAACTCATCAGACAGTGTTCACAGTCCCCTGAGGTAAACCAGATACGCACATTCATCTATGGTGCAGGAGAGAGAATAGAAAGTAAATGGATCTCGGGCTATTGCTGGATGTGCATGTGTAGTAATCGCAGGGCTACGCAGAGCCGCAATGGCGCCCTTGTTCAGCACCTCGACCTGCAGTTGCTTGGCCCCGTCCTCGAAGTCACTGTCCTTGAGCAGCGAGAGATGGTCGTTGTTCCTGTTCCCCCTCTGTTCGTCCTCACCACCATGTCTGGATTTACGGCCCACTGCCTCTTAAATGGGGACCACAGCTGCCACTGTATAAAGTACACACACATTTTCTCATTAAAGTCCCAGGTTCCCCTCCCTCAGTGTTGGGTTTATACTTCTGGATAGTGGGCTTGTAAATTCTCTCCAGTCATATTGGCAGGATTTGGATCTATAGTCCAAACTGAAGGCTGAAAGGCTGTGGATATATGAAGCACAAGGCGGTTTTTTCGGGCCTCAGGGGGGGTTACATGTCACAGAAGATTATTTGTAGGATACTTGGAGACAGAGCCTTGTGTAACGAAAAATAGAACTAAAGCACAGAATTTTAAATTATATACAGTACCTGTCAAAAGTTTGGACACACTTTGTGAATGTCACAGCACTGTTTTCAGAGAGAGATAAATGGCTTAACGTCTCTATATAATCTTAATTGGAGTCTTGAAAGAGGTGAACACTCAGAAGTTAAAAGAGAATAATTTATTTCTGTGAATAGTGTCCAAAGTTTTGAAATTCTCAAAGAAGCCATATTTTGCAAAGTAAACAGACAAACGAGCTCTTTCAGATTTTTTTTTTTTTTCCTTCCTATGGCTGAATTTAATTCAAGCTGCTTTGGCACTTATTAAGAAAAATGGTCGATGAAAAGCACATTATAAATGCAGCACATCTTTGGGAAGTTAGACAGCCGCGCGGCTACAAACTCATTATAGCCATATGACTGCCCTTTCTAAAAAAAAAAAGAATAAATAAAATTTTCAAATGTGAGGATGCTCAGAAAATATGACTATTAAAGTTAGTCAGTTTGATGGATTTAACCATTAGATTTTTTTTTTCTTTTTTGCTAAATAAAAATTTTGTTATTTAACGCGTAAGAAAAATATTGGTATGTCCAAACTTTTGACACTTATTAACTTAATTTACCAGAAATAAATCCCTTTGAGATACAAAATCTCTTTTCCAAAGGAGTCCTGGCCAAGAGAGCACCATAAACCCTATTTATTTGTTTCAAGTGGTGCAGAGCGTCTGTTTAACACAGTCAGTCAGGACTGCTCTAATAACATTAATTTATCCACCAGAAGTACTATCCTTGGCTAATACTACTGATGTCCTGCTCTAAAGCTGGCATTTTGGGTTTGCTGGAAGACTCATTGCATCCTGAAAAGGTTAGCTACCTTGCTATCTAACCTTTTGGAAATGGCTGTTGTTATTGCCACTCTCCAGGAGAGTGTTTGTTGTTTTTTATTTTTTTTTGGGAAGCAGTGTGATCTTGCCTAATGTTAGAGCAGTAACACAAAAAGGATAGCACATTGATTACATGTGTAAACTGCACGGACCTGCATTCACATGCATGAATTTTTGCAGCACATTGGCGCTCATAAACACACACCGATTCATTGCTCTCTTCAGCTCCATGTTAATCAAAATGATCAATACCGTGAGATCTTTAATGAGATCTTTAACCTTTAAAGTGCTAAGTACAAATGGTGCTGCTCAATGATGTAAGAGGACAAATTCAAAGCTCTCGGAGGGGAGGTCTTTTCAACACCTTGCCACGTGACAGGTTGTCAACAGCACAGGATAATTTAATTTAAAATTTTTTGAAAATTTATTTCTCTGCTCTGAGGGTTAATATTTCTCCAGTTCATCGTGAAATATTTGCTCTTTAAAAATATCTGTAGTGCTTGCAACTTATATTATCGCTTACACTTACGTTTCGGTCTCACGCGGGCTACATCTCGGTCCGGTACACAAACAGCTGTATTCACGCATGAAGCTTCTGTTTTTTTAACATGTACACCTCAGTCTCCTTTTTCTGTTCAACTTGTGACAACAGTCGGAGCTAATGGTCAGTAGGAGGTCTCAATAAACTACTGCTGCTCCTCTAATTGGGAAAATTCTTACAGTGCTCCCCCTTACTACTGACCAGGCTGTCCAGTTTAATTCAAAAGCAGAGCAAGCGAGGCAGTAGCTCTGGCTGAGACTAGCTTCACGTTTGCACTCTGAGCTGGCCAGAACCCTGACATGATATTACTGCCAGGGGGCTGATCGGCATTCTGACTGAATCTGGAAATTCTTGGGGCGAGTAAAAGCTTTTTGGCAATACACCTGAATGCTTGATAAATGGTAGTGCTCCCACTTTAAGGCTGTATCACTAGCCTCTGTGACATGACCAGGATGGAGGAGATATCCTGCCAGCTGCATAACCCCTTCCCTTCCCCTGCTTTATATAATGGTCCTCCACGCATTGCCTGGCCAACTGAAGGGAAAATCAATGGGCGAGAAGACCATTTCCTCCAACGGCTCCTGTATAACATTGCAATCCTTCTCGCTTCTTGCAGGATGAAAGTGAACTGTTTAACATTACAAGCATTTTCATAATTTGCTGCTCGCTGATTGGCTAACATGACCTCACTCACATCCAGTAAACTTAATGTTTGCGGGGTTACTAACAATGATCATTAACACTGAAAAATTATGTGAGATCATATTGAAGAAATAAAATTTGATTTAGCACAGCCTTCATACGGCTGTAAACTGAAATTTGGGACCAAAAATAGCTGATGCAGGACGGCTGGCAGCCCTGCATGTTTAACTGCCTGATACATGTAGGACACTTCACGGTCAGCATTTCTGCGGTGTACTTTTCCTGCAGTGGCACTATGGAGGCTATCTGTGATTTTAGTCCTGCCCTCAGTCGATGTATTGGCCTGTTCCTCATCATCTGACGACACTGTGTCACCCTGATTGTGTGTACTCACTGGTTCAGGCTCGAGCGCATGTCCTTCAATTTCGATGACAGCTTGACCTTCAGACTACTGGTAAGGCCTGTGCTACCTCCCCTATTGGGTGACAATTGACGAAATCGATCAAAGTTAATTGTATTTTTTCTTCTCAATTCCTTTTTTTCTTGTATAGTCTTACTTCATGTATGCTGACCAATATTCAAAAAATTGGACAACCACTGTTCCCCAGCCATATGATTGCCCTCCAGAGGCAGTCACTTTCTCAGAACCGATATTGGCGAACGCGATTTGAATTATGGAAAACTCTCAGCAGTGTATTATATGGAGTTCCAGCTCATGACCCCTTGAGGGATGTGAAAACAGACTATTCAGTCATCGCTGGAGCTATTTATCACTGTGCAGACAGTTTGTAAAAACTCCATTTGTTGCAGGTGAAGCTTTCGACCCCGTTTTCTGGAGTTTTTAAGCCCCTGATTAAAGTTGGTTTACGTTTCTGCAAAGTTTTGAATATTAGTTTTTTGCACATTTTTGAAAAGTCTGTACAAACTGAGCGTAAATTCCAGGTGTTTTTTTTTTGTCATTGGTGTTAATCCAAGACACAAAATGCATCAAAACATTTAATCAGATGACTATTACTCCAAAACAGGGTGTCCACATGGAAGACCAGAATCACTCCAAGTTCTGATCATTGGATCAAAATGTCAAATAATGTCAAAAGTCATTTCAGTATCTTGTGTGACCACCACGTGCTCTCACCACAGCTTGTCAGCGTCTTGGGAAGCTCAGAACAAGAGAAAATAATATCGAAAAAAACTCAATGGTCCTTAACCCTTAGAGGAGGACATACAAATAGTGTTGCTCAATGATTTAAGATAGGTTTTCAACAGCTTTGAATTTCATATCTGGTGGCATCTTGTTTTTTAGACAAGTTGCCACATGATAGGTTTTCAAAAGCAAAAGATAACTTATAATTTTTGAATATTTATTTCTGTGCTGTAAGGGTTAATAAAAATTAATACACTCAACAAAAAAAATACACAACAGAAAAAGTTAAAATGAAGGGTTTGTAGGATGTTTCTTTCACATGTCAGAGATGCAGCTAATGTTGCTTTGCATTGAGCGTCAGTGAAGCACAGGCCGGTTGAAGTATTTCACCTGAAAGCTTTATTTGCTCGCTGTGATATTGGCCTCTCGGGTGCATTGATGCTCATTCTAAAACTGTTGCTTACAATTAATACTGATTTATACAAATGCTAAGCACTTCAGTGGTTTATTATTGAGGTCATGTGTTGGATCCCGCATCACTCTTCCTGTGGGGAGGGCTTGATACGCTCTCATTGTGCTCACATGGGTTTTTTACCAGGTACTTAATCTACCGCTAACAGTCCAAAGATATGCTATGCTAATCGGAGACTATAAATTAGCAATTGGTGCCAGTGAACAGTAAATTAATTTATGTGCACTGCAGTGGGTTGGCGAACTGTCAAGGGCGTGTTACTGCCTCTTGATTGGATGCTGGGATTGGATAACGTGACCCTGACTGTCTGAGAATTGGAGGATTAGATGATTGGATCATAGATGTTAAGCTTTTTCTACTGCGTGCAACTCTATGTAAAATGCACTACAAAGACTTTTTTTTTGTAGAATTTGGCAAAGGCCATGCCGGAGCATGCTAGCAGGTTGCTTTTCAGAGGGCAGTGTGGGTCCAAATTGAGATGGTGGCCTCTGCTAGTCCCCAGTTTTCTAGCCGTGGAAGATTTAGAGCATGTTTTTTTAATGTGACGACTGAGCTATTGTTCTATGGTGTGCTTCTTAATAGCATAGTTACTACACTGCCCGGCCAAAAAAAATGTCGTACACTGAAATATTTAGTTGGAACCCCTGTAGCTTTGATTACAGTGCATATTCTTCTTGTCATTGTTTTAACATCTATATGCAATGCCAGAACATTTATTTTAGATCAGAAATGCCATAATTTTTGGCCGAGATCTTGTCTTCTCGACTTAATGGTTGAACCACTGTGGTCTTTCTTGAGCACATCCCAATAACTTCTAATGTGTTCAAGGTCAGGATTTTGTGGTGGCAAATTTGTTTGTGAAAATGATTCCTCATACTTGTTTTTGTCATTCATGGTTTTCTTTGCTAAATACAGGCCAATAATTTGCCCGTTCTGAAATATTGTAACATCTTTTCCACCATCAGGGGATGTGTCTTCCAACATGATTTTTTAAGAAATGAGTAGCGATGCGCTTCATCAGTCAGGGTAAAATGATTATTGCCCGCTGAAACATATTAATAACCACAATAATGATCCAATTATAGAATTTGTTTGTTAATTTCCAAATGGTGACTTTTTTTTTGGCCGGGCAGTGTATCTAAGTTAGCAACTTGCATAGTTTGTCCATTCACAGTCAATGATTCCAACCATGTTAGTTAGAATCTGTGATTTTGGATAGCGCACCCCTGGCTATCACCGGAAACTTCAGTGAGAATGGCCTTATTCTTGTACTTTTCATATTGGTCTTCTCCATTTGTGCCATTTTAGAGCGGTCATCTCAGATTACGCAGGCCGTTATTTAGCAAATTTAAACAAAGCACTAACTTGGCATTCCCTCCCTAGACTGTGTTATTAATTCTTCTGTGTTAAGAAGCTGGTGTACAATCTGCCCTCAGTCGTATATCACATCCAGGTCAGGTGGGACTTCAGAGGGTTACAGCATTGGCAGTGCATCAGTGAACGCCATTAGACTTACTGACAGGTGTAAGTGGCAAATAAAACGGGCCTGTACGCACTTTCACAGAGCAATAGAGCTCACAAAAGTCTCGAATAGCAAGTAATGGGAACATTTGTTCAAAAAAAAAAAAGAACGGCTTCGTGAATCACTACATCAGCACGACCTGCTGGATTGATGGAGATCCAACATGGCTGCTGGGCCTTGGATTCAGAAGGCTCAGAACGTCACTCTGGCGGACTGGTTGACGGAGCAGAGGGACGCGTCGATGGCCGATCTCCAAGGTTCTTCTCGTCAGTGGCTGTGCCAAAATTTGCAGAGAACTGGACGGGCCAGAACACAACCAGGGAAAGATCTGTACTGGACAGAACTACAGAATATCCTCTATAGTATTTTCTACTGTGAGAAGCTGTAGAGGTGTCAGAGTCGCCACTGCACTGGTAGACTTATGAATATTATAACGTGCACCTCACATATAAGTAGCACATTCCGTCTTAGAACCACCCCCATGCAGAATCTTAATTGTGCGCTGCTTGGAATCATAGATTTCCATTCTAGTTTCATTCTCTATTTAGTCTGTTTAGCTTTCTAGTCGTTGGGGCTGACGATATATACTCTGCCAAAAACGTTTGGCTTCCTCACTGATGCCTGTTGTCTAAACACAGGATTTCTGTCAGTTTGACTTGTTGCCCCTCTGTTGCCTTTACCAGGGCTGGATGAACGAGATCCAGAACTACGATCCGGAGACGTACCACGCCACGCTGACGCACTCGGTCTTTGTGCGTCTGGAGGGGTCCACGCTGCGCCTGTCCAAGCCCAGCCGAAACATCGCCCGGCGGGCCACTTTCAACGAGCCCAAGCCAGACGTGACCTACATCAGCCAAAAGATCTACGACCTGACTGACAGCAAGGTGTGTCTGAAGCTTGTGGGCTGTGTCTGGGTTAAGGCCCCGCCTATGAGTCGCATTCTGATGCTATTTTATATGGTGGCTGTGCTTCACCCTGATGGTATATGGTTTGTCATGAGCCTGGCTTCATGATTACAGAGTGAGCTCCGTAGTTAATCGGATGGTGACACATTTGTATTTTGGTTCTGTACTCTTGCACTTTGAGTTTGAAAAGATATAATGACATTGAGGTTGAAGTACAGACTGTCAACTTTAATTTAAGGCTGTTTTCATTCACATTGAGTGAACCGGTTAGAATTGACAGCACCTTTTGCTCACATTCCTCCCATTTATTTTTACGCACAACAAAAAATATTGGACCGTTTAACTTAATGTAGAATAAAAAAATCATTTTTAGTGTTCGTTCACACACCTTTGGATGCAATGACTGAAGTCTTGACAGATAAACATCAACAAATACTGGGTACCTTCCCAGGTGATGCCCTTCCAGGCCTGTACTGCAGCTTCTGCTTGTTTCAGGGATTTATTGCCTTCAGCCTTTTCTGTTGCATGTCAAATGCATTTTCAGTTGGAATCTGGTGTTGTAATTGATTCTGACATTAGTACCAAAATAACAAAAAAAAAGTCATTGATCAATGAATTATGGTGCTCACTGTAGTTTGCACCTCATCTCAGGGAAAATGTGTTGTATTGTCACGCACCATTACCATTTGTTATAGAAGATGGTCAGTAAACATGGTTTAATAGCAGAATAGATTAATTTCTCAGTTCTGTTCGCCCAGTAATAGGCAGCGCTCCATCTGCTGTGTAATGTCGTATCGCCCTGCAGTCTGTTTTTACCAGGCAAGCTCTGGTACATCTGTACCTGTTTATCTGTCATAGTAAATCTGTGTAAGCAATTACAAGAAGCAGAGGAGGTGTGAATCAGCGAAAACGCAATGGATGTGATTGCCCAGCTCGTGCTACAGCATCACACCTGGTCTCAACTGCCATTATATTTCAATTCAATTCAATTTCATTGGTGTAGCACTATTCCTGGAAGGACTGTCACAAAGATGCTGTACAGTGCAGAAAGGGCAGTGCCCAGCCTAATTCCCCAAAATGGCAAATGAGGCACAAAACTCCCAACAGGGGGAAAAATCCTAAAACATACTTGACGGAACTCGTTGCTTCTTAGTCCCTGTTAATTTTTAACCGCTGACCCCCTGTTAATTTTTAACCGCTGACACGTAGTGAGCGCCCTTTTCACTTGGTCAAGAATTTTCACAAGTTACCTAGGAGATGAGAAAATGAGACGAGAAAAGTCATATCGATGATAATGCGAAGATCTGCAAGTCCTCTAATTTCTTAGTGAGGTTCTTGTGGAGAAGTGGCGGCCATGTTATGATTGGCAACCAGGCGACCCGGGTGCGCTAGCCCTGAGGGGTGTGCGATGAAGCAAGTTCAAAGTTACCCTGGCTGTCTTTTTGTTGGATGGCTCAACAAACCCATAACTTGCCTTTAGAGACACTGTAAGTTACATGGCTGGTGAAAAGACAGCCACCTTCTTGACACTGGAGACCTCTGGCTTTTTGGACTTGCCTTGCTATCCCACTAATCTTGCTTTGTGGTACACCCCTCTGGTAGGTGACTGGTTGTGTTTTTCTTGTCCAGATATACCTGGTGCCTGAGAGTTTGGCGAGGAAGCGAGTGTGGAATAAGAAGTACCCGATATGCGTCGAGCTCGGCAAGCAAGAGGACTTCATGTCCAAAGCTCAGGTGGACAGGCCTGAGCCGGCTGAGGAGAAGCCCTCCGGAACGGACCGGTCCGAGTCGGCTGGGGGGAGCGAGGAGGCGAAGAAGCCTGCCACCGTGCAGGAAGGGGGTCGGGCGCCGACTGCTCGGGACAACACCCTCTTCCTGTTTGGGAGGACGGGCCGGGAGAAGGAGGAGTGGTTCCGCCGGATGCTGGTGGCGTCCAGGCTAAAGTCCGAGACCAAAAAGGCCCCCAGCCTCCCCGGGTGTAAGAGCGGTGAGTGCCTGCTGAACGCCCCGCACTGAAATCTGATGGGCAGCTGGGTAGCCTTGCGGTGGGTTACTTGACTGCCAGCTATTGAATTGCAGGTCTTGGGATTCTCATTTGATGTGGAGAGATAAAGCCTGCAGTTTGGCCTTTAAGCGAGGCTCTTAACCGCACACTTGCTTCCGGGGCTTCACTTCTCTCCATCACTCCGTACTTGTGACCGTTAGATACGCATTTTCCCCTGGGCATCCTTGAATGACATGAAATGATGGAAAATGTTCTCTGTGGAGCTTCTCGGGTTAAACAAACGCTTAATCCTACTGAGCCTAATCTAGGGAGGAGAGAGAATTCGGCTGCTTTAGGACTTGACTCGATTTTACGCAAATCCTGTTCTTTTTTTTTGGCCGGTTGCGGCTCAGTCCCTTGATTCATACCACACCAGTCACGCTGGAAAAAAAAAAAAAAAAAACTCGAGGCAGACCGACACAGTGAATTTTGGGATGGGTCAGCAGCGACCTTGCTGTGGTCTGCGGCAGGTCGTCCCTGTTATGGCGCGAACGATGCGCATGAGTGTGTCAGGCAGGGTCATGGAGTGCAGTATAGTGCTTTGTTTCGCTCTTAAGGATGTGATGTGGTCGGTGCGTCATGTTGGCGCTTGCATTGGAGAGAGGAGGTTGGTCAGGTCTCAGAATGTTGGTAAGGTTATGACACCAGTTGCACAGAATCTCGCTCATCTCAACGTGCTTTCATTGGTAAAAATTCAAAGATGGTGGGTCTCCATAGACCACTGGTTCAAACCTCAGTAGCCCAGTGGTTTTGGGCATTTGAACAATACTCAGTAGGTTGGTGGCTAAAGTGTCAGTGCAGCTGTTGGGCCCTTATCCCTGCATTAGTTCGAGAGCGGTCAATGGCCACCTACTCTAGTCAAGTCGAGGTAAGTTATTGGGATTGAAGCATCATCCGTAATGATCATAGGATGATTGGCATCTCTGACTTTGCCACGTTTGCCTTCTGTCTAACAAGAGCTGTGTGCTGTGGACTCAGGATGAATGAACCATCCACGCTACATTGTTTGGCACAGCTAAAGAAAACGCACTGTGCCACATGACCTCTGCATAATGGCATAAGTGCCCTGCAGTTTCCGTTCGATAATGATTTTATAGGTTTTTGTTGGCTTTATAGAGCTCATTTCCCATTTCTGCTTTGAAATAAACATGCCCCAGGGGCTGGTGCTGAAATCATTGGTACGGTATTAATTACGGTACGGTGTTAATTAAGGTTCTTCAGAGTTTCATGGTGAAATCTGTTGGTGTGTAGCTGTACTGATTGCTGCCCCTGTGTATAAATGTATGTAACGTACTCTGTGTTGTGTTTTTTGCATTACGGAAAGTGGGCGGTTGTTTGGATGAACTGCCCCAGCTATGTAAATAAAGGTAATGCGAACATAAACATGAATGTTAATCCTCAAAGCGCTGAATAAGTTTTCAAGGAATTAAAAATGTAATTATCCCGAGTTGTTGAAAATCTATCGTGTGGCAACTTGTTTAAACAACTTGCCACATGATAGATTTTCAACAGCATCTGATGTTGATGTCTTAAATCAATGGGCAGTTGTAGTTACCTACAGCGCTCTAAGGGTTAAATAATGTACAGTTTCAGGACTTGCAGTATTGCATTGTGTGCTTGTATTTGTGAACCAGTTCCTCTGTTTGTAGTTAGTCCGGATCCAGCAGCTGACGCTGTGAGAGGTCAGAGCAAGACCAACTCCATCGGAGGAGTTGTTGTTTAGCTGTGATTGCGAGGGTTCGGTGCGACGGATTGAGTCATGTAGCTGCATAAAGCCTGAGGGATCCACGTGTCGAGGGCCACGCGCACCTCTAACTGCCATCTTCGTTCATATTTTCTTGTGTCATGTGTTTTCTTTAGTGCGAGCAGGTGGGCGCTCTGTTGGCAGACCCCGCGCTGAGAGCCCTTGAGCAGAGCTGTTGATTTGAGCATTGTTCAGTGCGCCGTGTATCTTCATCACTCTGCTCTATTGTTATAGCTGTGTAAAAGCCTCTTCAATCCTCTGAAATCCGGGGCGCTCGCGCGGTTTAGTGACACACGGCGTGCGCTCGCGCCATACGATTGCGCGGCGGGGCCCTTTAAATATTCATTTAATCAGCTTCCTCCTTCTTCTGTTCCTCCAGGCTCGTCGGAGGCGCTCGTCGTGAACTAAGTTGTATATATCGCAATTGTACACTTTAATTGAGTTTAAGCTCTGTACTTATTCAGGTGGTTTTTGATCTAGTATGCTAATTCGGCGCAGCCGGCTGCAGCACTGGCATCAAGTAGCGCAATCGCACCTCTGGAGTCTACAAATCTGTCTGACGTGCTCACGCTTCGGTCGCCTCACTTCATGCTCTGGAGTTGCTCGATGTAACTGATTGCATTGGTGTCGATTACTCCCTTGCAGTTTTTTTTTTAGCGGCAGTGGTGAGGTGGTGTGGGATGGTGGTCCTGTGTAAATGCGTCAGTCGGTGGGGGTGTGATGTCAGAAACTGCAGTGCTGGTGGGTGCTCGTTATCTGCCACTTTTTGTGGTTTTCCTTCCGAACTAATTTAGACCCGAAACTCTTATGCCGTCACCATTACTGCTCAGGGAAAGCTGCTTAAAGTCTTTCATCCACAACTGCCTTGATGCCCCAGCACCAGCGATTGTGAAGCCGACAGGGTGTTTGAAACTTTCATTCAGAGTATCTTTGACCGTATGCAAAACTTTCAGAAGTGCTGAAAACTGTGTTTATCTGACTGTCTGATTAACTGTTTGTGTGTCTGCTTGGCTTTTTGTTCATGTGTCCATGTCTCTGCGTCTTTGTGTCTCTGTCTGTGTGTGTGTGTGTGTGTGTGTGTGTGTGCATTGCTGTCTGTGTGTGTGTGTGTGTGTGTATGCATGTGTGTGCATTGCTTTGTGTGTGTGTGTGTGTGTGTGTGTGTGTGTGTGTGTGTGCATTGCTGTCTGTGTGTGTGTGTGTATGCATGTGTGTGCATTGCTTTGTGTGTGTGTGTGTGTGTGTGTGTGTGTGTGTGTGTGTGTGTGTGTGTGTATGTTTGGCGTGTGTGTGTGTGCATGTGTGTGCATTGCTTTGTGTGTGTGTGTGTTTGGCATGTGTGTGCATGTGTCTGCATTGCTTTGTGTGTGTGTGTATGCGTGTGTGTATGTGTTTGGCGTGTGTGTGTGTGTGTGTGTGTGTGTATGTTTGGCATATATGTGTGTGTGTGTGTATGTGTGCGTGTATGTTTGGCATATATATGTGTGTGTGTGTGTGTGTGTGTGTGTGTGTTTGGCGTGTGTGTGTGTGCATCTCCACATGTGTCCGCAGCTGTCCTGCCCACACACAGTGGCAGCAGTAGCCGGGGCAGTGTGGACGAGGCGCTGTCTCTCTCTCAGCTGCGCCAGAGGGACCTCAGCGGCAGCGTCAGGCAGAAGATGCTGCTGGACTACAGCGTCTACATGGCCAAATACGTGCCCCCCTCCCCTGCAAGCCCCCCCGTCAGCCCCGTCCACAGCGCCGCCAGCAGCCCCGGGGCCGCCAAAAAGGTATCGGGGGTCACCCCTGCACCCCATCATGCTTGCTATGCTTGTCTGTATTCACAGCAGCTCTGTGTCTGGGATGATGCCTCTGTAGTAAAATGAAGAGAGACTCGGTGCTAACATGCTATCAGAATAGCTGAACCTTCGGGCTGGACTCTGCCAACATGCATTACTTGCATTTGCCTGCTTTCGCACTGCCGATGACGGAAGCTAGCATATTGAGTAAATGGCGCTCTGAGGGTGATGTTTGGAGCGTTTCGCCAAGAGGGTCTGTTCGTGGGAGACGTGTTGAGGGATGGTGAGGATGGGAATGGGCACAGGGCTGTAATGGTGTTAAGGCTGCACGTCCTCGACGCTCTGCGTCAGGCCCTGTGCTTCGCCGGAGGCCTCGTCTAAGCCGTGTGTGGAGTGTCAAGCCAAATCAGGGCTGATGGAAGCCTTTTCTGTACTCGGGGAAAATCTGTCCAACAGAAGCGCATAGGAGCCTCCGTAATCTGTCTTATGTATTCTAACCCATGGCAGAGGAAGTTCTTTAAGTATATGGATGTATATTTGTGCAGCCAAAGACTTACTTCCATGAGTGGACAGCAAGAATGTCTAATTATCCCACAGTAAAGAACAAAATTGCAGCCTGTGCATATTTTTGGATAGTGACGCTCTACAAAAACTCCCAAAATTTCTAAGCGGTTGACATTTTGTGGATGTAATTACCCACAAATTAAAGCAATGTCTACATTAACCTTCAAATTCCTTGTTTTCAAATTCACTGTACTGGATTGCAGAGCCAAGAATTGTGTTCTCTAAATGCTCATTGATCGGTCTGTTTTGGGACTTTTGAGAGACAAGCTCATTTTATTTTATGTTTTCGCTTCTGGATTTGTGGATTTCTGGATCTCATGTCTGCCACTGTTTCAGTTGCCTAGCAGCCCGGGAGGGGAGGAGGAGTCTGTTGCCTGGGTCAACGCTTTGGTGGGCCGGATCTTCTGGGACTTCCTGGGGGAGAAGTACTGGGCCGACATGGTGTCCAAGAAGATCCAGATGAAGTTGAGCAAGATTCGGGTGGGTGCGGAGTCCGTACGGGTCCCCGCGCAACTTACAAGAGCTTTGGCCCTGCATTGTAATGGGCGATAATTACTCTGGGAAGAACAGACTTTCAGCTCGAGTTCTGCTGCTCTGTTCCCACTGACATTCCCTGAGGCAGCAAAAGCAAAGGTCCCGACTCATGAGTCTCTAAAGAGGCTGTCTGTTTGAGTCACTTGAGAGAAGCGTGAGAGCGTTTGCTACGGTCTAGGACAGGCAAGAGTCATGTGCTGCTGCAGTCCCTTGTGTGGGACGAGACTGTCATTAGGAGGTTTAATTGACTGCTAACCTGAGGGGCTGTCTTTAGCCTAGCGGCTATCGCATTTGACTCGGTCACAGGAGGTCGGGAGTTCAAATTCTAGTGTGTAGCTGCTTTTGGGTCAACAGTGCAGCTCTTGGGTCCTTGAGCAAGGCCCTTAACCCAACATAGCTGAATGTAATGTGGGCCAGACAGTCAAGCCACATCATCATTATGAAAGCGAAAGCTGCCTGTGTCTCGCTGTGCACTGTGGGAGCTCTGGAGCCACGCTGGGCCCTGCTCTTGTCTTGGGTCTCCTTCATTTGATGTGAAACCGTTTGAGCAGCCATTATTTTAATTAATCTAAAATACTTTTCCCTTAGTGACTCTGTTCTTCCACAGTTGATAGCGTGTATGAACATTTGGCTGCACTGGAGTGTGTGCCTGTCGCTAACCATGTGGCCTGGATTTCAGCTGCCCTACTTCATGAATGAGCTGACCCTGACGGAGCTGGACATGGGCGTGGCCATTCCCAAGATCCTGCGGGCTTCCAAGCCGTCTGTGGACCACCAAGGTAAGGCCCTGTGCAGGGGGCTGGGGCTGGCGGTCAGCTGTTGTCTTCGGTCCTCGACATTGATTGAGTTCATTTGCTTTCAGTGAGGTTTCAGAGCCTGTTTTTGTGATTCAGCTCATATTGCGAGTTACGCTGTTGTGTGAATGACTGGATTATATTTAACACTTAAAATCATCACAAACATGAAAGGCCAGACCTGTGTGATGCAGTCCCACAGGTCCCAAGATTACAGAAGAACATTTTTTTGTGAAGCAGTCACATGTCTGTCTGTCAGGATATAGTTTGAGGGTTCTGGTTTGTTGCCCACAATTGCAACATGCGTGCTTGCATTGCTTCACTTGAGGACACTGCAATGCCTGATGTTCCGTACAGCCGTCCCCGACCCCTAACGAGAACCAAATTTTGCTTAACCGTAACTGTAACCATAACCCTAAATTTTGTCAATTGGCCATAATCCCCTGAGGACCACCTGAAATCTCCTCACAACCCCAAGTGTCCAGACAACATTTGTGGTGGTTCTAACAAGTATAACAATACAAGCCCACAGACACACACACAAGCGCGTGCACACACACACACACACACATACACACACATTTCAGTCTCCCATTAATAATATGCTATTAGCACTATAAATTGACACCCCGCCCCCCCCACCTTGCTTCCTGTCTGTGCTGTGAACTGAACTCTGCTGTTTAATTTGGTCGCCGGCTCCTGTGTCCCCCCTCACTCCCAGCAGTGGCTCCTATGGGGCATTGAAGATGGTCGAGGCAGTGGCCATTTTGGCTCATTCATCAGCGGTGCAGGCTGCTCGCTCCCTCAGACGGCAGAACAGAGCTGGAAACCGGTCCTCTGTGGCCGGAGGGCAGGCTGGAACAGGAAGGGTTACAATGGGAAATGGGCTAACGTATGTCTTGGGGAAATAGTGTGTTGTTTCTTCAGTCCTCTGAGGGTTTTTACCATGTGACTTTGCGTCACCACGGCCGCGCTCACAGCACTGAGCTATTAACGGCACGGTATCATTTTGACAGCGGCATTATCAGTTCAGGAAGTGAAAGTTTTCCCTCAGTGGCGCGTGTCAGAGGTCTTACCCGCCTCTTCAGAAAATGTAGCTTTGCCGGGGCCAAGCAGGAAGCAGTTTGTCGTGTCTGGTGTCCTGTGGTGTCAAGTTCATGTAACGGCGCTGTGTCGAGTGTGAACGACCGGCTGATTTTCGGCTGAGCGCTTGTCACGGGAGATCGAGTCTGCTCCTGCAGTCTTGGATTTCAACTGTCCGAGAACGTCATCCTTTTAAGACCTTCTGTCCGTCTGTCACAGTTTTTGGAGGTTCCTAATCTGTGGCTGTCCTTCTCTGGTCTGTCTCTTAACTTTCCTCGACACCAGGGGAATTACACCTTATCCAGAAAAGGCTAGTGTCGGCGCAGGCTTTTGTTCCAACCTCTCACCTAATACTGCTCAACCCCACAAGCCCTGTTCCTCAAGTGAAGTTCCTTACTGTGAAACCTGCTGGTTGTGCACCCTCCTGTATCCTGAGAGTCCAGTGTGAAACCAGCGTGGCTTATCGGGAGTGATAATTGTTTAGTTAATCACCCGGGAGTAACGAAAACCAGGGCTGGATTTTGATTTGAGGTCCCTATTTGAGGATCCATGTCCCATAGCCTTTTGTTAATACCTACAGTCTTAATTGATCTGATTAGTAAAATGAGTGTGTGACTGATTGGTTGGATTGAAGCCTGCATCCATGGTGACCCTTTCTCTATAAGGCCGAAAGCCCCAGTTCTAAGCCATGGCGAGATTCTTGCCTCCAGCTCTGACAGAGCGCTGATGCGAGGGCATCGCAGCCACTCAGCGCAACACCCACAGAGTTAATTACACACCAACCGTGACCTGTTCTGAAGACCAGCACTTGCCTCTGGCAACATCTGAACCAGTTTCTCATTGGACTCGACGCTCATGCCATGTTTTACATAAACACACTTCTGTCGCAAGTCTGACCCCAAATGAGTGGTTCTGTTTGACTCTGTTCTGTTCTTTGAGATTACGGAGGGTGGTCAATTTGTGGAGCATCAGTGAAGAATGGCTTTGCATTCATTTTAATTCTAATTAGGGGCACTTGTCTGCTTGAAAGAGGTCTGACCAGTCTGTAGGTCTTCAAAGCGAGGTGAAGATACTAACAGAGTTCCAAAGGTGCCGAACAGGTGGTGCTTGTATTGCATATACGTCACACTCACAAATATGAAAAGTAGCAAAATCATTTAAGGTGGCGTGGTGAACTCACGGACAACAAGACATGCCAAGCACTACAAAACAGCGGCAGTATAAAAGAAGTATGGCCGCGTGTCTGAGCTCTCTGACTGGGACTTACGGACGTTTTGTTGATTGGTTGCTACCGCAGCTTGAAAAATCGGCACGAAATTGAATTGATCCAAATGTGAACCAGTCTCAGCAAAAAAATTACATCAGTAATTTCACGTAGCTGGTATTTATGGTAGTGATCGCAATGATTTCACCACTCCCCGAATGAGCGGCACGTAGTGTTAACTTGTTGGGCGACCCTGTTATCGTTCTCCTAAGTGGGAGAAGCCTGTAGCCTGGCGACTCGGTAGGACTGGTACTCTGCTAAACCTATAGCTAACTGTAATGTAAGATAATGGAGTCCTTTTATCTGGAGAGTGAGGCAGCCTCACTTCAGACTGGGCAAAGTGGGACACGGGGCGGGGAAAAACTGACCCACACAAACACACACGCACACAAACCACACTGTTGTGGAGCCCTGTCCCTGTCCCGGAACAGAGAAGGTCATGCAGTCTTGTGACCGTCTTCTATCCAGACCCACCCACACACACACACACACACACACACACACACCCTGCCTAGTCTTATGACCGAGAAGATTGGAGCACTGTTCTTTGGGTTGGCTGATTCTGTAATTCCCTGGGAAGCAGAGACGACACGTCCACCGTTTCACAAACCGAAAGAGTGCAGCGCATTCACTGAGGAAATGTCCACTGTGTGTTTCCTGACAGGAGATGGTACAGCGTGTACAATACTGAGCCTGAAGTGTCAAATACTTTTTGTAGTCGTCTGACATGGAGGAAAGCGCGTATCAGTTACAAACTGCAAAGCCAACCCAGGGTCAAGCACTGATGGCTGATGGTTATTTTCTGTCATCATAAACAAGGAATGTTCCAGAACCGACTTCTTCAGCAGGCATGCGTAACGTAATTTGAGAGGTTTTCTTCCCTGTGGAGATCGTCTCATTTTACAGGAAATATTGAGAGCTCTTTGCCGTGATGGCTTCAAGAGAGTTGCTGTCAAGTGGATAGAAAGAATTTAGCTCGTGCAGGAAAAAGAAAAATGAGCACTTAATACTGAAATCCAAAAATACTGGGACAGTGGTTGAGCTCATGTTGCTTTGGTTTCATATTGCAGCACATTGGATTTGAAGTGAAAAATACTTCTGAGGGGAACGAGCACTTTCAGCTAAGTTCAGGATGATAAAATCGTACATTCAGCACTTAAGCCTCATATTCTTTCCTTTTATTTCAACTCTTAATTTGCTGGAGGATTTATTGAGCCGTTCAAGAGGATTTTATTCTGGAGTTATAGCGCGGTACAGTTTTGAAGTAAGATTACAATGGGCGCGTTTATGACATCATTTCAAATCGTCCCACTGGAAAGAGGAATTTTTATGGCGTCGTCTTTGAGTAGAACGGATTTATGATGAAGTCTATGCTAATGGTGTCTGTAAAGGTACCAGTGCCCTTCAGGCCTTACAGCGATTGCACTGTGATGTCATTGTGATGTCACATGGTGTGACACCTTGCTAATTTCAGAGCTTAGCTGAAACGGCTTTTATTTTTTAATGCTACCATGGATGATAGGGCCAGGAGTAAAATGGCTCTCAGAGGAAGGGGTGTCATTCATGTGACAGTTTATCAGTTTGGCCAAGTTTCTCAACAGTGTTAAAGACGTATAGTAAGAGTATCATACATAGCTGTGGTTCTATGAATTTTGTACGGCTGCTGGCAGCCAGCAGAAGTGATAAACCGCAGAGCTCATTTTTTCTTAATATTTATCAATTCTGAATTACTGGATGGAAAGTTTGAGTGTGTATTCCATAAAAAGAACACATTTTGAAACCGCTGTATTTCCACTTCGAAAATTGTTCCAATTTTACTTTTTTTTTAACAATTAACTTTTTTAATGTGAAGCAATTTGGTACCAGTGGGCATGGTGATGACTGTGGCAATCAGTTATACCCACCAATCATTGTCCTTTCACATGTTTAAATCCAACGCAGTTCGAAATCCGAGCGCACATATAAAGTCAATCAAATCGACTCCACCGCCCTTCGAAAATTCCACCGAAAGATTAGTTTCGCTCAAATGCACGTCACGTCGTCTCCATTTGTTCTGCTCTAGTTTTGTTTTTGAGGCGTTTTAAACACAGTTTTCATCACTCTGTGAGAATTCAGTGATGTGGTGTGGTCTTTGGCAGAAAGCAGACCCGGTTCTAAACTCTGGCTCCAGGCCCTGTTTTTATACAGAACTCCCTGCTCTTCTGGCTCGGCCTCAGAGACGGACTCAGTCCCCGCCCTGCTGAGCGAGCCTGATGTCACCCTTGTGCAGTTTAGTGCGTCACATGGTCCATAAAGTTGAGGAGGCTGCATAATACTGATATGAGTCAGATCCAAAACCTGTCAACCTCCAGGCTTGAACTTAGATGATCATATTTTTCAATTTTGATAGTTTTGTCCCAAAGGAAAACAACTTGGGCTTTAACTATCATTAAATAAATTTGAATGTCTCTTAATTAAGGCGTGCAGAATTATGGCAGTAAATCACGTTTAAGTATGGTGGGAATTGATCATTTTTCTGATTTCGTCCTTAATACATACTTAATTTGCATACTCAGGCTGATTATAACTACGTCATCTATAATATATTTGAGGTCGATGTCTGTCTGTCTGTCTGTCTGTCTGTCTGTCTGTCTGTCTGTCTGTGTGTATGTACACGTTTTTCTCCTACGATTATCACCAAATTTGGTTTGAATATCCACTTGGACACCAGAAAGAACTTGACGTCGCACGATTTATGAAAAACGGTCATGCACGCAAAATAAATGGCAATTTCACTCCAGGTAGCGGGTAACAGCTAGTTGATTATATTTGGTTATACTGCAGAGGTATTCTATCAATCATGCATACATCACTGAATTTTTACCCTCACACTATTTCCGATGGGACTTAATTTCTCGGAATTGCGTCAAAAACACTTGCAGAGGTTTTAGACCTGACGTGTGTGTGTGTGTGTGTGCGTGCGTGCGTTTGTGTGCGTGTGTGTGTGTGTGTGTGTGTGTGCGCGCGCGTGTTTGGGATTACACAAATGGCCTCATTCTTTTATTGTTTCATAGCATGGCTTGTCACTTCAAGGCTTCGCTTTGTGGTCCCTGGGCTGTTGCGTGGAGATTCTCGGCTGATACACGGCGTTCCCATCTCTGACCGGAATTCCGAAGTGGCTTCTCGCCTCCGCCTCTCACCAGCAAAAGTGTGTTACTCGCTGGCACCGCTAACGGTTTATCGGCCGCCGCACGGATGAGACTTAATGAGAATGGAAAGTGATTCCGCCGGCTGTGATGGTTCAGCTCACACAGGCTGACGTAGAGGATGATTCGCTTTCACAGAGGGGACACCTGATGTCCTCCTGGTGGCGATGCGCTACATCACAGCTGATGATCTGAACCCCAGGGATTCATATAGTTAGCTATTCCTTTTCTCACCCATTTACGCATTTAAAAGCTGCTTTTTCTCATCCACGCAACTCGAGGAATCGCTTACTCTCAAATCCGTCTTCTTTTGGCTGAATGGGCCTCATTTTTTTTTTTTCCATTTGTTGACCAAATCAAATGGATGCTGGTAATGAAGGCTAGTTCTTTTTTTATTATTCTTTATTTAACCAGGGAAAGTTCCACTGAGAACAACTTTGTTTTTCCAGGATGCCCTGGAAGAAATGGCGAATAGAACAGTTGAGAATGAGAAACGACAGAGTGGGGTGAAGGCCCTGGAGCTATTCGGGTCAAGGGTCAAGGGTCTTGCCTAGCTCTTGCCCAATTGCTGAGTTCTTCCCAACTTTATCTTTCCAGATCGTCGGAATCCCAAACCCCACCAAGGGCTCGAACCAGCTACTCAAGGGTTCCCAGTTGCGGTTCCTACCACAGTGTTACCCTCCGCCCAAGTTTGTTCAGTAACCAGTAGTATCGTGGTGAGGTGTGTTTTCCACCTGTTGTACAGCACTCTGATCACTCTGAGCCAGTGGAGCAAGACCTAACCCTCGCCTCCGCGCAGTCCGTGTTCTCTGAGAGACTGGTTCTGGTAAAGGGGTTCCGGTTCTGCAACGGAGAGCCATCTCGCGCTTTGACCTAAAGTGACTTGCAGTTGTTCAGACCACGCTTTGGCCCTGGAGCGAGTGGAGTTTAGGAGTTTCCACGAGAGCCTAGCGACGGCATTGAATTAACAGTGGCTGCAGTGGGGCTTGGCCAGCCATCGGATTCCCAGTTCTGTTCCTGGAGGTCTGTTTTACTGCAGGTTTTCATCTCAACCATAATTTGACACATCTGACTCTTCTAGTTTGCAGCCAGGCATGCGCTCTCTCGTGGTTGAATGCTGTGTTCTGTGTTAGGGTTGGATAGAAAGTCCTAAGGACAGTGGCTCTCCAGGAGTGGAGTTGGTCACCACTGCACCTGGGCCTATATTGCCCATTGGAGGTAGCTTTGACTCGCAGTGGCCCTTCTCCCCCCTCCAGATCCCCTCGTTCAGAGTAATCAGGCCTGTCGTGATTAGCAGCGCTCTGATACCTCCTCCCATCACCCCGGTGCTGCTGTACTACTGAGCAGGACCTTCACTGTGAGTCGAACCCTCTTTCAAAGCAGACTCAAACCTTAAGTTACTCTGATCCTGCCATTATTATTCCAGTAAGGGCGAAATGTGAATGAATGGCTTCTGCTCTGTGGTGGCCAATCCGTGACCACTGCTATGTGCGAGTCTTGATGGCCGCCAGTCGTTTCTGTGATTATAGATTAGCTTGCGAGCTCATGAAATCTCTCTCTCTCACTTTCTCTCGCTCCCTACCTTCCTCCCCATCTCCCTCCCCTGATGTGTGAAAGGTCAATGCATGCAGCTATTCGCATTAAAATCTCTGTACTGTACATTTGTAAGCAGGCCATGCCTTTTTAATGGGTCTCGTGGTACAATTTTATATCCACAGTGCCCTCTAGTGGTTGATGTCGGACACATACATTTAGAATATTGAATTTGCAACTTCCTAACCATTCTAGAATAATCTATCTCTTGGATCTTTCAGTCTTGCTCTGCTGTTGGTGGATGATTTGTTTTGCCTCCTCTCTACACAGGGGACAGAAGGCAAACTGCTTTCCAGTCATCTGTAGGTCCGTCACACTGTCCGTCACGCGCCTTGTGGGGCAATACCTACTGAAGGCGTGAACGGATTTTGACTGAATCACACTTATAACTGCCTTCAGAGGGTAGCTGAACTTGTTAGGTTTTGGAGATCATTACATCAAAGGTTAAGGTTGCATAAGGTCAGCTGCATTTGGGGAATGAAGATTAAATTTTTGGGCATAGGGAGCGATGGTTGGTGGAGACATGGCTATCAGAGCTTTGTGTTGAGCCAAACCTTGTTTTCTGTTTGAATGTGTCTTCTCTTAAGGCTTTTCCCGACAGATTTTGAAACGGTCACGTCGATCTCAGAGCAGTGGTCAATGGGGACTCTTACAGCAGTACCAGATTTTCATCTCAGTGGTGTCTGAGTGAGTGCAGCAAAAAATATGCCTATTACCTGGTCAATACTGAGCAGGTGAGCCCAAACGTCTTGACTGGTGCTGCTTGAGCGTAGGAGATTAAACTGTCTCCCCCATATACATTTAGATTTGGATAATTGATAGAAATGGTGGCGCATGCCACGGGTGGTCTAGTCATCAAAAACACTACCATGGATACTAGCTACGCGAAGCTCACAGTGTACTTTGTTTTTGAGACTGTTTCAGATATGAATTGATCTAATTCTGTGGTGACATTTTGAGCTGTAGTTCTGTGGTTTTATCCCACCAAAGTGCCCATCTGTCACTGTCTGTCAAAGGCTTTTTCTCCTCCTGTTTTCTGATGTTTGACATATGTTATCATTTTCATCGTAGTTCCCTTTGCCACCTTAATTCATTTTTCTGGCCCTGTGATTGACACCCCTGCAATTTGGTTCGAACAATTTGACCCCTTGAAACTTTGTTAGTAAGTATTCATATCTTGTTTTACGAAGCATAGGGCTGGTGGCTAGATCTCTTGAGCAATTACATACTTCTAATTAACATTCAAATGAAAAGGAATAACCTGTGTAGTTGCTTTTGAAATTGTGGTTTGGAGACGTCGACGTTTAAGCTATTTTTGGGTTCTTTCAGATATTTTGTCCACTTGCTGCACATTGACCTGAATAATTAACGCCGATCCAAGGGGCTGAACTATGGGGGTAATCTTTCCTGGTGGCTTTCTGGCTTGTGGTGCACACTGTGTAGGAAGAGGTTTGAGTGATTGAGACCTCTTTCGATGGTTCTGCTCGATCAGTAAAAACATAAATATGAAGCGAGGAAGGTGTGTGTGTTTGTGTGTCTGTGTGCAGGATCCCATGGGGTTGGAATGCATGTAACCCAGATTAGCGCCGATGTTTACGCCGCGCAGAATACTGCCGTCTTCAAAGGAACAGCCCTCTCCCATGCTAAGAGAGAAAAGCACCACGTCCAACTGCTTCTCTTCTTTTCAAAGGGCCGTGTGATCTCTCACTCTCTCACACGCCCCCCCCCCCCTGCCAACCAACAAACACACACACACACAACCCACCCGCCGGCCGAGGAAACCAATGAAGAGACAGAGATTTTGTGGTTCGGCAGCTGATACCCAGGCTTGACCTGCATTGGTTTCATCATGAAGCATGTAGAAGAATCGAGGGAGGTTGTTGGGTGAAAAGATGTGTGGAGAGTGAAGGAGGGAGGATTTGAAGGGAGGAGAGGTTTAACTCACTGGATCTCTGAGTGATGTTTCTCCTAACTGGGGAGGTCCATCCCTATCTTTGGCCTGGGGGAGATGAAAGCCTTTCGTTTGCTTCAGCAGTGAGGCACCATTTCATCTTGGACCTTAACTGAAGAACGTGATTGGTTAATTGTTCACATTGGATGTTTTGGCTTGACTTGACACAGAAACATGTTCCCACGTTAGGTATTTTCAGAGAGGACTGGCCAACCCTGATCAGAAATAGCCTTAACATGGTTCATTAAACTTTTTGACATTCTTGATCCCTGGACCTTGTAAGCTGAGCCGGCCAATGAAATATTGAGTATGTAACGGTATGTGGCTGTGTGTATATTTATGTTTTCGGCAGGTCTCTGGTTTGACCTTGAGATTTCCTATAACGGATCTTTCCTGATGACCCTGGAGACGAAGATGAACTTGGCCAGGCTCGGGAAAGAGGCGGAAGGACTGCGGTTCGGTGAGCCCGGGAAGGACGGGTAAGGCTACGGAAACACGCTATTAGCATTAGCGCCCGCTTAATTTGTTCATGGTGCCAGAGATTTTTTTTCTTCGTGTCACAAAATGTTGCTCATTTCTTTTTTTTTTTGTCCCCCGCCGCTCGGAACGCGCAAAGCGGCGGGACATAGTATTAACGACCGTCCATCCGTACGTCCGTCCGTCCTTACGTTCCAAATCTTTGTCAGTGAGATATCTCAAGATTGGACGGATTTTCTTCAAATTTGATGTCAACAAGTATTAGTCTGATACCCCGGCGCCAGTCGATTTCGGTGACCTTCGCGCCATTCTCAAGGTCACATCGAGAGATTGTGCATTTTCACACTGATAGCCTTGTTAGCGAGATATCTCCAGAACGAATTGACTGATTTACTTCAAATTTCATGTCAACGTGTATTACTGTGATACCCCAGCGCCAGTTAATTTCGGTGACCTTCGCGCCATTCTCAAGGTCACACCGAGAGATTGTGGATTTTCACACTGATAGCCTTGTCAGCGAGATATCTCAAGAAGGAATCGACGGATTCACTTCAAATTTTATGTCAACATGTATTAGTGTGATACCCCGGCGCCAGTAGATTTTGGTGACCTTCGCGCCATTCTCAAGGTCACACCGAGAAACTGTTCATTTTGACACGATTTCACATTTTGTGGCGGGGGGCAAAGATACATAAGTGTCAAATACTTGTTTTTTTTACTTCCTACCTCCAACTTTTCTTGTCATTTTCATTTTGTGGCTTCCATCCGGAAAGAACAGAAACTGAGACAGATTCACTAACCCTCAGCTTAATCGCAGTTCACCGCGCTACTTTTTAAACTTTCTTCCTGTCTCTTCCTTTTTAGATTGACTGCCTGAGTGTCAATGTAGTCTGTTTTCTTTCAAGTCTTTTTTTGTACTGTTCTCATTTCCTACGTTTTAACTGTCATTTGCCTCAAGAAACAGAGCTGAGTGTCTGAGTCTGAAGTGTTGAGATCAGAGAGTTATTTTTTTCCACTTGACATTTTGTGAGCGTCACGTACCGGTGACTTTTCCTGCCGAGCCGGTGTTGATGAGAGGATTACGCTTGTGATGGGGTCAGGGGGTCGCTAATGTGCTGTTACACGTTAATTTCTCTCTATCTGTTGTGCTCTTTTTTCCCCCCTGTTAACTATGTCTCTGGACGCACTCGTCTGTGGATGTGCCCTGCACCTGGTGAGTTGGAACGGTTGAGGGCTTGCGCATGAAATGTTGTTCCACTTTCTGTTTTTGTCTCTCTGGCATTTTTGCAAAGTCAGCTAATGCCACGTGCCCCCGGACCACCAGGCTCTGAGCTCACCAGCCCCTTACCCACACACTAACTTCACAAAGACGTTAATTGGCTGTGATTTTTACAATAGCTTTGTTTTCATTGAAGTTAGGCAGTACTTTAGTTCGGCCATCTGCTTGATTAGAATCAAACTCAGTCCCTCTGCAAACACAAGGAATTTCACTTTTTAAACTGAAGGTTTTACAAGGGAATCTTGGCAGGCTTTTTGCTCTATGTTTGTTTGCTAAACCGCTGGTGAACTACAGCTGCTTCCATTAACGCCGATTACTTTGACTTCACCTCCAATCCTGTGCTGTGAGAGCGCATGAGGAATGCCTAAACGTAGATGTTCTGAGCTGCACTCATGGCAGAATGCTCATTTAAGTGTCACATGACCTGTCAAAGTGTAAGAACTTGCGCCTGAAGCCTCAGTTTTTCACATACTTTAATAAAATGCCTCTGTACATTATTTTTAATATTTTATGTCTGTGTGTGTCTGTCCTAGTGAAGGGTTATGTGGCTACAGATCGCAGGCGACTTGTGTAACAGCATGTCTTGGATGGAATGGAAGCATGTGTCTGTTAAAATTGTTGGTTTAATCTGTCTTCCTGTTGCATTTGTGTATTCTATTCTTGTAACATATCAAAGACCGACAAGTTTTATTTTAACCCTTAGCACTTAGTTAGCACTGAGATAAATTACGAAATATATTAATTTAATGATCTTGTGCTGTTGAAAATCTATCAGGTGTCAACTTGTTAAAGAGACCCTGCAGGAGCTCTTTGAAACACATCGCCACATGATTGGTTTTCAGCAGCTTTGATTTTGATATCATGCATCACTGAGCAACAGTAGCTGCATTTAGTGCTCTAAGGGTTAATTTTTTTCTGTAAATCGTGGTCAAAGAGCAAATGTGTGTCAGACATCAGGAAAACCCACTGATGAAAGAGCAAAGTAAACTGAACCTCTGGAGCGACACTTGCTACATTGCACAAGGGATATCGCCAAGGCAACATTGCACAAGAAAAAATGCACTAGCGACTTTGCATGAGCAACACTTCACAAGCATCTTTGCTCTAGCAACACTGAACAAGCAACTTTGCACTTGCAGCTTTGCGCTAGCAGCATATGTGCATCGGCCTGTCTTTATAGTAGCATGTTTGTTTGCTGTCTGGATATCAGCCCACTATAAAAACTCTTGTACCGCACATCTGAGGCTGTAATACCAGACCATAGGCTATACTGATGGTGGCACTTCCAGTGATTCTATTTATCAGTGTAACTTTAACCCTTAGAGCACTGAAATAAATTTTCAAAAAATGACAAATTAAAATGATCATTTCGATGACCAAAGCGCAAAACCTCCTATCTGCAGAATTTCACTTTGGATGAGCAGCCTTCCTTGTTCTCATCATCCAAAGTAAAATCTGCCAATCAGAAGAATTCTGCAGATAGGAGGTTTTGCACTTCGGTCATCAATTTGCTGTTAAAACCCTATCATGTGGTAACTTTAAACAAGTTGCCACATGATGGGTTTTCAGCAGCGTTGAATTTCATATCTTGCATCATTGAGCAACATGATTTGTATTTAGAGCTCAAAGGGTTGATACAGAAATCTTTTCCTATGAAGTAAAGTTTCACTTTGAAAGAATTTTATTTAGACAGTTACAGTAGCATATCAGACACCACAGTTCTTTATGGGGTGGTAGCATGGCTAAGGCAAGCTGACTGACCCCTCTGTGTGTATCTGTGCGTGTTTGTGTGTGTTTTTGTATGGACAGGCTCAGGCCTCGGACGTATTGCCTGGCAGACAGCGACGAAGAGTCATCCAGCGCCGGGTCTTCGGATGAGGAGGACCCTCCCGATGTCGCCCCCGATAAGAACATGCCACCGGGGGCAGAGGGGTGAGCGGCGCCACCTTCCGCTACAGTTCTACTGCCCGCACATAACTTCACTTATGCTTACCAGCAAAAATATTTTGACACCACTGGTTTCCCCACCCTGGAAGACATGCTCTATAGCATGAGACGATACTGGATATAAGACGACCCCCCTTTCTCAAGGCAGATTTTTTTGAAAAATGAGGGTTTTGATGAAATAAGTTTTTTCATCTCAAAAGAATAATAATCACAAAATTTTTTTTTGATAATACTGACAAAACATATTGATAAAAAGCCAATATAAAACAAGGCAGGCTGTTGTTTGGCGCCATCTATTGTTGTGAACGTATAATGATTATAGACTGTAATAATCACATAGAGAATCTATGATTTTCACTGTTTTAAACCTAGTCCCCGAAAATAAGTCGACCCCACTTTTTCAACGGGGATTTCCGAGAAAAAACAGCGTCTTGCATTCAGAACAATACGGTATCAACTGATCTCTGCCTGTAGGGTTGATTAGTTGTATCAGGTGCGCCTCTGCTGAGTTTCTGCTTCGGACCAGTTTGACACCCCTGCTCTATAGGAACACTCCTACAGTGCTCCTGACCGAGGAACTGGCATTAGAACTGGAGTTGGTCCTCAGACGCTGCTCTATGGCTGCCCACTGCTCCAAAGTAACAAGGATGGGTAAAATGCAGAGGACAAATTAACCCTCAGGGTTTAATTAAGTATATATTAATGGAGCTGTGTCAGGATTACTGCACTTGCTCGCAACATTGAATGAAGCAAATCAGTTCAACTGCAAGTCCAAATCTAGAAGGTATATTTCTTCTTCTATGATTATTGGCGAACCAGCCTACATTCTTCGTATCTCTAGGCTACTGCTTAACATAGCGCTTTGAATCCTCAAATTTCCATTTAAAGCTCCTTAATATAGAAAGCACAATGCTGGACAAACTAAAATATATAAATATAATGCAAAACAAAGACAGATTGGCAAGGCTGGAATCAGATTAAGATTTGCAGTCAAGCAGATTCACTTTCTTGGGATGTACGTTCTGAGCATGCGCAGTAATCATGACACAGCTCCTTTCAGGTATATTTTCTCAATAGACGATCTTATGGTTTACACCTAACGCTACTTTTGATTTTCAGTTCAATTTACACCAGTCTAGGTTGATTATACATCCTCCGGTGGAAAATAAAAATAATTTGCTTACTTGTGAATTCTTCACATCTTGACATTTTACCATTTGAAGTTATTTGCTGCTTTTATCTCATTAAAGCGTGGAACAAGAGTAAGTCTCCAAATATTTTTGGGCTTTGTAAACAAGAGACTGTGTGAGTGACATTAAAATTCAGATTCTGTTCGGTGACTATAAAGCAGTATTTGTTATTCACCTACGTGCTCTGCTGTCTTATTGATCAATTTATTTGACGTGAGTAAAGGTAGTGCTACTGGGAGTGATAAAACTGTATTTATGATGGGTAATTACTGTTGCATCAGAGTATTCAATTTGGTACATATAACATATGAAAGACTGATAAGTTTTATAATTATTGTCCCCCGCCGCGCGAATGCGCGAAGCGGTGGGACATAGTATTCACGACCGTCCGTACGTCCGTCCGTCCGTACGTCCCGAATCCTTGTCAGCGAGATATCTCAAGAACAAATTGACGGATTTTCTTCAAATTTGATATTAACATGTATTAGTGTGATACCCCGGCACCAGTCGATTTTGGTGACCTTCGCGTCATTCTCAAGGTCACACCGAGAGATTGTGGATTTTCACACTGATAGCCTTGTCAGCGAGATATCTCAAGAAGGAATCGACGGATTCACTTCAAATTTTATGTCAACATGTATTAGTGTGATACCCCGGCGCCAGTCGATTTTGGTGACCTTCACGCCATTCTCAAGGTCACACCGAGAGATTGTTCATTTTGACATGATTTCACATTTTGTGGCGGGGGACAAAGAAACGTTAGTGGCAAATACTTGTTTTTTCTTGAAATCATGGTTAGAGAGCAAATGTGTGTTAAACATCAAGAAAACTTGCTGGAGATCAAGCAAAGCAAACTAAACCTCTGTAGTGACAATAGGGACACTTGCACTGTTGCACCAGCAACAATGCCTTAAGCGACACTGCACGACACTGCACTAGCAACATCGCGTTAGCGACACTGCACTGGCTACATTGCGGAAGTGACATTGCACTACACTGCCCTAGCAGCATTGTTGCTCTAACTACGCTGAACTAGCGACATTTCCCTTGTGACAATGCACTGCAACACAATGCACTAGCAACAGTGCACTAGTGACATTGCACTTGCAACTTTGCTCTAGCCACACTACTCTGGTAACATTGAGCCAGCAACATTGCAGTAATATAGCGGTCGTGCAGCGCTGTTCCTTTGTAACTCTGTGGCATGGCCACAATGTGGGTGTTGTCGATGAACCTGGCATCCTATTAGGTCAAAACCCCAATAATGTCATCCCAGTAATTCACTATCAACATTTCTTCTCCGATGACCTTCAACACACGCTTTTTTCTTTCTTTCTAGCTACGTTGGGGGACACAAGCCAAGCAAGATCATGCGCTTTGTGGACAAGATCACCAAGTCCAAGTACTTCCAGAAGGCCACGGAGACGGAGTTCATCAAGAAGAAGATGGAGGAGGTTTCCAACACCCCTCTCCTGCTGACTGTGGAGGTGCAGGAGTGCCAGGGGACGCTGGCCGTAAACATCCCCCCTCCGCCGACTGACAGGATATGGTGCGTTCTGCTCCGATTGCATTATCTTTAGCACCGTGGACCTAATTAAACCCTTGGGTCTGACGATGCTTGTCATCCTGTCTGCAATCGTCAAGGCTGCTTTGTATCAGTACACAGTATGTTGTAAAGTGGGGAATTTTGCCTCATTGTAAGTCTAGCTTGCCAGGTTGAGCATGCAGTTGTGATTATTAGGCTCGTCTTTCCTTAAATTAATTTGTAAATCAGGGGAATTATTTTATTATGTTTTCTGTTATTAGTTTTTTGTTTTGGAAAACGTGACATGTATTATTCAGTTATATGGGTTTTGTTGTAGTATTCATAGTATACATAGTATTCACGACCGTCCGTCCGTCCATACGTCCCGAATCCTTTTCAGCGAGATATCTCAAGAACAAATTGACGGATTCTCTTCAAATTTGATGTCAACATGCATTAGGCTGATACCCTGGCGCCAGTCGATTTTGGTGACCTTCGCGTCACTCTCAAGGTCACACCGAGAGATTGCTCATTTTGACATGATTTCACATTTTCTGGCGGGGGACAAAGATACGTTAGTGGCAAATTCTTGTTATTATCGTTTGAGTTATTTATGCGATGTGGACATTAACTTTATAGGTGCATTAATGATTTTGACATGCCATTGACATGCTCTTGAGAATAGTGGCACAGATGAAGACTAGAGACTAATGAAGTTGGGACCTGCTGGCCTCAATAGATTTGCAATTACTTCGTGGGATTTGGCTTAGAGCTCGTGAAGACTCAACTATGCCATCTGCTGGTTGCTTCTTGTAAATGCCTGTCTTTACAAAACCCAATTTGAATGATTGGTTTACAGAAGTTTTTATGGATATTGTTTCATATTGCATTAAGGTAATGCACACCATTGCCGAGGTGCTGACTGGCTGAACAAGCCACAAATCAAAATTAACTTCCGCTCCTCTTTAAATTAACATATTGTTTATGGATGTTACATTATATTTTGTGGGACGACCTGTGAGAGTGCAGTGGCTTCTTTGCATGCAGTGCTTTACTTACATGTAGTTTCCCCTGAAACAGGTACGGTTTCCGGAGTCCTCCACACCTGGAGCTGAAGGCTCGGCCCAAACTGGGAGAGAGGGAGGTCACCCTGGCCCACGTAACCGACTGGATCGAAAAGAAGCTGGACCAGGAGTTTCAGGTGCGGCTAGACGTGCTGGGGGAGGGGGTATTTACTGCTGGAGAGACTGTAAACACTGTTTTCTTACCTGCTGAGACAGATGTCTAATTACCACATAGTGCATGTCCAGATCTGCCTCGCTAGGCCTGTCAGAGGTCTCAGTGCTTCAACAGAACCCAGCTGAGGGATGGCGTGTCAAACACCGTCATGCATCACTTTAGTATTCCTTCCTGTTCCCTTTGAAAGGTCCATCCTCTCCCATTCGCTGTTGTTCACCACCGTGACAAATCTGCCACCTGCACTAACTGGTCAATAGTTTTCAAACACTAACAATATTCAAGCCGTCAGAGATGGAGAATTATTTTTACAAAAAAAAAGTCATATCACATTGATTTAAATTTCTGCAATAACTGCTGAGCAGATTCAATACATTTTTTCCCTAAAAGAGCGTTCATATGGTGCTGAGGTACGTGTTCACCTAACACTACGCTCTTGTGGCTTGCTTCTTCTTCGTTGTATTTTGGTCCTGTCTGCACTCAAATAGGTTGATTTAGCATCCCTTTTCGGCTAATTAAAAAAAAAAGATTTTTATGTGTATACCTGCACATTTTTTCCAAATAACCATTTTTGAATTAATTGCACAATTTATGTCTCTATTCTAAGTTTGCAGGTTTTTTTGACCTCTCATCATTCGCATCTTACATCTGAGATAGTTTTCTTGATTTAAAGCTGCTTGTATTTTACTGAAACCTGGAGAAAACATGAGTAAAGAGGTCAGATATTTTTTGTGCAGTAGTGTCTGTGGGCAGCCTGTGATGAGAGCTGTAATTGCAGGGGGTTAGAAAGAGAAGGTTTGTGTTACCTGTGGTTAAGCTGTGAGCTGGATTCTGCTGTTCGCACCGTCTCAGGTTTCCGGAAAAAAGTACAAGCACCTTTGCAGATTACACTACAAAATGGTATAACTTCCAGGAATGGGCTAATTTTGGGATAAAATAGTGGATTTCTTGGTTACAATATGCAGTATTTTTCAATGTTAAAATCATCATTCCATGGTGAGAATTTGACAGGAATAAACAAAATCTTTTTTTATCTGTTACATTGTTTTGAAGTAATGATTTTTTTCCAGAAGTAGCGTAATTTAGACACAAGGTTACACTAGGGATTATAGGCTGTCACAGTTTACAATTCTCTTCTAAAGTCTCGTGGTCATAGTAGTCCTAACCTATAGGACTATAGTCCGAAAGTATAAAAATTCTGTGAATATACTGTACTCATGGAAGTTTACACCTCCACGTGCCATGAATTTCAACTAGACATTGATATCAGATAAAAATTAAAGTTGTGTCTTCTGCCTTCAATGCAGGAGGTGCCAATGTACGAAACAGACGTTGCATTTCAGAAGCGCGGTGTGAAGGTCTGAGCACCTGTGTGTGGGGTCAGGCAGCAGCAACGCCGAATACTGGCATCAATGTTTTTATCTGGGTTATTATACCTTCCCTGAGTGTTTCTGTAAAACACAGTGTATATGTGTGTATTTAGCTTGCCAAATATAGGGAGAGAAGAGGAATAAAGAGAGGGGGAGAGGAGGGAAGAGGGCAGAGAAGGGGAAAGAGAGAGTGAGGGGGAGAGCGAGGCGGAGGGAGGATCCAGTCTCCTTGTTTTTTCGGCTGCCCTCTGTGATCAGACAGAATGCCCCTGGGTGTTCGCGGCTGAGAATTGGGCGGGGCCGTCGGGAGAACCTGCTCATTTGCGGCCCGCACGCCCACCAGAGGCCTCAAAGTGCCCGCACATGCCTGTGGCTCAGTCTCGCACTGAACAATTACCCCCTCGCATCTCGGAAAAAAAAACTGCCCCGCAGCCACCCTGCAGTCTGCTAATGATTTTTTATCTCACAACGGCTCAGCTGTAAAACGCAGCGCTCTCAGGGCCTGCGAGGCTCTCTTTACAGTGGGTGTCGGAACTTTCCAGAAGTGTGTTCATTCCGGCGCTTTTGTGTAGGGAGTCGCTAGAGTTACACAGGTGCTTGCTGTCAACCAGTAATTGTAGACTACTTACTTTACTAGTCCTAATGCTGCTGTTAAAGTGTCAATCTGGGATTTATTCAATAAAAAAAATGACATTGCTACCTTCCTGTGCTGTTATCATTGTATCAATTGGGAACTCAATGTGTCATTAAAAAAATCTCATGAAAAATATAGCCGGTCATGTGCTCCGATTAAATAGTTTTAGTTTTAATTGGGTCTGGAAGATGAAGTGTAAATTTTTACATTTATGGCTTTCAGTAATCACAATCTGTCACTAAATCCAGGAAAACAGATGAATTATGCACGAATGCTTTAACCCCTTTGCGCGGAATACAAAATTTTGCCAATTTTTCCTGTTGTGCATGAGCCTATTTAAGCTTTAGAACTCAGGATTTGTGACACAGAGATTTTTGAAAATTATTCAAGTGAAGCTAGACATTTGGAAATTCAATTACAGAATTGTTTAGGAATTAAATTTTGGAATTTACGGACGCCGGCGTCTACATCTGCAGAAAGCGGTTAACGGAGTAGGCGTGCACATGTTGCATTAAAATTGATTATGTTGACGTGTTTTTTTTTTTTTTCCCCCTCATCCGCAGAAAATCTTTGTCATGCCAAACATGGACGACGTGTGGCTCCACATCATGCACTCAGCGATGGACCCTCGCTCCGACCTGGGCTCGGCCACCGCGGTCCCGGAGACGGCGAAAGACTCCGACCCCCCGGAGCCTGAAGAGCCCCCAACGTCGGACATGTGAATACGGGCCGTTTTACAGTGTTATACTGTAGGGGGATTTGGGGGGGCGGAGGGCCTGCCTGGGCAATGAGAGAGACACACATAGGCCCCGTCCCCCCAGAACTGCTGGTGCCACATTCCCGCAAACACGTGTCTGCGAAGACCAGGGAACTCCACCCTCCACCCCCCGGACCTCTCACCCTGCCCCCCAGCCCGGCTCCCCCCCCCCAGAGGCAACTGGACCAAGTGTGTCGTCCCCACAGCCAAGTGTACAAAAATATGAAAACAAACTAAACAACCTGCTCTCTGCTCTGACTGGAGGAGATGTCGAAGTGTTCGTTGAGCTTGAGGGACTATGTGGGCGGGGTGTGGGGGGGGAGAGTGTCCACCAAACACCTCATTTATGCATTCACCCGTCACCTTACCTCTTCTGCAGAGAGGAAAACGAGTGCTTATCCTTTCACAGTGCTTATACTCGAAGGAAGGACTTTAAGACTGATATGGGGGGTTGTGAAGTCATGCAGGACGGGACTATTTTTGCTGTGGGTGGACTCGTGTACTCATGTTCCCGTGGGAAAGCTGGTTGTTGCCATATAGGGCAGCGGGGTGTGTGTGCTACCGTGAACTGTGATGTACTGACTCTGCACCGGACGCAGATTAGACATCGATGGGCAGCCAGTCCCGTCTCTCCTGCATCTGTCGTGCCGGAGCGTTTCGCACTCGATACTTTAAATCTAAGGAACCGCGACCATACGCATACGTTCAAGTTTGGCCTGCGATGTGCGGGAAGTTTGTGGCTGTTGGTGACGACAGTGGGTGCAGTCAGCATGTGCGATGTGTGGGAGCGTGTATACGTGGGTGCGTGTGTGTGTGCGTGCGAGCGTGTGTGTTCGCTTTTGTGCGTGCGACGCGTGCCTGTGTGTCCGTACGCCCATGTGCGTCCATTTTTTATAATTTGCCATGAGCTTTAGTGTCTAATGCACATGCTTATTCAGTCACTGTGGTGAACTTGCATCTGTATTGTACCAGCGCCCAGCTAACTACACTCTCCTAGCCATACTGCCTGCCTTTTCACCAATGCAGTATGCAGATATACATTAACCATGGACCAAGCAAGCTGAATATAGCCCCAAGGCAGCGTTTCTGAGAAGAGCCAATGTGGAGAGGACGGCTTGGAAACCTGTAAAACAAGCTTATCGGAGCTCCGTCATCGGTACAGCTGCCTGGTCGAGGTGTTCTGGGCAGTAATATACCCTGTGCTCAAAACAGACAAAGCTATATGTTTAAAAATGTGTACATAGGGGCTTGACTCAGTTTAATGAATGTATGTCTATTCAAGAATTGTTCGTTTAATTTACGAAAGCCGTTCCAAAAATCAGAAGGCGTCTATCGGGGATTAGTAGGTATCGCAGAGTGATTAAGATCTTATTTCGACTTTTTTTTTTTTTTTTGACAAGCACTTCTTATGCAGGCCTACCAAAGAAAATGGGCAAGCTGTAACAAAAGTTTGTCAGATGTCCACCTTTTTTCAAAGAACCAGCAACACGCAATTGAAAACTCATTTGGTTCGTCACTGGGTTTCCTACAGGCCGTGCAATTTGAGTCTGGTTCTGCTGAAAATGTATCGACTTCAAAGTCTCATGGTGTTAGGTTTAGCGGGAATGTGGCATGTTTTCGATTTTGTGTTGCTGGTTCTTTGAGAAAGGTAGACATCTGACAAACTTTTGTCACAGCTGTTTTCTTTGGTAGACCTGATATGTATAGTTTAAAATGGAAAAACTTTAAATAAGCAAAACGTTCTTGACCAGTCAGATTGACAAGTGTACTTTGACATTCATACAACATTCACCTAAGCCATCTCTGACCATTGCATATCTGCCTGTCTTTTCCCACAGTTTGCAAATTCCTTGATGTGCTCTTGCACTTACAAGTGTGCAGGTTAATCCAAGAAGAATGACTAGTCATTCTAAAGATGGTAAATGGTGACTTTTAGGCAGTTGTTCAGTATATGTCCTGCTTTCAGTCAGTTTCTGAGATGAGAATGGCGAGGATCCATGTTCTGTTTACTGTGATCACCCTGCAATACACTTTCCCACCTGCCCCTTCTGCTAAACCCTGAGAATATGCCACTTAATCTTAATCACTGTGCAGCAGAGAGGCCTAAACCTGAATAACCCACAAGAGTCAGTGTCTAATGCTATTTTGAAATGCTATAATTCAAGAATATATTTTTTATAATGGAACATCTTATTTGAAATGGTTTATATTGCCAAGCTGAATACGTGACTAACACTTTGTTATTGTTTACAGTTGGGTTAGAAGTTCATTGTACTATTAATTTGCCATAATTAATTTGTTTAGTCGAGGTATATTAGATTCGTCCTAAGAAGTAGGAAATGGTAACTGCAAAATGAATACTTGAAAAGTGTATGCCCTTAAAAATAATTATCTTCATATTAGCTCAGCCGGAATAAAAGATGCTTCTCTCAAAATGGTGCACTAAGCAGTCTTCGACTAATGATTAACTGATGATTGTTCATTGGTTGCTTTTTTCACATGTAGGAGAATATGGTTGATTATTTGGGAATTTAATAAGTTCTGTTTTCTATATTTGTATGGGAAATTACCAGTCGTTACGTTTTCACAGTGATTGAAGATACCAGGTGTTGCGGCCATGTCTTCAGTTTTGCAGTTCGGCACTGTCTGTGTGTTCAGGCCGTTTCAATCAGAGCCACAGGATGGTATAAATTCTAATTCTTCTGCTTCTGTTCAAAACTCAAACTGGCTCCTCTTTCCGAGCTCAGCGCTGCAAGCAAAATTTTCTCTCATAAGCTGGTGGAAGCTCATCTCGTAATACATTTTGCATCTTTTCAACTCTTCTTTTTTGGCTTTTTTGTGAGATTCCTTTTTTGTTTGTGAAAGGAAATGCCTCTCCCAGTGTATACATTCCCTGAGTGAGCAAGCCATCTTCAGGATAATGTTACTTCTCATGGTACCTTCATTACACAGCCTGCACCTGGTTTTTTTATCATTTTCTCTGTTCGCTCTACGCCTTCATTTTCCTGGCCTTTGTATGCTGTCCGTGATTCGTTTCACTGTGCAAAATTGTCGGCCTTTCTGTTCCTTTGTCTCTGTTGTGTAATTATGGTGGAATTATGATGTAATGAAAACCATGTATGTTTTTCAATTTGCAATATCATTGTTAATTTATTGGTGATTAAAATGAAGAGCATTCCTGTTCATGTGAACTTTTTTTGGTGAAACAAAGTAATGTTTTATGAAGGTTGCATGTCTTTAAAAAAAATCAATCTGAAGAATGCCCTTTTTTTTCTGTGTGCAATAACTTCTAAAATTAAAGTCTGGATGGAAAATAGACGAGTATAATCTTGAATGTATGGATTTCCATATCGCAGTCTGCATCCTCATCTACAGAGAAGTGAAGGTTGCAGTTTTAATAAAGTGACACCATTTTCCTATATTGCTGTCATTAGTTTTTAGTTTATCCAATCAAATTCTTGCATCACGTTATCACATGGATGATGTGCTGAAAGGCCAGCCACATGAAGATTGTTCATTCTAAGTCGTTACCCTAATGTATCGGCCTAGTTATCTGGGCTTCTGTGATTGTATTAAGCTAATTTTGCTGAAACCAACATATACAGGGGGCCCTTGGACTGAGTTTGGGAACCATTGCCATAGGAGAAGGAATTAGTGAATCATGAGTGTTCCTGAACATCATTTTAGTTGATTATCGGAACGCTTCCAAGTAGCTTAAGGTCATTCGTGAAATCTTCAAAAAATGATTTTAATAAGTGAGGTTTTGGTGCTTAAAGCCATTCAAGACCGTAACAACATGTCTGATCAGGTTGTTGTCTTCGAAACTCAGCCGGCGAACCAGTAAACCATGTAAATTATTTATGGTGTATCAGCGACTAAGATATGGCTTCTCTTTTTTTTTTTTTTTTTTTAGGCCTCAAGGTTAATTGATTTTTAATAAAGGTTTTAGCTCCACTGTGATGATAGTCAGCAGTTTGCGGAGCTTTTCTAATGCAGAGTCATCCGGTATCAACTTTTCACTTCAAATTTGAATATCTCAAAAACTGTCTGATAACTACTTTCTAATTTGGTGCATACCTTTCTTCTGATATTCTGTATATTCACTGTGAAAATTAGAAAATTCTATGTCCCGGTCTTTGAGAAATTTAGTATTTTGGACTTAGAAAATCAGTGTTTGTGCTCCTTTCTTCAGTCTTTATTTAATATCTCGACAAGAGGCCTGTCGGCCAAGAGAGCTCCACTGAGGATGATTTAAATGTCCATGTCATAATTTATTTTCAGAAATCCTTGAAAACTATTGTAATATGACACATTTGGTAACCAGAATATGCTGCAAACTAGTTTGGTGTCTCAATTTATGTTGTATAACAATAGAACCACACTACAAATTGCAATAATTTATTTCAATCATCTACCAGCGAGCAATACTAACAAGTTACAACCAACAAATACTACCCCCCCCCACTCCGCACAGATATTCAGATAATTTGAAGTGAAAAGTTGACAATCATATTGTTCTGGATCGTGTTCTCCTCCATCATGTTGTTCCTCATCATTGGTGTGGATCATGTTGATCTGGATCATCATTCTGGATTAATTGTTCTGGATCATATTATTCCGCATCATATTGTTCTGTGACAGTGTTAGTAGGATTGTGACTGCTATATTTGTGATGCACTGGGGGGAAGTGTATTTCTTGGTTGTTAGTATTGCTTGGTGGTAAGATGATTGAAATAAATGATTGCGATTTGCAGTGTGGTTCTATTGTTATACAACATAAATTGAGACACCAAACTGGTTCACAGCATAATCTGGTTACCAAATGTGTCATGTGTTAATATTGCAATAGATTTCAAGGATTTCAAAAATTCAGTTATGACATGAACATTTCACTCATACTCACCAGAGGGGTATACTACGAAGCTGGCTATGTGATTAAGCCTGACTTCATCACTTTGTAAAACCAGGAACCTCTACAGCTCTGGGACATGGACTAAAGTAAAAGGAGCTGCTCCGGGTTTTACTTGAGCTTTAAGTGAAGCTCAGGCACAAAGCCAGCATTGTAGTATATACCCCCTGAGCTCTCTAGGCCAAAAGACTTCTAGTTTGGAGAACAATATGTATCCCAGTGCGTGCAACCCTCGAATGGCTGAAACCTGCTCATTAACCCCGATAATTAATGACAGCGGTCTTACCCATGGGTGGTTAGGGTTAGGGTAACTGTTAGGGTTAGTATTAGGGTTAGGCTTTCATAAATTATCGTAGTAGCGTTTCTGGTTTCACCCAATGGGGTATAGTGCCTTCCCTCTTGTTTATTATTTCCCCTCTAAAACAACCCGGCAACATTTCTGTTCTTGCAGAGGACAGCTAAAATATGCAGGATCTTCACATCTGGAAAATAAGCATCGTTTTTTTTTTTTTTTCTAATCAGTGTCGCCATTATATTCCCACTAAAGCATGCCTAGAAGCAATAAAAAGCGAGTTAAGAGCAGAGCTAGTCGAACAAAATGTATTGTCCTTAAATATTAAATGAATCAACATCTGGCCCACGATGTGTACGGTGTCTTACAATCCCACCAGACACGCTCGCCGTTCAGCAATATGTAGTTCGCACGCAGCTGCGCACAGAACACTTACGTAAATGTAATGATGGCTGAAAGTTCACAAATCTGCGAGAGGACAACGGTTTTGAATTAAAATTGCAAATCACGGTAAAATTCTTGAAAGCTTTGACTATTTCCTTCTTTTTCCTCCTCCTCTCCCCCCTTTACTTCCTGCAGTTTAAACGTTTGCCAACTCCCGTAGTAGTTTTGCGACAGTTCTATGGGTCAGGATTTCTCCTATTCGTTCCTGGTTGCAGTGACGTCACCAGAGTTCAACACGCCGAACACGCTCGAGAAGGAACTGTGAGACTAGGAAGGAGAGCAATGGAGGCACTACGAGCACTTAGTGTCGGAGCCCAAGCGCGTTTACTGACAGGAGTAAAACTTATGAATCATATCTAAAGCTGACCATATTTTGTATCTATACGAGAAGACAAGTGTTGTGCTGCCTGCGGTTCTGGTCAGAGAAGATGAACTGGAGTGTGTGTAGCCGGGCCCTAGTTTGGAGCATTTTCGCGTTACTCTTCATTAACCCATTCCAGATGGTAAGGGCCCGTACATCCAGTGCTTTATGCGTGTGATCGCTGTACTGATTTAGCAAATACCGAACTAATAAACTGAGCCTAGGTTCAGGCACGATGGAGACATCCAGCAAATTATCCAATTGAACTCGAAAGAGAAAGCATATACTGTGTCGAGCCTGAACCTCGCTCCATATTCCTGTGGAATTAAAGGGTCGGTCTGCTTAGCTATGAGCGAGCATTGTACTATGGACACCGGTTATTTAGCATCAGCTGCTGGCAGCGTCGTTGTGCTTGTGATGAGGTGGGAATCTATGACTTAGCAGTGGCAGCCACCCAGCCAGCGGAATATCCTGCATTTTACGCTCTATCGTGGACTTGATATTGTGTAGTTAAGTCACCGATGGAAACCTCGATGAGAATTATCTTGCCAGCCAGTGATTTCCTAGTGGTAGTTAGCCAGCTGGATTTAGCTAACTTCTAGTATAGTGTGTATAATTCAGCGCAATGAATGTCAGTGGTTGGTGTAAAATTTCGAGTGAGCCGCATGTGCCGGTGCTGCACATTCAAAACAAACATCGTGAATGTGCATTCGTTGGCCTCCGACTAGCTAGCTACTTTCATTACAGCGAGTTTATCATTTTAAAATGATCGCGCCTTTTCAAGTGGACCTAGCTGGATTGAGTCAGTCTCATTGACTTGCTTTAACATTAAGCTTACTGCATGACACGATTTTTTGTCTGTTGGAAGAATACTTGTATTGTAACCCTTTCCAGAGACCGATTTTTAATGTGAAAGGATTTGTTTAAAACAGCAATCAGTGGATAGACTTGTGCATTCCATCACCACTGTGAAATGGTTGCCTGATCTGACAGCATTAAGGTCTTATCTGGTGCGGTGTGTGAGATACTGTGCGTAAGACTGAGAAACAGCCTACTTTATCAGGGGGCGAAGTACCACATGGTAAAGTACTTCAAGTAGTTAATACTCCCTCTGCCAAAAAGAGAAGCCGATCTGGAAAGGGAGCAAACATCCTAACACGGCCATGTGAACACTGAAGTATCACTTGCTGCTTCTACTTCAGTTACTTGGTGAGAGAGAGAGAGAATAAACTATTATCAGTGGTGGGTTCATTATGTCGAGGGGGTATCAGTTTTATCCTTGATGTTAATTTTACTGGTATATTTTTTTCCTCTCCGTTGACCAAGGGCCCCCATTCGCTTATTCATGGATGTGTCAACTGCTGCATGTGATGCTTATCGGGCCTGTGCTTACATCAAATGAGAATTTAAATTAGCACTTCGCCCTGATGAAGGCCAAGCTGACCGCAACCCGTAGGTCCCTGTGTTTTTAACTTGTTTGCCATGCCAATATTCAAGGCTTTTCGTACTTTTTTTCTAAACGGAGTGCCTTTGCAACATTTCTTCGTTTTTGAATATTAACTTGGCACGTTCTTGCTGATGGCAGTGGGTCATTGAAACCCGACCCTGTTGATTTTCTGGCCGCAGTGCAGAGATTAAGTAGTGGAATCGCGTAGCCTGGGTGCAGATACTGTATCTTATCGCGAGTGTAGTTGTAGTGAACGTGGTGCGCTTTGCAGCAACAGTGCTGCCACGTGAGGTCTGCAGGAACGACGGAAGATCGCCATCGCATGTTGACATAAGTGAGGGCGCCAGACCAAGGTGGCATGACAGGGAATGAGTCCAGGTCATGGACGAAGGACAGACTGTGCTGTGGCCCCAAGGTGCCACTGTGAAGGAAAGGGCGGTGATATTTCTTTGGTTGTGTCTGTGTCAGAAACTGCTTCCTAACTGCTCTCCTTTTGACTGTTTCCTAAACATACTGTCTATTACCTACTCCCTACTCAAATACAGACCTCTAAAATAAGTATATACATTGGATGAAAATGTTAAGTATGCACGGTGAGGGGGATATGGCATTAACCTTGTGTGGTGCCACTCACAGTTTAGAATTTTGTTCAGTGCCACACTTGTCAGTCAAAAACATGGCAGTGCCCAGCTCATCAACAGTGTGGTTATAGAGACGGTCTGTGTTTCAAGACATGTTGGCATTCAGCATCATAGTGGCTGTTTCAGTCCAATGATGTCAACTTATCGTCTTGGCTGAATTTGTCTGCCCACGAAACCTTTCTTTTCTGTCTGTGGGCCATCCAAAAACATTTCATTTGGTTTCAGGAATGTAAAACTAGTCTCTTCCTTGTCACCAGCACCCATTTTGTTTTGTAGTTAAAAAAAAAAAGAAATGATGATATGCTCTCTTTTTAAACACTTCCTGCTTTATATCAACTGTGGTATCACGAAGATGATTGTGGTTTGATGACTGACGTGTTTCCTGAGAGAAATGTTTTGAGAACACAGGATCCATTAAAGTTTGCCCTAAATCTTGTATCTTGGCCTATGCTCTGTTCCAATGAGGTTATGTTAATGTAATGATTTTCGGGTGAAGAAAATGCACTACTTGGGGTGTTGTAGAGACTACAGTGAATCTTTTTTCTATTGCCTCTGGAATTGAATTATGAAATGCCCTTAATGCATTATCATTCAATTAAACAAAATGTAACTTGACAATTAGAGGGTTTTGCGGCCAGTGAAGCATCTTTCTTCCAAATGGGGTTGTGAAACCAAGCTAGCTGAGCACTGGCCAGTTTCGCGGGAATTTCTGTGCGGCTTCTAGTTTCTCCAGCTGTGTGTCTGTTCCTGTGCGGTTTGTGGCGGTTTTTCTCTTCTCTTCTCCCGGAAATAACTTTTACATGTCCCTGAGAATGTAGAAATGAGATCAGATTTTTGTAAATTCTGTTATCACCCTGTGATATGCGTTGAGGTTGTGTTTCCTCTTGCCTGTGAGATTAGTGGTGAGTACGCAGTAGCTTAACTGGGTGGTGCTTGTTGCCATAATTCAATCCCTGCTGAGGACATGTCAGTGTAAACAGTGCAAAGCATGCACAGAACAGTGCTCAATTGTCTAGTTATAGCCTTAGATTACTGTCAGGGATACTATGGATTCACCTCGACCGCCGTCTTGTCCCCCGCTGCTTTTAATCCTTTTTTTAAAGGAAACCTTACCCCAAATTACAAAGATATTTCATTTATAAGAGGTGTTATTTTCACCCTTTATGATGATCTATGGAAACCCCACCAGACTACACCAGAGATGTATAAATCATGATTTTCTTTTCATAATTCCAGCCCTCTCAATGTGGGCTGCAGGTCGCCATTATTTTGAAACTCCCTTGATTCTGACACATTGTGCATTAATGTGTTCTTCAGCTCTTGGTTGGACAGTGTTCTTGTATGACAACTGTTATAAGTTAGAAACAAAAATTACTTTCTTTACTCTTTACTGGATAAGGTATGCATGAAAACTCTTTCCTCCACTTTTAATTCTGGAATTTGTACACCCATGCGCTTATCAGTAAACCATCATGACGGCATGTGAACGACATGTCCTCATGCGCTTGCGAGATTACGTATACTTCAGAGTTCTACGTCTGGACTGTCACATCTTTGCAAGGGGTCGAGGCAGAGGGTAAGATGATGGCCGCATCCATGTATAGCAGACGACAGGGACAGTTTGCTATTTCCGGGGGTATTATGTTTTTGGTCCGACCACCGCCGCCGTACTACATGTTAACGCGATAACTTCAGTAATATTTCAATTAGAAATTTCAAGTTTTGCAGATAGGTAAGTATCATAAAGAGGAAGAACCGATTTGATTTTGGACAATTTATGATTTCTAGATTGGCCACCAGGGGCAAAAAACTGATTTACGTGTTAACACGATAATTTCAGTAATAGTTCAATTAGAAATTCCAAGTTTTGCATTTAAGTAAGTATCATAAAGAGAAGAACTGATTCGATTTTGGACAATTAACAATTTCTAGATTTGCCACCAGGGGCCAAAAACTGAAAAAAATCACTGTTTTTATCATATCTCTATAATGATAAATGATAAATATATATCTATATTTGGCCATATCTTCAGAACTATTTGTCCGATTGACCTGAAATTAAGTTCAAATGAAAGTCTTTTCAAGGTCTATTCAAGGATTGGGGAATTGGAGGATTGGGGGCGTTCGGGGATATACCCCCAGCCGTCGCCTCCGACGGCATAAGCCTAGTTTTTTATACCTTTTGACAAGCTCTAGCCAGGCACTCGCTGCATCAGATCTGATAATCAGTACATCTAATTAAAGTGTTCTCTGTCCTCAAGAATATTATGTTTAGATATGCGCTTAGGTTTGGTTTCCTTTAATTGGAATCTTTTAAAATTTGGTGTTAACCTTTATAACCACTAGATGAAGAACCACATAGATTTTGGCTAGTATATAACAATTTTATAAATATTAATTGATACATTCATTAATGTGATTACATTTTGACCAAAATTTCAGTAATTGTGCATAAAATTGTTACATTTGGCTTCATGGGGCATCATGGATTGGAGAATTCTGCAATATAATCTCCCCAACAGCATTGTCGTGTATTTTAACTTCTAGTATAGTTTTCCTATCCTATAACAGGGCAGAAGTGCGGTTTTTGCCTTGCCTATCTTCTGTTTACCCCGCCTCACCGCGCCCAGTGAAATGAGGCAATCTGTGGCATGCCGTACTCTGTAAGCACTATTTGGCTTCCATATTTGCAAAAGCACATGCTGGGGCCTTGGCCTAATCACTTGTGCTTAAGTGCGCCAAGAGCTTAACGTGAGGTGCTTGCGTCCCTCTGTTGTAACCGTGGAAGAGGATTTTCTGAAGCCTGCCTCTCTTATTTTGAGAGGATGTCTGACAGTTGAAAATGCCCAACCCGGCCAATCAACTTGTGACTTGGGGGGGTGGTACTAATACTTCAAAAAGCAAAAAAAAAAAAAATGAAATGAAATGGCCAAAAAACACATAGCCTCTTTTGAATTGCTGAAATGATTGTATATCTTGCAGACGTGATCGCAGAGCAAGCACAGTTGTTTCGGCTGGTACCTTATAAAATGACGGTTTTGGCTTTCATGGCATACTTAATGTATGTGCGGGCGTCTTTTTATTTCATATTTTTTGTTCTGCTATTCTGCTGTTGCCTTTCCAATTTCGCAAGAACGGGCGGCCTCCTGGCCACAGTTTGGGCTCGGGACCATCAAAGAGGGCGTTGCTCCCTTTCCTGCTGCTGCTGTATTATGTAAAGGGGGTTGTGCAATTTTATTAGGCTCCCCCTGTGATACTCAGGAATGCCTTAAAGTGCAGGCAGGCTGTTCAGTACAAATGGTCTGAATATCAGGAATATTTCTGCAGATGCTTTGCACATGTGAACGGTGTGTACTTTAACAGTAAACTTGGCCTGCCCTGGATTTGCATTTTGAAATGGGTCTGGTGGGAATGAGATTTTGATGACATGATAACTTTGGGCAAAAATACCATGGTTTTACAGTGTCGTGTTAGTCGCACCTCAAAAATTTGTCTCTGTAAAATCTGGGTCCAAAAAAAAAAAAGGTTTGCTTTAGCCGTTTATCAACGTGTCTTTTATAATTAACATAGAACATTAGTAAACATTGTACGGTAAGTTAACAGCATGTTAGGGGTTTTAGTATTATAGCACTATATAAGTGGGTCAATGACAAATAAGCCATTTAAATTTTTTTTTTTTTTTTTTTTTTTTTTTTTTTAAATGGATCTTTAAAAATGTACAGAATACGTTTATTTGAAGTTGGAAAAGTGTGTTTAAACAAGTTTTAATGGTTGCACAGCATGTACAGGGTTTTATTAGTTTTAGTCAGTATTTGCAATTTCAACAGCCAAAAAATGTCAGGTGGCAAAACCAAAGGTTTCTTCGGAAAAAAAACTACTTCCCTCTTAATGTGATTTTTTTTTTTTAGTGAGTATACCTGAGAGTGTCTACTCTGCCTAAAACATCACTATTTTGTAGTCGAGCTGGGTATTAAAAGTAACTTATGGATTCTTTATTGTAGGGGGCGGGTATTTTGTTTTTCCAAACAATTGAAGAACAATTAAACTATCAATCTTGAAAGGTTTTCAACATAACATTATGCCCCCATGTTAATATTATATTCATTCAAATTTTAAATTACATATTTTATACATTTCACATAGTGTTAACTTGCTTGGATGGTTGCGGCACCTGATATTTTGAGGGTTTGAGACTGCAAAACATAAAATCTATATCAATTTTTATGATAAAACCTGTTTAATTTGAAAATATGACAGTTTATAGAATGAAATGATGCTTATTATGAATCATTTAAAATTATTTTAAACCAAAGTAGTGCACTCGGACAATGTCACGTCATTGACCCAAGTATTGTTGACATGTAGGCTACCTCTGTTAAGATAACGGTTGCGAAACATCAACTCATCCTTGGACTACCACCTACCATCCTCTCAAATTTTGTGTCAATCCATTCATAACTCTTTGAGTTATTTGGTAACAGACTGACAAACACAGGTGAAAACATAACCTCCTTGGTGGAGTTTAGAATAATAATATCAAATAAATGCTTTTTTTGTGACTTTTTTTTTAAACCGAAGCATATCCGCGAAGCTGAAAACCAGCGCATGTCTAATTAGAAGTCGAAAAATGACTAAATTGGTCGGTAATAGAAGTGGGTTTGATTGTGAAATGCTCCCTCTGTAATACAGCAGTCAGTCGCATCTCGCGTGGGAGAGCGGATCATATCTTCAGGGCTGATAGGTACACGTGAGGCTGCGCCCCTGTGGGAAAAATAGCACGTGTGTAATTTTGCCGTGGGCTCTCCTACGCCTCTGGAATGGCCAAACAAGCCAGAGAAACGGCACTCCTGTTTCACGTGCTGGTCGCATCATTGATGTACGTGCAAACTGACCTGTGTACATTTAATATAAATGATTAAAAAAACCTGCCTATATTCCATCGTCCATTATGCTGAAGTTCTTGCATGAAAAATTAAACCTTGAGACTCATTACTCTTACAAACTACTCAAATCCAACATTTCATAATTAATGTTTATTACAGCAAATGACTGTCATACTCAATGTAGCGGCCACTGTTATCATTTAGATTTCTTGTATTAGCGCGCATCTGTTAAACAACAGGCAGAAAAAAGGAACTGCAGGCATCGTGGGTCAGGTTGTTAATTGTCTTTTAGTTCCGGATATAGGACAGCTGTGCACTGTTCCCTTGAGGTGGGTAACAGCCACAGGAACTAGTCACTGAGAACTGTTGTGAAAATGCTGATTGATTCTGTGTAATACTAAATGATTTATGATGGCGTGCTTACAGTGTAATGGTCTCCTGTTCTCCCCTTAGGTGATATTGGTTGTCTTTTCATGTTTGTTTGAGTGCCTAAGTGGTGTGGGACAGCCTTTGTAAGTATAGTCCACTGATGTGTTCTACCCTTAGGGCGTGCTGCTGAGCTCTAGTAGGCTGATATTATATGTATGTGTGTGTGTGTGTGTGTGTGTATATAATGTATATAGTCGCATGTCATGAGGTGGGCCACAAAAGTGACAGGGTGAAAATGGTCCATTTCTCAATACTCCTACTGCATATTACATGCCGTCAGCCCAATCAAAAACAGCATACAGAAATGTATTCTCTCATTCCGTTCTAATGGTATTCAGAGTAACGTATTTAATTAACAGGTAAATGCATTGAAAGCCGCTACCAAAAGTCCGTTCTTGGAATGGGCCCTTTTTACAAAAACTAGTTATTACCCACGCCTGACGAGGAGACGTGGGTAAACAGTAAACAGCTCTGTCTGTCTGTCTGTCTGTCTGTCTGTGTGTGTGTCCGTCCGTCCGTCCGTCCGTCTGTCCGTCCGTCCGACAGCTCAGCCACCACTCAAGCTAGGTTGACCAAACTTTGTGGAGTAGATGATCCTAGGGTACCCTGTCCAAATTTGCATTTTGAAGTCGAGAGGTCAACCAGATGATGCGCACTCCATAGAGATCCTAACCCACGCCTCTTGTTGACCTTGACCTTTGACCTTTCGACCTCAATGCAAATTATCTCTGTTCTATTGTGAGTAAAATACTGGCTTGTGTGATTTGAAAGTCATTGCGTTTTGATTTTATTCACAATTTACACTTTGTCCCGACTATTTCGGAATTGGGGTTGTACTTCTTTTTTTATATAATAGAAGGGTGAGATCAGGAGCTTCAGCTGAACGAATTTCACCATTTTCCTGCCACCTCCCTGAGAGGAGACTTCAGAATTAGGTAGTGTCTAGCACTATGACAAGCATGGTCTTAAATTCCCAGAGCTCGTGCCTGTACTACAAGGCCCTGCAAGAAATGCTGACTCTGTGTGGGTGGAACCCTAGTTCTGCATATCTGGAGGCAGGGGGTTTTGGAGTAATAAAATTTAGGTGCACTGCAGCTAAAATAGACCAATGCCTCTTCTTTCTGTGGTACGCTTCTGTGACTGAGTGCACATGGTTGTTGACTGCTACGTGGGAAAATACGGCATGCTGATTTTGTACAGGTCAGCTGCATTATTATCCCCCGCCAAAAAGAGGATGGGGGCGTAGGAATGAGTGTCGTCCTCGGTGGGTCCGTTTGTCCACCCATCCGTCCTGTCCATCAAGCTTTTTTTCTGGGCCATAACCCCTCAACCAATCAATATTTCTCCAAGAAGTTTCATAAGTGGATAAATCTTGTTGTCTAAATGGGCCTTTTCAAACTTCTGTCTGTCCCTCCACTGCATTTTGTTTCCAGGCCAGACATCAGCCATCCTGCGATGGGGGATCAGTTTTTATGCCCCCGCCCTGCAAAGAGGAATGGGGACATAATGTCGACACCATGTCCGTCCGTCGTCCGTCCATCCGTCGTCCGTAAACTTTTCGTTTCCGTTGGTTTAACTATAGAATCCCTCGACAGATTGATGCCATTTTTTGATGGCGTATTGGGAGTGGCTAGAGGAAGGTTCCTTTCGAAAACTAGCGTTGTTTGATATCTAATATGGCCGCCACAGATCAACATGCAGGCGGGGGCATATGCCACGCTCTGCGCTGCTCTTGTTCATGCTTGTTTTATACATGATAAGAGCACTTGAATTATTATCATGAAAGTTTACATTTAGTATGCTTGGTAAACTATCTTACATGTGGCTTTCTCTGATTATGCACTCTAGTGAACGCGCTCAGTTTAGCTTGGCAATCGTGGATTGGTGGAGAAGGGTCCAGTCCAGGTCTGTCGGACAGCTTCTCCTGTCTGCTGTACGAGAGTGTGCCGTCCACTGCCTGCATGAGTTTCGGCTTGCGTGTATCTGTGGCCGGCGTCTCGTTCTGTCCCCGCCTGGTCTATGCTCTGGAGATGATTTACCAAAGGCGTTCTGGAACAGAGCAGCTCCATTGCCCTCAGCACCCCACGGCTTACACGGCCGCTAGCCTGCGAAGCCTCACCGCGGTGTTCGTCGAACAAGCTGTACTACTGCTTTTCACTCTATTCCCATTTGGAGATTGTCACTGATAGAACAATATGGTATTGAGCTGTAAACATCTGAAGATGTTCTATCAGTGTTTGAGTGGACATCTTTTCAACCAGGTCCCACTGTTTTGCTTTAGCCAAGAGCTAATTGTAGCCCCTGACGAACTCTGGGCTACTATGGATTTGGCCTTGTCACACGTCTGCCGCTGCCGCCTTAGAGATTTCCTTGTGGACGCTCTACAGGCCACAAATTCAAAGCCATTTCTTTTATGCTTGTTTTGTATATGGACAGTGGTTCGCACACAGCGCCATATCGATTTCGATGCCGTGGTAACATGATTTACAAAATAATAGACAAATTTGTGTCAAAAATAAGCCAAATTGAAAAATGTGGGCGATCAAGGGCTGCACACCCATTAGTCGCGGGCAATCGACCTTTCTAGTTTGATTAACTGACTTCCCCTGAGGCTTTGGTGAAAACATGCTTTGGTCCGTAGCTTCGTTCAGCATGTCCTCTGTGCCCATCAGTGGGTTTATCCTCAAGCGGTCATCTGTACCTGATTAATTGTCAATTAACAGATGAAGCCATGCCTGAATTAATGAACACTAAATGTTTCTCATCTCAGAAACTTCTCACTTTGTTCAGGCTTTTTGTTCATTCAGTATTTATTCCAGGATCTGTCATTTACCATTTTCTCCCAGGCTTATTAGGTTGCCGGCCATAGGCCAGCACCCTTCTGTCGTCACTTTGTGTCCGGCATCAGCGCCGTCCGTTTAAAGCCGTATCTCAAAAATGGTCTGAATTTTTTTAAAATTTGGGGATGTGATCAAAGTTAATGTCCGAGCAAAAATGATTGAATTGTTACTTTAGACATGGTGGCCATTTTTATGTCGAAAATGGCCATTTTTGGCACTAGGGTGCAATTTTCTCAAAAACTGTCTGATGAATTTTTTTTTAATCGCAGCAATGGAATCAGTATCATGACCTGCTTCAACAGTGTAAAAAGCCTTTTGATTGAATGGCTTTTGTGCTATAACTCTCTTAATATGGCATTTAGATCTTAGGTTTGTATGAAGCACTTGTAGGTAATCAGGTATGCTGAACATTGTGAGTTAGCCACTTTTGACCTTGGCCTCAAGGTCAAATAGCAAAAATGTGCTATAACTCTCTTAATATAGCATAAAGAGCTTTGGTATGTATGAGGCACCTATAGGGAAACAGGTATGCCGAATATTGTAAGTCATTGACATTTGATCTTATGGCCTCAAGGTCAAGGCCAAATGGCAAAAATGTGCTATAACTTGCATAATATGACATTTAGAGCTTAGATATGTATGAGGCACCTAAAGGGAATCATGTATGCCAAACATTCTTGGTTGTTCGAATTTCACCTTGAGCCTCGAGGTGTAGGTCAAATGGCAAAAATGTGTTATAACGGCTTAATGTGGCATTTAGAGCCTAGGTATGTGTGAGGCACCTTTAGGAAATCATGTATGCCAAACATTCTCGGCAAGTTGAATATGACATTGGGCATCAAGATCAAATGGCAAATATTGATATAACTTGCTGAATATTGCAATTAGAGCTCAGGTATATAGGAAACTATGTATGCTGAACATTCTTAGGCAGTCAGTCAAATTTGACCTTGGGCCTCAAGGTCAAGATTATATGACAAAAATGGCCCATATTTGTTTAATATTGTTGGTAGAGCTTAGGTATGTATTGGGCACTATTAGCAAATCATGTATACTGGTTGTTTTCAACATATTGGATTTGACCTTGGGCAACAACGTCCAGTTAATGACAAAACGGCCTAAAAGTCCTTTAATGTTCGCTTTAGATCTTCGGTGTGTATTGGATACTAATGACAAATCATGTATGCTGATCAAAAACACCAAATTGCATTTGACTTTGGTCGTCAAGGTCATGTGACAAAATCATCTATTTATTTCCTCATTTAATAATGGTTTTAGAAATTTGTATGTATTAGACACTTACCTATATATAATTAAAATTTTTACGGGCATTGTAACCGCATGGTCGACCTTTTTTCACGATCAACTGCGGCAATAAAAACTGGTCAAACCCATTTTTGGGTGTTTGTTTCTATTTGCATCATGGAATAGAAAGAATAATACTAATTAGACCCACTAGGTGGCAGTGCTGTATAAAAAAAAAAAATCATTGTCTGAAAGCAGAGCAAGAGCCAGAGGTGAATTGAGAACGTGGCGCACTTCACAAATTGACAGCAGACGAAAAAAATCTAGAAAAAAATCTAATCGGATTTCATGATGTAGACTTCTTAAAGAGATGAGCTGCGTTGGCACGCAAAGTGTGCAGTTGAAACAGTTCTTTTCTTTCACTGAGAAGAATTGATTCGAAGAACCGTGAATTGACTCGCAGTGGTACGGGACCATTCGCCATCACCGCCGAAATTCAGGAAAAAATTAAACATGTTTAATTTTTTTTGCGGATGTCCAAGCTACAGCTTTTTAACGCCAATATCGTGTAGACAACGTGTTGCTTTCGCAAGAATTCGTGTTGGCTTGCTGTTGAATCCGCAGACTGATTCTAGTTATTTATCTCCTGTTGGAGCTGTGACTGCCAGCAACCTTCAGGGCCCTTGGCACTCTGGTTTTTATAGGTTAATTTCATTACGTCTAGTTTTTGACTCAGTTTTTCAGTGAAGATCGTACACGATACAGTAATATTATTCCAGGACTCCTTAATCAAAGTGCCTTATTGGCATGACAAAATGCGTAATGTGTTTGCAGGATCAGCCCTATATGTGTTTGTGTTGTTGTGGAACTTGATGATGAAGCCAGAGGTCTTTAATCAAATTTATTTTGATATTGTGAGAAAACAATTAAACAACCTTTACAAAGAAAAATACTGCTGATTTCATGGCCCCTTGGTACCAAAAAAGGGCACTCTTCCAAGATGGGCGTTTGCGAAGTGATACCTGAACGAAGAGGGCTGTTCTGTATGGTGGAGGGTTCATGCTGATTCGATGCAGGAAAATTAAGGGAGGTGAAAACTAATGAATGATCTAAGGGGGATTTTGGAGGGAAACTCAAATGGTAGCAATGGAAAGGATTAGTAGGGGAAGATGGGTACAGATTTATATGAGTGGAAGTAGGAGGTGAAGAATGCTCTGTTCCTCCACATTGTGTTATGCTTTTGTAACCCTACAATTAGTTGCAAGCTGATGCTAACTGACTTGTACATGCTTGTTGCTCTGGAAATGAAAGTAGATTTTTGATGTATTGAATTGCAATTAATCTGTGTGGTCTTGGGAAAGAGTAGCTACAATGCGTACGGTAGCTAGTTCAGATCTGAATGAACATTTGAACATCGTCTGGGCTGATTGAGGTGTAGTGTGAAAACTCCCATGTTAAGTATGTCCACTCTTTCTCCCAGACCCCATGCGAGGCGAGCACCGTGTCCCTGCCCGAGAGCCTGCTGTTCGTGTCCACTCTGGATGGAAACCTGCATGCCGTCAACAAGAGATCAGGCTCCATCAAGTGGACCCTGAAAGAAGGTAAGGGAAGCCCTTTCTGCTGGGTGACCAATAACTGTGGATGCGCTAAAGCCTCTTTTCCACCAAGCAGTTCAGCTCATTTTCATTCAGTTCGTTACGCATTAGAATGGTTATGTTTTATGTTTGCATTATCAGAAGAAGTGGATGGTACCAAAAGAACCATTCCGATCCATCCAGTATTTCGTTACCCGTCTGTTGAGGAACCTCGCACACTGATTCCACACTATAAGGTAGCATTTGAACCACTGCCGTCCATTCATGGGTCGAGAGAGCATCATAACGCTTGCTCGGCAAGGACTAAACACGAACCTTCTGCAGTTGACGTGGCTTTTACCATAAGAACACTGCCTACATTTTAGAGTACTGTCTACGGTGGGAATGCTAATCGGATCTCAGGTTTAGGTAACGGTCCGAACAGGTTATGTACCAGTTCCAAGGGTACTATACCAAAAGTGTTTGGCTGAAATGCAGCTTAAGCTCATGTAGCCTAGTGGCTAATGCGGTAACACACTAGTGGCTAGCACAGTAGCAGCTAATGCACAGACATGCTTGTGACAAACATGGTGGTGGCTAATGAGCTAACATGCCTGTGGCTAATGTGCTAGTGGCTAACATGCTTGACTTGCACCTGGAAGGTTAGTGGCTCGAGGCATTGTGTAGCCATGATGGTAAGATCCATGTTGCATTTGGGCCTTTGAGCAAAGCCCTTAATCCCACATTACTCCAGGGGAAGGGCCTTTTCTAATACAGGAGGTATTAATATGGGCAGCATGGCTCAGGAGGTAGAGCGGTTAGGCTAGGAGTTGGAAGGTTCCTGATTCGATTCCTGGCTCCTCCAGAGAAAATGTCCTTGAGCAAGACACTGAACCCCACACTGCTCCTAATGAGCAGGTTGGCACCTTCCACGGCAGCCTCCGCCATCAGGGTGAATGAGAGGCATAATTATAAAGGACTTTATGTCATCTGGCTAGAAAGGCGCTGTTTAAATGCAGTCCATTTACCAACATTCTGATTCAACTGTCAGTCTTCAAAAAATACTTTGCCTTTTTTGTGGGCTGCCTGACTTGTCAGAAGTCAGATATTGGATGCTCTATTGAAGTTACATCGTGGTATAGAGCTTGATGTGATCTTTTCTTTGAAACTCCTCCGCTGAAATTAACGGATTTCTTGTTCCTTAGAAACTTGTATTTCAAAAAGCTAATGCCATTCAGATTACTAAATTGCATGTCAGCAAGGTGTCTAGATAAAGGGCAAAAAACTGGGGCACATATTCACCATTCTTCAAAAACCTGCTACAATTGTATGAGGCAATCAAGAGTCGAGCCTAAAACGGTGACTGTGGAATGTGTACCTGTCAGGCATCTCCTCGTTGCGCTAGTTTCCTAGCCATATGGCACTGCCAGATCAAACAAACACTCATCTTGCACGTCTGTCCAGCGTGTGTTTTTTGCCTTTCCATTGTTCCGTCTTTTCCATGATGTCATCCACAGTCTCGCTCTGTTGCTTTTCAGTTGCACTGACTGAAATGCATTACTTCTGAAATGGCTTCTGGAACATACTCTGAGGAAAAGTTACCTTTCTTTGGACGCTCCTCCTTTTCAGAACCTCACTACTGGAAACCCATCTCAACAGGATGTTGACGAAGCATTACTGTTTTGAGTTGCGGGTTCACCGTTTTTCGAGAGAAATATCTTCATTTCTATGGACTGGCGTAGTGTTGCATTTCCTGCGAGGTTCTCGTTGAGTGTTTATTTCAGTGTGCAGATAGCTGGGTGGGAATTTAGCACCAGACACTAGCCAAACGCTGGTTAAATATGATGGTGACTGGTAGATTTCTGACACAAAATAATGATTGACTATTGAGTGGGTGGTGAATCATAACATTTATATATCTCTGGGTGGTAGATGTTGGACACAAAATAAGGAAATTTTCACTATTGAGTGGGTGGTGAATCTGAACATTTATTTGTCTCTGGCTGGTAGATTTCAGACACAAAATAAGGAACTGCTACTATTGAGTTGGGTGTTGAATCTGAACATTTATCTGTTTGGGGCTGGTAAATGCTCACGTTTTTAAAAAGCTAGTTTCTCACCCTGATACGGGGACCTCGAGTGTTTTTACCTGCGTGTCCCGCCTAGGAGCACATTGTTTCCATGTCATTTATTCTTGCAGGAGCGCAGTTTCTGGCCCGTGCTGCTGGTAATGATTAATGATTAACCCTGTGTGAGTAGCAGCAGCGGCCTTTAATCAAGGCCAGGTGGAGCAGGCTCTGACATCACCCACGCTCCCATCCAGGCGAGAGCGAGCCACCGTTTTTGAGCCGTTTTTACGTCTGCCCGTGGACATCACCGAAGACGGCCAAACGGGGCCCCCCTCTCCTCCCCTGCATTTCAGAAACGGTGTTCAATATTAACTCGGAGTAGAGCGTATCCTCTTTCGCGCACACCTGTCGGGCGCTCCCACAAGCTGGCGTCTTTCGTGTCCCGCGTCCGGTACCTGACGCACGAGATCGGCAGGTTTTCCGGGGCGAGTCTGACCGGCTCTGACTAAGATAATCGTTTTGGGATTTTCTGACGCATGCTTCCGAGAGCTCCATATGCAGTCAGTCGGGGCACAGCAAGGAATTCTGGGGAATATTTCTTTGGGCCCCACATTATTATCCCTCGCCACGAAATGCGACGGGGGATATTGGATTGGGGTCCAAACGTCTGTCCGTCCTTCCATCCGGGCCACAGTGGGGACAAGATTTTTCTGAAACTATGATACCTAGACGCGTCCAATTTTGTCTGCTTAATAAGCTACTCATGATCTGCATAGAGTTCGAGAATGGATGTCAAAGCTTCTTTTTTTTTTTTTACTGATTTATGGCCCTTGATTGTGGCGGGGGATTGTGGTGACACTGTCATCTTGTTCTGGACATATTATGGGCCACTGCTGCTGTAGTTCTGTGATGTATTCATTCATTTAGCTATCCTTTCATCTAGTTTTCTTGGCTGACTATATTTATATTTCATCCTGCTTTCACCATGAAATGGCCCTGATGTTGTCATGTCATGTCATATACGCTGCACTCACGCTCTGGCTGTGGCCCTTTTGAATTATCCCCTCCTTTCGCCCTTGTAGCGATAGTTCGCCTGTTGCTAAAAAAAAAAAGGCTAGTGTGCATTTATGTGATCGCTGCCCGATATTCCCATCCATTGACTGAGCACGTGCTCACCGTCGCCGAGGGAGTGTTTGGTCAGTACTACTGGTATGTTATCAGGCCGCTCACGTGTTGGCTGATGCTTGCAGGCGCGTTCCTGGAAGTCTGTGTTTACTGCCGCCGGTGCGTTCGGCGTGCTTGTTCTGTGCACTCTGTGCGTTAGCATTTCTGCGCTGCATTTGTTACTGCCTGATCTCAGGTGTAAATAAAAACTGCAGCGCTAGCATCATCCGCGACCTAAAGGATATCCTGTGAGGATTCTGAGTAAGTTAGGTTATCAGGTTCTCATGTGCTCTCCAGGCTGTTCTGCTGAGATGTCACCTGTTTATATGTGTACTTGCATATGGTCCATTACATTACATACGGGGGGTGGGGAAATATCAGGAGCACCCCTAGAAATTGGTTTTAATTTGAATTCTCTAAATTTCACATCACTAAATCATGCTTATAAAATCAACTACTCGGGTGATTCTTTGTAATGTTTCTGGTGATTAGCAGCATGTGTCTGCTTTAAAAATGTCGAATCAGCAGTGTTTTACTGGATTAGCCTCCAGAGCAACGTTCGAATACCAGCACAGCTCTCAAGGGATCAAATAGTTTGAGCCCAAATCGCAGGTGCGTCGGTCACAAAAGGGCTGAAAAATCAGCCTGAAAAGGCGGCCAAAGGAATGGCGTCAAAATTTTGACAAATTTTCTGAGAATTTGAAAATTTACATGTGTGCATGCAGGCGCGTACACACACACACACACACACACACACACACACACACACACACACACACACACACACACACACACACACACCCGCACACACCCGCGCGTACACCACACATGCATATACTCACACACGTTCACCACACACACACACGCGCGCACGCGTATACCACTCATGCACACTCACACTGACTCACACGTGCGTTCGCCACACATGCACACACACCCCAGCAGACTGTGTCATGATCTTTGAGTGATCAGCGTGTGTGTGTGTGTATCTGTGCGTAAAATGATGCCTGTCTTTAAGCCAAATGGCCCATTGTGTCCCTTGCCCCTCTCTCTCCTTGCAGATCCTGTGCTGCAGGTGCCCACACACATGGCAGAGTGAGTGTTTGTCCCCTCCTTCTCTATGATGGAACATCGCAAACCAATTTAAACCTTCGCGTATAGACTCCCTGTAATGTCATACTGATGGTATTCATTTGAATATCTTATTTATTGCTTTGGCATGATGACTGTATACTTCTGTTTTATTCATTTAATTATTGATCTGTTATTTGTCTAGTTTTCTTGGCCAACAATATTTATCTTAACTTCATCTTGCTTTAGCCGTGAAATGACGAAGATGTTTATGTGCAGTATATACTTAATAAATTTATGGAAGATTAAGATCTTGTTTCAAGGACAACGTTCAAGCTTTTCCATCTGTGAATTTAGTTTTGAGTGAAGAGTGTCCGTAAAAAAAAAAAAAGATTTTAATCTAGGAGCAATGTTAACCCTTAGAGCGCTGAAATAAACTTAAATACATTTATATATTTTTCTTATCTTGTGCTATTGAAAACCTATCATGTGGCAACATGTTTAAAAGAGCTCCCCTGCGGTCAACAAGTCACCACATGATTTCAACAGCTTTGATTCTGATATCTTACTTCATGGAGTAGCAATAGTTGCTTCTAGCGCTCTAAGGGTTAATTTGTTTTTGTGAAACTGGCCCGATGAGAATGTAACTTCTGGTCGTTTTCAGATGATGGAAGTGTTTGTGTGTGTGTGTAGAGGTGGTGAGGTCATGTTTTTCTGAGTAAGGGCCTGTCTTGTTGCATTGTACAGGCCCGCCTTTCTGCCAGACCCAAACGACGGTAGCCTGTACTCCCTGGGAGGGAAGAATAACGAAGGCCTGACGGTAACAGTCTGTCGCGTGGAGACACCTCTCGGGCTCCTGACGGCGGTTTTCACCCGCCTGCGGCGCGCGGGCTGTGCTACGCTTACCCACCTGCAACTGCTGCTCTATCACTTTCTCATTTTTAGCTCGCCGTCCAATGGGCAGGTGGCGTCTGGCGTCGTCATAGTGTTTATGGCCATGTTCAAAACAAAATCTAATACAGTCCTCTCCGAACGAAACCACTGGCTAGATTCTCTTCGTATGTCGTATGGAGCTTCCGTGGGACAATGTCTCGAAAGCTTGTTTGCAGTTTTTAGCCCAGAGAGCGCTAGATAATTTTTAAAGGAATTAGAAAATGTAATTATCCTGTTGCCAGATGCCAAGTTGCCACATGATGGATCTTCAACAGCATCTGATTTTGATATCTTGCATCATTGGGCAACTATAGGTGCTTTAAGGATTAAAAATGTTCATTTGTGGATTTTTTTTTATTTTTTTGGTAGTTAAAATTTCTCCATTTAGAAAATATGCCAAGTTAAATTATGATTACGATGATGCAGCTATGTGGTCTTGTGGCTGGTCAGTTCTCTATGACGTGGCAGGGGTTCGTGTGGGTTTTTCCCAGACTGGTTTTGAATGCTGGCCCGGGGGGCTGCAGGGACTTTGTTTATATTTTTGTTAATTAAACGCACTCATGTACTGAACACTGGACATCATAGTATAAAAGGTGCGTCTCGGTCAGCTGAGTTTGGGTGGATATTAAATTTGACAGGAATTTTTGGCCGAGTTTGAGGAGAGGCGTTTTCTCGGCATCGGGCTGCAACACTCTAGAGAACTTTCCAGATCCCATATTGCAAGCAGGGGTGTTCGAGTCTTGACCCAGCACGAGCTCTCTCTTTAACTGATGCAGCTTACATTTTTTAAGGCATTGATGAGACCTTATGTATTTTGTTATTAAATTCATGCGTACATTTGTTATTCATGAAACCTTGAGGTTTGTAGTGTGTCTTTCCTCAAGGTTTCCTCAAGGTTTCATTGTAGAACCCACAAAACAATACCAATGCGAAGGCGCAACGTGTTCTTTGGGCTGGTGTTAACATGTGCGACCTCCTGGCTGGTGCAAACCACAATAAAATCGATCAATTTACTCTGTTCTAAGAATGGCGCACAAAAGCACAACGGTTAGTGTTAATCTGACTCCATAGTAAATTTAGAATACCAAATTCTGTTATACCCTCCTTAAATATCTGACTCTGAATTAGAATTTATAGTTTAGGGACAACATGCGTGGATCTTAGCCTCCTTTGCAGACGTCTTATGATGTTCCATTAATTTCCTTCACCCCACAACGTCTGTGCACTCGAGCGAGGTTTTGTGATCCACCGATCAGAAACTAGCTCCTAAAATCCAGGAGCTAATTATATATGCAAAAACAGATAAAGCCAAAATGGCAAACATGTTTTCTCTCGAGCTTTGGATAAAATCTGCAAAACCTTCAGTATTGAAAGTATGAATAGCTTACAAGAACAAGCAATGAACAACTTGGTTATCCAGAGGAAAGATGTCTACGTAGCAGCCCATTCGGCAGATGAATAACTCGTTCGTGGATACCGCTGTGTTAACAGAGATGGCAGAGCTTATTACTGTAGCGATATCAAGCTTGCCTTTTCCATGCACACGCATCTTGTCTTTTTTTGAGAGGATTTTTGTTTTGCACACAAAATAAATGACGTTTTCTGCAAGTTTTTTAGGAGTTTCTTTACCCGCCATTTCACTATTTTTGACAAGCCGCAGGGAAAAGCCATAGTAATGACAGAGATCATAACATATAACAAGCATTCTGATTGGCTCATCAAGCACATTCATATTACGTCACAGAACACAAAACCTCGCTCGAGTGCTCAGACATTATGGGGTGAAGGAAATTAACTGAACACCATAAGACGTCTGCAACGGAGGCTACGTGGATCTCGGGTTGATTATACCTCAAACTCTTCGGAGACAACTGCTGTCACTAAACATATACTCCCGGGTATAAGCATTGTTGTCGAATTTTAGGTTCGTTGATGATATCAGAGGATGTAAGTCAAAACATCACAGCAACAGCATCTTTTGGCTTGACTACTGTGAACCCAGATCTATGCACGCCCATGGGTTCCTTCAGGGAATTTTAACAAATAACTGACTTTTCTTCCATGGGTTTCCTTCAGGTTAAAATCCCAGAACCGGCAATACATAAACCCTTTATATAAGTACATCATGATTGTCTCTCCAACTTGATAAAACCAATTCCCATACCAAGCTGCTGGCCAGTCAGTCCTCGGTTGGGATTAAACCCCTAAGTATCTGCCGTAACGTGGCTAGAAAGAATAAAAGGATTAGGAGTCACAGAGACCACACAAGTTTAAAGGAATAACAATAGTTCATTCACCAGGTAAGCAAGAGCTTAAATCAAAGTTAAACCAATTACAAGTTACAAACAATTTAGAAAATGAGAGTGAAGTCGTACCTGGCGAAAAAGGCTACACACGGAGCAAGCGTGCGGTAAGTTAGAATTACAATATTCCATAATTAAAAGGGCTGTGCGCACACTAACGTGCGTGGGGAGAGATCGGATACAATCCTCCCTGACTATATGGTAAAGAGGCTACTACTCACGGCATAGTTATGTACATGTGAGAAGTCGGCTACAGTCTTCCCAGAATGGATTGTTTCTCTTTGCTTTAAGCCAAATCACGTCTTTGATCCAGGCTGCATGGCCATAAACGACCTGGAAGGGGGGTCTTATCTGGTTTTTGGGTTTCCACCATTTGGAGGATGTAATTAAATCTAGCAGAGAGAGAAGAATAGGGTGATTACCCAAGAGGATTCTGACCAATTTTCAGGAGTTTCTAAAAGGGAATGTATCATAATTTCAATGGGAATGAAACGTACTCCATTCAACTCCCTGGATTTCCCTGAGAATAACAAGACCAAACATGATGTGAATATGTACTAAGATGATGCAGTTGTCACGAAAAAGTCTTTAGATGAATTATTTTATATGTAAATTGGGTTCTAAGTATATAAGTAATTTCTTCGCAGGATATTGAACATATAAACATATTGTGAAGTTCTCCGAGGTTTAGATTATTTTCAACAGATAAGGTCCAGTTATATTAAAAGACTGAGAACAGTAATATGACTCCCACAGGGGGATTGTGCCAGCCAGGGCTTTGCAACTACCCCCCCAAACCCCCCCGTACAGAGTAACGCCAGGGACACAGAAAGACCATCGACACCTTCCACATACAGGCCGAGCGAGCATCCTGGGCCGTCATAAACCCCCCACAGTCTTCCACAGACGCAGTCTCAGCTGGATTTCCCATCTCACACTCTGTTGACATACAGTTGCACTATGGACAGTATTAAGCTTAAGAGTGGCGCCTTTGAAAGTGTGCATATAAAGTTGTGATGGTGGAAGTGTAGAACATATCAGGGCATCACAGGCTGTATGGAATGGGCCTGTAGTTTAATTCCAGTGAGAGGTACAGCGGATGAGCTTACACTAAGGATTGAGGCACTCATTAAATTCAGTTCAATTAATTTTATTCAGCAGTAATCCCAATGGGAGAGCTGTGCTCCAGCTTTACTGGTACTGTCATCTTAGGGATAACGTATAAATCTTTAAAAAGAGGAACCTGACACACTTAAGGATGCTCATATGAAAGTTTTCAACAGTTTTTTTTTTTTTTTTTTTTTTTTCAAAACTTTGAACACTAAGGAAGGCTGTAAGGAGCCTGTTTGTACTTGTCAGCCAAGCATTAAACCTTAAAAAAAAAAGCTTTAAAAAAGTTAGAAGTTTTTTTGAGCATCCTATGAGTTCAGGCTCCCACTTTCTAAAGATGTGTAAAATTAATTTTTACGTGAATTAGTCGGTGACCAGCTGAGTTATTACAATGGGATAAACTCTGTCACGTCCTCGCCTGTCATCCGCGAACGATTTGACCCATAACCTCTAGTGGACGCAAAAGTTCATCAGTTTTGACAAAACTTGATAAACAACATCTTTAGCTCATTAACTGCTTGGGGATTCAATTTGAGACCCGCATCCCCAGAAATGTGTGTGGCAGGCTGCTCATTCTGCAAAACTAAAGCTGTCCATTTTGCACTTGTATAGATAAAGAGCTGAATCTCTTGTACATGCATAAGGCTTCTTATGGAAGGAATGTCACGTACACTCTACAGTGTAATGTGGGGCCGATGTTTCTTGTACATCCTCAGTATGGCATGTTATGGTTTAAAATGAATCCGAGTGGGAAGGAAAATTTGTGGTGCAAAACTACCCACTGTGAAGAAATCTCTGGAAAAATTAGGCTGTAGTGGGGGAGCCCATCCCTCACTGGGCGGTAAAGTTAACTGTGTGTATTTGGTTGTCTATTTTAATTATTAAAATGGGTTGAAGTCCAAACAAGGAGGTAAAATTATAACAGTAGAATAAATTTGAAAAGTAGAAATAATAAATGGTTGTGATTGGCTGACTTTTCAGGGTAATTGTGTTCATTTTCTGCTGTGATAAGTTTTAGCCCTCCTAGAAACCTGTCTGGGAATAAGTGGTTGAGATAATTGATGGATGGATAAATGGTTGCAGGAGACCTGTTGGTGCATCTGTGGATCTACAGTATAGTGTGACCTTGGCTCACGTGGTGTTCGTCTCCTTCCAGAAACTGCCATTCACCATCCCAGAACTGGTGCAAGCCTCTCCCTGCCGCAGCTCTGATGGGATCCTCTACATGGGTAAGGGAGCCCTGTGTCCTCTCTGATGCTGTGTAACATACATCATCCAAAACCTCATATACATCCTACCAATCATAAGAGATCTCATCGCCTTTTGTGCTCCCTGATTCGAGATGGGCACACAAGTGAGAGTGACTGCAGTGCCTCCAAGCTATGTGTGCGAGAAACGATCAAAATCAAATTGTTCCTAGCTAGCTAATTATGTCAATCATAAACATCGGCCTTTCGATGCATTTCTTTTTGTGTGGCCTAAGTTGGTTCCACAGAGGGCACTGAAATTGTAGCTGGCTAACATTACCTTGTAGCTAAACAACTTAAAATTTTTTCATTACGTTGTTAACGTTGACTCATTTATGGTATCAGCAAGCGGTCTGCCAATAACGACATTGATCGATAATCTTAGTTATCAATAATGCCCCTGCAGTCTGGAACGGTCCGGGGCTGTTATATTTCAAACTGATTCATTATGTTAAAGGAGTTTTTTTTTCTTGAGACCTTCCTGACTGTTTTTATGGGGTTAATATGTTCAACATTCTGTGGCTCGATGTCGCGTTTTTGCAAAGGTTTAGTGCTGGTTTAAGACTTGCTGCAGTTTGCCTCTCCTGCTCAAATCAGGCTGAGGAACTGTTGACACGCTGCCTGTTTTTGGCAGTGGTGAGGATTGGCCGCAATGCCTTTTTCCAGCATCCTTCAAAACTGACATTGGTGGATGTGAAACTTTTATTTTTCATTGTTGACTTCTAATTGCACATGTATGCAGTTCATCCATTTGGGCCCAGTTTGCTGTGCTCTTAAGTGAGCTTAAGAATGCAGGGATATCCGGTTGTTTCACTTTGGTCCATACTTACAAAGGATTTCAAATGGGTTTGTCCTTGGGGTGTGACTGACGGTTGTAATAGTTTTTTTTCTTGTTTGTGGTTTCTCAGCCCTACACCCATTTTAATGTAACATTATGCAATTTCTTTTTTGGATCCTTCTCATCCATTAAATCAACTCTGTTCACTTAACCATGTATTTTTTTATTGAAATGGCAGATTCAAGGACTGCAAGACAAACGTTATTGTACATAATGGGTGGTGAGTCAGTGGAGCTGTCCGCTGCACAAGAAGGAAGGCAGTCAGTTTGACTAAGGCCTTTGTGTTTTCGTTTGCGTTAATATTCTCTGGCTGCCCAACCCTCGCACAGTCCAGAGGCCCGCAGGAAATGCTCACTGGAGGCTCTTATTCTGTGGTGCCTAATGGTGTGCCATGGAGGGCCTACAGGACGGAAGTTTTCATTCCAGCCAATCACTACACCTGCTGAGGAAGGAACCAACCGGTGTCATCAGTAGTGTAATGGTTGGTTTAGATGAAAACCAGATGGCTCACGACCCTCCACGTCACATGATTGGGCGCTACTGCAGTAAATTATCAATAGATGTGAGTGTGTGACTGAACAGTGCGTATGCTAACCGCTAACTGTCCGCGTACTGTCCGTGTGTGTGTTTCTGCCTTCCCCAGTTAAATGCTGGGGGTTAGGCTTTCCTTCTCCCATGATCAGTTTGAGTATATAATGGATGGAGGGATGGTTTTTATGCATGAAGCTTCTGCAGGACGAGCTGAGAGCTGTCCCTAACGATCAGTGTGCTGTCCCTACACTCAGGTAAGAAGCAGGACCTGTGGTACGCCGTGGACCTGCTGACTGGCGAGAAGAAGCAGACTCTTACGTCGTCTTTCGCCGAAATGCTGTGTCCCTCGTCCTCTCTGCTGTACCTGGGCCGCACAGGTAACAACCGACTCGCGTTAAAGACTCCCTGTAACTCGAGGTGCAATAGAAAGAAAGGGGGATTTCCCACAGCGTTGTGTTTTTCCATTGTGGGTGAGGTGCACCGGCCTGCTCTAAATGCATTTGTCCTCATTTCACGTGTCCAGTGCAGAGATCAGGTGTGAGTTCCTTTTCCCACATTATAAAAGCCGCTTTGGAAATGCAATGCTTTCCAGACCCCAGGGGTCTGCTGGTGTAACTAACTCCAAACGGTAGCGCTGCATGACATTAGCTTTCTGCTCCACCAAACCTGCTCAGGAAACAAACGGAAACTTCATGTTCACTTGATGTTCAGTGCTTGTAGAGCTGGGATCTCAATGTCCACTTCTACTGGGCCACAGTGTTTACAAGTTTATTGGATTTCCCTTCCAGTTAGCAGTTATTTTAGGCCTCGGTAATGAGACATGCTCTGAAGTTCAGTGGCGACAAACCCAGTTCGGGGAGATCTACCATCCTGTAGGTTTTCTGTCAAACCCTAATTTGGCATAATGGACTCTATTCCCATCAGCCCGTTGAATGAGTTGTGCTTTATTGGGGGTGAAAACCAACAGGATGGTAGATCTCCTGGAGCGGGGTTGGTCGTCGCCACTTTAGCCAATTAATGACTTGAACGAAGCGATAAAATGCTGGAACGCCTTAAAAACTAGCTAATGCCTCTGCCAGCCAGGATTTTAGATTCAGATGCTTTGTGTCGAGAACTGGGAGCCAATAAAAAAACAAGTGGAAGTTAAACCTAATATCGCTGTACATTCACATTTAGAAACTGGTCACGTATGGAGGAATTGAACTGTGGAGTCTGGGGTTTTGGGGGTGGCTTGGAGCCCAGTGGGTGAAGGTGTTTGCCACGGAGTCTGGTGGTTGGTGGTTCAAACCCCAGTGTAGTGACAGTAAAGAACAGTTCAGTTGGTTTTAAGACCTGTCGGAATGATTGTGTTGTTGTTTTTTTCAGAATACACCATCACCATGTATGACATCAAGAACAGGGAGCTGCGTTGGAACGCTACATACTCCGACTACGCCTCCACCCTGCCTGACGACGAGGACAGCAAATACAGTAAGTTACCACGTTCACAATAGGCGAAAACATGCATCCTCTGGACTGCAGATGAAAAATTAGCTTTATTGATCACTCTGGCGCATTTATGGACATTGTTATTGATGTGAATTCATCTTGTCAAGCAAATTAACCAATAAATATTGCATGTATCACAGAGTTACAAATTCAGTGAGCTGTGATATTGACTCTCTGTAAGCATTGTCATACAAGCCTTTAATTGGGTTCACCTCAGTGCAGCGCAGCTTATGTGGCCCTCGGACTGCATCGGTTTTCAGCTCTGAGTTCAATTAGGGATGCAGGCTGGGTTTTCAAGATTCATCACTTCTCAGTTACCCCCTCAAAGCAGTCCCTCTGCGGGCCTGGCTTTTAATTTGTGTTTGGCTGGCTGAGGATTTGCCACTAGGGGGAGCTATTGGCCAACACTGGGCTTTTTATTAATCCTTGGCACTAATCTTACGTTGTAAGTCCATTAACCCTTAGAGCGCTGAAATAAATGTTAAAAAAATATATGAATTTAATTATCTTGTGGTGCTGAAAGCCTATCATGTGGCGACTTGTTTAAAAGACCTCTCGGAGCTCTTTTAAACAAGTCGCCACATGATAGGTTTTCAACAGCTTTGATTTTGCGATCTTACTTCATTGAGCAACAATAGCTGCATTAAGTGCTCTGAGGGTTAATGTTTCAGCAGTGACACAGATTTAAAGAGCAGAAAGTCCTCTATGGTTCACAGCAGATGGATGCTAATCCCTGCAATCTAAAGCGGCAGCCTGCGGTTTAATTTACATTCATATGGATTGAATTCCGTCCTCTCCTTCTTTCTTTTTACCCCTCACCCTAAAGGCTGACGGGGTATTGCTATCCTTCATGTGGTTGGGCGGCGGGCGGGCGGGCGTCTCCAAAAACTTCGGCATTAGGCTGAGGGGTATTCCGTGCATTGCACGCCTATTTTTATGCCTCTGCCACACATGGTTGAAGGGAGGCAGACCGTTTACTAGATGTCCATCAATCCATCCTTCACAAAAATATTTTTCATGTTATTATCTCCCAGGCATATAATACGAGGGGATATACGTAGTTGTTAGTGCATCCGTCCACGTTTTCCTCCGTGAGCATGCCAATTCCGTTCAGTATTTTTTAATGAAACTTGCTGTGCATTTTAATCAGGTCCTAGACTGGTGCCTTTTGAAATTTTGGGATTTCCGAGTTTAGATTGTGGGGACTGGGGGGGGGGGTGGTGGTTATATGTCATGTTCTGATGACTATCTACTGAAGGAGTTGGGGGGGATTTTCACCAAATTTGAGATGGTAAATCCCCACAGAGGGTAGCTGAAATGATAAGGTTTTGGAAGTCATCGGGTCAAAGGTCAAGCTCACATAAGGCCAGTTGTGTATGGGGAGGCTGAAGATCAACTTTTAGGGCAAATGAAGCTATGGCTGGCAGAGGCTTCGCAAACAATGCTTTTCATTGGGTTGTACCTTATCTCAGGTCTTGGAGGGAACTGTGGTATGTTCCAGAATCTAATCAGCAGGAGGGAGGAACAACACCCCCCCCACCACGGAGCTATGGCTGGCAGAGGCTTCGCAAACAATGCTTTTCATTGGGTTGTACCTTATATCAGGTCTTGGAGGGAACTGCGGCATGTTCCAGAATCTAATCAGCGGGAGGGAGGAACAACACCCCCCAAACACTATTAGGACTATATCATGGCCTTTTTAAAGTGCCATCACTGTCCTAACACTCACGGTCCTGGTTGTGTATGCACACGCTCTGTTTGGTTTTGTTTAGTCTGGGTTTGTGAGCCGCATGACCCAAGTCTCACCGCCAACCAGTACCCCAGACCAAGGAACTGGCTTTAGAACTGGAGTTGGTCCCCAGGCGCTGCTCTGTGGCTGCCCACTGCTCCGAACTATAGGATGGGTCAAATGCAGAGGACAAATTGCCCCATGAGGTTCAATAAAGTATATCTCAATAAAGTACATCTCCTCCCTGCTCTGCAGAAATGGCCCACTTCGTGTCTAACGGGGATGGTCTGGTAGTGACGGTGGATACGGAGTCCGGGGACGTGCGGTGGATCCAGAATTACGACTCGCCAGTGGTGGCCATGTACGTCTACCAGCGGGACAGCCTGCGCAAGGTCCCGCACACCAACATTGCCGTGGAAACGCTGCGGTACCTCACCTTCATGTCCGGGGAGGTGGGCCGCATCACGCAGTGGAAGTACCCCTTTCCCACGGAGAAGCCCAAGAACAAGCTTCAGTGAGGAACTCCATCCGCCGTCTGCTACACCTGAAAAGGGTTTTACTTTGGCCTAAGCTCATGTTAATTACATTGCTGGATCTAATTGAAACCAACTTCATTCTCATGAACTACATGCATGGAAATTATATACAAGACATGAGTCACAAGTCTTACTTCTTAAGTATCCATTTACTTATTTTGCATTTCTTGGCAATGGTCTACATTATTCTCTTTGGGAGCAAAACATAATGAGGGACTTTAGTTCTGCTTATCTCATTTACCGTGTGATTATTGACCCAATCATAGTGCACTTTGGCCCTTTAATAATGATGGAGTAATAGATGTTGTTTGGCTAACGTTTGGTGTTCAATGTGCAATAAAACCAATGTTTTGTTAAATCAATTTGCTTTGTTCTTAGACTATCATTGGGTCAGAAATGACACCATAAATAATATATGCAGAGCTTAAGTCCTTCAGTATATATGCCAAAGAAAGTCTATAATCATGGCATGGCAATTTTTTTTTTTTTAGATATTCTCCTGAATTTTTTGTAGGTGCTTGAGTATCTCTACTCAACACGTGTGCACGTGTTTCCATATGGTTTTGAATGTTTCCTTATTTCACAGCTACATTAGGTCTTAAAATGATTGGTTCGGCTGAATGGTTGTTTGTCATTTCTTTAGGTCCACCCTTTATGTGGGAAAGTACTCCACTAGTCTGTATGCGTCGCCGTCCTTGGTGCACGACGGCGTCACGGTCGTGGTAAGAGATGCGTAAATGCACTGAGTGCCCTCAGTTACTTTTGCATATGAATGAGTCATAGTTGTCATGGTAATTCTGGCTCTGACCATGAGCCTTGTGGTTCGTGGGCTTGTGATTTCCAACCGCGAATGTTCGTGTGTGTTTGCTCGAGCGCTCGTGCGTGCGTGCGTGCGTGCGTGCGTGCGTGCGTGCGTGCGTGCGTGCGTGCGTGTGTGTGTGTGTGTGTGTGTGTCTCCGTTTGTATTTTGACTTGCTTGCGCTTCTGCAGTGCGTTTCTCAAAAGTTTCTTAATTCTTACTGAGGTGAAACTGACATGCTGTACAGGACGTGGTGATTTACTCTTAGAGCGCTGAAATAAATTTTCAAAATGATTATAAATTAGACGATCTTGTGCTGTTGAAAACCTATCATGTGGCAACTTGTTTAAAAGAGCTCCCGCAGGTTTTCAACAGCTTTGAATTTGATATCTTACATCATTGAGCAACACTTGAATTTGGCTCTCTTAAGGGTTAAAGCTGTGGGAGAGGATGTCTCAGTGTGCATAATGCCCTGTCCGGGCCTCTTGCCCCACACCCGAATTCATATATGCTGCACCTCTGCTCCGACAGCCCCGCGGCAGCACCTTCCCTCTGCTGGAGGGACCCGGCGGACAGGAGTTCGCCGGCGGCGACGAGAAGGAGTGCGTCATCACGCCCAGCACCGACGTCAAGTTCTCCACCGCCCTGAAAGAGCGCAACCGCATCAACTTCATGAGGAACTACCTGCTGCTCATCGGTACCAACGCGCCACTTTCTGCCCCGGCTGCTTTTATCTGGAAGCATATTTGTGATTTTTGTTCGCTGTGTCCACATAATTCGCATTGTAGTCTTGAGAAAATAACCCTCGGGTTTTTGCTGCTATTCTGCAGACCTTGGTGTTTCTTTGACAGTGTTGTCAAAGGGACTGTGAAATGGGTCTAATTGCGTTGTTACCAATGTCCATGGTTTGGTGGCACAGTAACACTTTACAACTAGATAACTCAGTCGCCACAGGGACCGGGTCGTGTATCTCCCCGATCCCCATGGGAGATCACTTGCAAATTTTTACAGCCGTAATGTTCCTGTTTTTACTCTTGTTATGACATTAATATGCATCCCAGTAGAGGTGAGTATATCTATGTAAATGTGGCTCAAAATGAGCAGAAAACACAAAATTTGCAAAAAATAAATAAATAAAATTGTTCGACAAATTGGCCGCCGCCAGCTATTTGCGTCGGAATTTGCCGAGAGTTGATCTTGAGCTTTGCCGAATAATCATCTTTGAATATGCAAATTTAGAGAAAAATCCTGTAAACTTTGAAGCCTCCAGAGCCTTGAACAGAAAACCTCTGCGGCGGCGACAGCGGAACTTAACCGTAGTGTCTCTCGACTATTGTCGTCGGGGAGATACAATAAGAGTACATTAGTTAATGCTGTAATAAGCATTCACTACCAATGAATTAACTGTTAACTAATGCATCCGAGAGCTAAATAAGCATTAGATAACCTCAATTTGCTATTTATTAATGCTCTTGTTACCAGTGATGCTTTATAATTGGACCTCTGAACAGAGAAAGGGGTGTAGTAGCATCGTCAACAGTTTTCATGATTAGATGACACTCAATAGTAGAAGCTTTAAAGTGTGAAATGGGTGTAGTAGCATTGTTGCGATTTTAAGGTGTTTGCCTTCCTGAACTTGTGAAATGCTTGTCATAGCAATTTCTGTGTCTAGATGACGCCTCTTGAGTGTGAAGTGGGTTTATTACTATTGTAGCGATTTCCATGACGAGGTGGCCGTTGTTAATAGGAGCTGTTGACTGTGAAATTGATGTAATGGGATTCTAACCGTTTCCATTACTAGATGACACTTGGTTTTTGAGGCTCTTGACCGCGAAATGGGTAGACTGTTACCGTAAGGAATCTATGATTAAGTGAAGCAAGCTCGTCAGAGCTTGTGACTGAAGTGGATGTCATAGTATTGTGGTGATTCTACTTACCAGGTGACGCTTGGTTTTGAAATGGGTGTGAATGCTAATTTTATGTCTCGATGACAATTGCTCACTGATTTTGTGTGTTAAATGGGTTTTTACTGTTGTAGTGAATTCTGTGATGAGATGGCACTTGTTGTTAGCTTTAGACTGCAAAATGGGTATAGTGACATTTAGGGCTGCTCAATTAATCGAATCGCAATTATTTTAAGCGCAATAAAAGTAACTGCCACTATGAGGCACACAGACTAGCTTGCTTATTATCTTTTCTATGACACATACCTAATGCCATCCTTGGAAGAGCTTCCGGGAAGAAAACTGTGATTTGAAGTCCGCTAATTACCAGCGAGGTTGGACAGCCTCTATCGCCTTGGCACAATTAGCTCACCTTAAATCAATTCCCCTGTACTTTTCCTACCTTGCAATCAAGCCATTTATTCAGCCAACTCACCAATCAAAACCAAAAATGTGGCCAATAATGATTAAGAAGAGGTAATGAGAAACAGACAGACCGAATCAGGCTGCCGTGTTAGATTGAAAGAATGTTAATAATCTGAATTAACAGCAGACCTATGAATTTCACCTCTCGTATAATTTTTACATAACATTAAAAAGATTTCTTAAAAATAAAATCATTTTAATATGGGTCTTGGTTTTTAAGCGTTGCATTGCACGCAATAGATAAACTCAGCGAAGACTTGGAAAACACATTGAGGTAAATTACATGCTGAACAACGCAAAGTGAAGGTCTGCAAAGTCTTCATCCCCTAACCAACAATTGTCACCCCCTTACCATTTTGCTCAATTTGCAATCAAACAGTTGATTCGCTCAATTAGCCAATTAGGCTTCACAAAATGTTCTCCACTTCACGTTGCCGATATTTTTAAATAGTGGCGGGTGGTGGACAGAGAACAAGGAGGGCGATTAACATGTCTTAAAACTGCTTATTAGTCTTCTGTTTTCTGTTTTCAGTCAATTTCTCTGGTAAAGAACACTCTAACCTTCCCCTCTCAGGTGTAGCCAATTGTCTTCGTTAAGACGAAATCAAACGCATCAATTGAACACCAAAAAGAGCGCATTTCAAGCTTTTTCAATTTAACAATCATTACCACAGGTTAGACGACTGGATGTGACGAATTTAACGCGGAAAATCCACAGTGGTTTTTTCATAAAGAGTTGCCTATTAAGGCATGTGAATTAAACATTTCATAGAATTTATTATTCGCTCGCCTAAACATTTCATTATAAGGGAAACTAACATGATGACCAAGAACAATGATTGATATCTCATCTGTTTTCCATCCCCTCGGTTTTCCGTCCACCGCCCGCCACTGTTTTTAAGCACTTAAAATCAGGGCCATTTTAAAATAATTTAATTAAGAAATATCTTTCAAAATGCATACAAAATTCCCCAGTGAGAGGTGGAATTCAGAGGTCCGTTATTCATTAAGATTACTTACATTCTTTCAATATAACGCGGCAGCCTAGTTAGGTCTGTCTGCTTCTCATTATCACTTCTTAATCATTATAGGCCACATTTTTGTTTTGATCAGTCAGTTGGCTGAATAAATGACTTGATTGCAAGTCAGGCAAAGTACACAGGAACTGATTTAATGTAAGCCAATTATGCCAAGGCGATGGAGGCTGTCCAATCTCGCTGGGAATTAGCGGACTTCAAATTGCAGTTTTCCTCCCGGAAGCATTTCAAATGACCGCATTATGTATGTGTCAAAGAAAAAGAAATAAGCAATCACGTCTGTCTGCCTCATAGTGGCAGTTACTTTTATTGCGCTTAAATTAATTGCATACAATTAATCGAGCAGCCCTAGTGACATTCTCATGTTTTCCTCGATTGAATGACACTTGCTCTTTGGCGGTCTTGGCCGAAATGGGTCAAATGGTTTTGCTACAGTTTCTGAAACATGGTGACACTTATTAATTGGAGCTTTAGACTGTGAAATTGGTATAATGGCGTTGTAACAATTTCCATAAGTAGCTGACACTTGCTCATCAGATATGTCTAACATATCTTGATATGTTGTTGTGTAGGACATCACGAGACCCCTCCTAACGCCCACAATAAAATCCTGGAGAGGTTTCCGGACAGCATACCTCGTCAGCAGGGCAACATCATCCCTCCCAGTGCAGAGAAGAAGATCGAGGAGGTGGGGAGCGTCGCTGCATCCCTGCCCGATGACCGAAATGTGCTGCTTCGGCTGTGCTTATCTTACCCTGTTGTCTAGTCAAACAGTCACATGCGAAAATCATAATGCAAAATGATGGTTACTGGATAAATTGAATTGGACTGCTTCCATGTAAAGTCTGTTGCTAAGTGAATGGCTATGGATCATCACCCAGTGTTATCACTATTTTTGAGAATATTTTTTATGCAAACTGAACACCCTTGTGTCCAATTTGATTACCTGCCTGAATATTTTGATTACCTGAATTTCTGCTCCCTAGTTAAATCTGTTAATTAAATGCCATTGGCACCTCAATTACTCTGGGCATTGTTTTTAGGATTGATATCTGTGCATACTGCTAACCCCTCCGTCTAATTTCACTACACGAATAACTGCTCCTTGGTTAAATTTGTCGCCAAGTAAATGCCTTGGACACCTCTTTAAATGTGGCTACTGCGTTTGAGATTGGTATTTGTGCTTACTGAACTCCCTGGTGTCTTAACCCCTTTACGCAGATGTAGACGCCGGCGTCCCTAAATTCGGATATTTAACTCCCAAATAATTCTGTTATTGAAATTCCAAATGTCTTGCTTCATTGGAATAATTTTCCACAGTCTCTGTGACATAAATACGGAGTTATTAAGTCTAAATAGGCTCGTGCATAACAGGCAAAATTGGCATTATATGTATTCTGCGCAAAGGAGTTAATTTGGTGACCTGAATGTTACTGCTTCTTAGTCAGATTTGTCACCAAGTAAATGTCTTTGGCGCTTCATTAACCCTTAGAGCGCTGAATACATTTTCAATGAATTAAAAATGTAATTATCCTGAGCTGTTGAAAACCTATCATGTAGCGACTTGTTTAAAGAGCTCTTTTATACAAGTCGCCGCATGATAGGTTTTCAACAGCGTCTGATTTTGATATCTTATATCTCTGGGCCACTATAGTTGGCTGTAGTGGTCTAAGGGTTGATTTTGCCCACTGTTTTTTGGCTGTTCTCTCTGTAAACTGAACAGCCCTGTGTTCTCGTGCACGCTTGCTCTTGTACAGCAGAAGATAAATGACAGCGGTAAGGAAAAGGGCGCAGAGAGGCCCGCAGTCACCTCTGTACAGGAGAAACCCGCCAAGCCAGTGCGCGTGGAGGCCCCTGTGGACTCTATGCTGAAGGACATGGCAACCATCATTTTCTGCACCTTTCTCTTGGGTGGATGGATCGCCTTCGTGGTCATGTATCCCAAGGTGAGTACCAGCGTGGCTGACTGCCGTGGTTCACTCTGAGCAGTGGGTCTGGCTTGCCCATGTAGTGTGAAGAGTGTCCACCAGGTGGCAGAATTGCACATACTAATGTAAAAAGAGCCCTTCGGGTGTTCAGTGATAAGTCCACCAGATTGGAGAGAGAGTGAATAAACATTCTGCATTGCCAGTTTTGGATAAATTTGTGGAGGGCAGCATGTTACTTTACAGGGAGAAATATGCAGTTTGAATTAGGTAAACTTTTATGTACAGCAGCATACCTAACAGTGTGTGTCTTCGATATGTGTGTTTGTATTCTTTGTGTGTTTGTTTGTGTGTGTTTCTGTGTGTGTGTGTTTGTTCCTTCTGTGTGGGGTGTGCAAATGTATGTGTGTGTGTGTGTTCCCTGTGTGCGGGTGTGCGCTCATATTTTTGTACTCCGTGTGTATGCACGCGCGACTCTATTCTTTGTGTGCGTACGCATTTGTGTGCATGTATACTGTGTGTGAATGTGTCTGTGTATGTGTCTGTTCATTCCGTGTGTGTGTGTGTGTGTGTGTGTGTGTGTGTGTGTGTGTGTGTGCGCGTGCCTGCATGTGTATGTATGTGTTTACTGCGTGTATGTGTGTTCTTTGCGCATTTGTGTGTCTGCATGTGAATGTGTGTGCTCTGTGCACGTGTGTGCCTGTGTGCGAATGCGTGTAATGTGTGCACATACGTGTGTGTGTGCCTTCGTGTGAATGCGTGTTCTCTGCGTGTGTATGTGTGTTCTGTGCGCATGCGTGTGCATGTGTGTTCTCTCCTCCCAGAGCGTTCACAAACAGCAGCAGTTGCAGCACCAGCAGTTCCAGAGGCAGATGGAGGAGAAGATGGAGCTCTTACAGAGGCAGCAGCTGGTGTTCCAGCCTCCAGCCGACCTGCTGGCCCCGGACGCAGACTTCCTGGACGCGGTACGGGCACGAGCAGAGAGCTCCAACAACAGCAGCCCTAACCTCACCCCCCGCGCTTCCAACCACTCCACCCTGTCTGTGCCCGAGCCGGGGAGCTCCGCCCCGGAGCCTGACGATGCAGGTACCCTGCTGTGATTGGTGTTCACGTGGGCAAAATGGAGTTTCTGTTTTAACTAGTTCCTCGATGGAAAGAGTCGCAACAGCTCAGGAATAGGAGCCATTTTGTATCCATCGCATGACAAGGAGTCGTTTTGCACCATGGGAATCGTGGGATTTTTTTTGTTCTTTCCTCGTAAGGGAAACGTATTAATTTTGAGGACATTATAAACCAGCTAGTAAGGGTTTTGACAAGCATGAGCGGGGAAAATGTCTGGGCATGAGAAGAGAGAAAATGGAAAAATTAAAACTCCTTCACCTTGATAATGCAATGGAAATGCAATGGCTCCTTGACCAGATTTTGTGGAACTCTCATGTCGCAGCCAACTCTCTAACTACGAACTTTAGTTTTAAATACATTAAATCCAACCCTCAAATACACCACTCCCATCATATTTTCAGTGGTGTTAGAACTATATCTGAAACAATTGCTCAGCGGCTTGAAGATGGTGTGTCTTGCTGTAATGAGTATAAATTTATTTATTTTATTTTATTTATTTATTATTTAGTCAGAGCAAGCTGCTAACTTGCTCTGTAGTAATAAACACTTCATGTCACTGGTTTCTGATCTCTCCCTCTCTGCATTCAGGAGATGAGGAGTCAAATATCATCAGAGTTGGAAACATTTCCTTCAGTCCCAGAAATGTGCTGGGTCACGGTGCCGAGGGAACCATTGTGTACAGGTGAGATACTGCGCTGTAGGGCGAACAAAGGCAGACCAGGGTAGGATATTGATTTAAGACGTGGATCCATTGATTTCATATGCTGGCATTGAGGCAAGTTGGTAAATTTGTACATCTTCCTCCTCTGTGCCACAGGGGTCAGTTTGACAACCGCCCTGTGGCAGTGAAGAGGATTCTCCCAGAATGCTTCAGCTTTGCCGACCGCGAGGTGGAGCTGCTACGGGAGTCAGACGAACACCCCAACGTCATCCGCTACTTCTGCACCGAGAAGGACCGCCAGTTCCAGTACATCGCCATCGAGCTGTGTGCCGCCACCCTTCAGGAGGTAATGTCCAACTGTAATGGTCGTCCCCTACACTCAAACGTCAGCATATCAGCCAGGTCCAGGTGGTCGTCGTATTCCACCTTAAGTACACTTGATGTCACAAATTAAGGGCTTGATGACTAGGATCTGGTGTACTTAAGGTGGAACACGACAACCACCTGGATCTGCCCGGTGTGCCCCAAGGGCATGTTTGAGAACCACTCTATTTTCCTATCCTGCTCTAGGCTTAGTTTCACAAAGCAAGATTATGGGACACCTGTTAAACCTGGATCTGTCTCATACCTGGAATACTAACTGAAGTAAAATGAGCTTTTATTATGACCTCTAACCACCTTGATACTGGTATCTCACTGATCCAAGACCGATGTAATGAGATTGCAAGGGGAGGATGTTGCAAAGCAGTGTCTCTGAGTTATAGTACTGATTCTGGAGCCGTATGGTTAAGGCATTTGTTTGGGTCTCAGAAGGTCAGTGAAATTACTCAAATTACTTCAGGGGGGGACTGGCCACTGCTTAGTCAAATGGACTTAGTCACTTTAGATTAAAGAATCAGCTGGGGAGAACTGTTGAGATAGTGGTACTGATAACTGCGTTGAATAAAACCTGAACCTTCCCAAGTCAATGGTCTTATTCATAAAAATTTGTGTAGATTATAGATCTAAATATTGCATCCGCTCAAAAAAGATAAATGGCATGTGGGTAAAAATATCCTTATTTATAAAAAACCATGGGTAAGGTAAACTGCATGGAATTATTATTTAGCTCCTCAGAAGTAACTTGAAGTTTTTCATAGTGCATTCTCTTACTAATTTTTCGCGTTTTTGATGTCAGGTCTGTTCGTAAAAACCTCACAAATAAATTGGCATGCGTATCATTTCTGTCCCAACGCACCATCTATAAATGATAAATGAATCCTCTAGGAAACTCTGCTTCCACCTGAGTGGTTTTCTCTGAGCTCTTGTGTTCAGTACATCGGTAGCTGTGATTGACAGGTGTGTTTGCACTTCCCTGGCAGTATGTAGAGCAGCCTGGTTTTGAGCGTCGCGGTCTGGAGCCGGTGGACCTGCTGCAGCAGACCATGTCCGGCCTGGCCCACCTGCACTCGCTGAGCATCGGTAAGACCCGTCAATATATTGGTTTCATCGTTAAGCATGATAACTAGCGCAAGACCATACATTGTTGCATATCAGCCGCTTATTACCACGTTTGAGTTGATTGTTGAGTAGTGCACACAGTAGTGGGTTGAGTGAGGAGTGAGTGCTTGAATAAGCTCATAGTCATCTAATCTTGGTTTCAACCTTCTCTCTATCTCTCATTTCCAGTAATCCTGTCCCCAGCCCTAAATGCATCCACAAGTCAGTCCTGATGCTCAATAGCAGAGCAAAAAAACCCTAATTATTATCTGCTGCCGCTCGCATGCGTCCGTCCGTCCGTCCGTCCGTCCATCAACACATATTGCTGTAACTCATCAACTGTTTCAGTTACATGCTCCTAATTTTTTACTGGACATGCATCTCATAAAGCCCCTCAAATTACATGCCTAAAGGTGACCTTGGCCTATTTTTTCAAGGTCACTTGCCAAAAAATATCACTAAAAACTTCAACAATTTGCTTCATCTTATCAACATTTTCAGTTACAGGCTCCTTATTAGCTCCCACCGCCCAAGTGGCACGGGAGCTATGGTATCGGGCTCCATCCGTGCCTGTGTCCGTCAACAAAAACTTCAACACTTTTTTTTTTTTAATCTTAACAGCAAGAGCTTCTGAGGCCGCCGGTGCCCTATATTAAATTTGTTGCTATACTCGTTTTGTAACATTTTTAGGCGGTGAAACAATTTTGCAGTACTTGCATGTGGAAAACACAGTCCTTGCATATATTACTACATCAGCTACTTAGTACAATGCTAGGTTGAAGAGCAATATAATTAATAGCTCCAGTTTAGGCTTGGATTTAATGAGGATGAGCAGTGCTGTTTATTTCCTCTGCCTCAGCTGAGGTAACCTGGTATAAAAACCTGAGGCGTTCAGGTCAGAGATTGGTTACTCCGGTCAGGTTTATTCCACAAATTGTTGACAGGAAGTGAAAGTCCTGAAGAGGAAGTTGACTCTGAGCCTGGATTTTTCTCCTCTAAGGAAAATCATGTCTGTTTTTCCCTCCAGTTCACCGGGATCTGAAACCACACAACATCCTGGTGTCCATGCCCAGTGCGCATGGCCGGGTCCGGGCGATGATCTCGGACTTCGGCCTGTGTAAAAAGCTGGCAGTGGGCCGGCACAGCTTCAGCCGGCGGTCCGGAGTTCCTGGTACCGAGGGCTGGATCGCACCGGAGGTGCTGAGCGAGGACTGCACCGACAACCCTGTGAGTGTGCACCGCACGTCACACCTCCTTATTACTCACACACACACACTCATATTCTATACACACACTCTATATACACACACACACTCACCTCTACGCACAAAAGCAAGCGTGCACACTCAAACACGTACACAAACACGCAAGCAGAGACGCATGTACTCTTCTCTCCAAACATACACAGACATGCACTCTCCTTCAAAAACATGCATAAACACCTGCGCTTGCGCACACGCACACACTCATTCCTTTACATGCGCGCCCGCGCACACACTTTCTTTGACATACGCACGCACATGCTCACAGCCACACACACACACACACACGCACACAGACTCACTTGCTCCTGTACGCACACACGCGCTGATTCAGAGGGGACTATTTAAGTGCAGCTCAAAACATTTTTTTGATGTGTTTCTCATTTAGGTCACATACATCTTTTTTCCTTTGACAGAGGGAATGCAGTCCGACTGAAAACAGAAAATGACGTGATGCCCTCCCTCCCTCCTGATTTATTTTGTTTTTCATTGTTGTTCATATCGCTGAGATAGGAGAAGAACAAAGCTATGTGAAGAGACAGTACTGTCAGTGTGAAGGGGAATAAGGCATGTGATTCATTTTGGACAGACAGTCACTCAAATGTAGTTGGTCAGTTTGTGAGAAGAGATTAGCGGATCTCTGATATGCCTTTAATGAAACGCAAGTACAGGTTTAAAAACAGAACTCCTGTAACAGGGAGCTTATCTTTTGCAGTCTTCGCTTGATAGCTGGCACAGTGATTGCCCTCCTATCTCTGCTCACGGTTTAAAGTTCAGTGTGAATGATGCACACCTGAAGTGTGCAGTGTATTCACGTGTCATCCAGGTCAGTTAGGCCTGGGATATCAACCTTGAGAGAGTGCTTCGATGGGATAACAGGTGGAGCGTAGAGCTCATAGGCAGGGACTCTGATGACCTGCGTCAGGAATGTGAGTTGTTAGCACTCTTTGTCTGAAACTAGTATTCAAAGTAGCTGTCATGTCTATATGCGTAGATTTCTTTAATGCCATTGGCTACATTCTTGGGTTCTCTTTTGCACACAGAAACACTCCCTTCTACACTCCGACGTTCTCGTGCTCACACACCTACATGCACAAATTCACGTCAATCACAAGTGTAATTACTGTAATGGGCAGTTTTCTTCCTGCTGCAATGAGTGTTCTGTGCAAATTCTGTGCGTGGGCTTTGCTCAAAACCTCTTCTCATGCTTTCAACGTGGCCCTGCTTATGAGTGACAATATGGGATGGGTCATCTTTTAGTTTTCAGGGCTACATATGTTTATATGCTGTGCTGGGTTCTGCAAGGTTGGGTATATGATGGGTGTATTCTCATACGCCCATGTGCATACGTATATAGACCTGTAGAGTAAACCTCTAACTTAAAGTGCTTCACGTGTGAAAATGCTGCATTGGGTTCAGCAGAGTTTGGTATATGATGGGTATATTCTAATAAGCCCACCCATGTGCATATATAGACCTGTAGTGTGAACGTCTAATTTGCGGGGCTACACATGTTTTAATGCTGAGTTGGGTTCAGCAGAGTTGGGTATTCTGATATGCCTATGTGCTTATACTGACCTGTCGTGTGGAAATTGGGCGGCACGGTGGCACAGAGGTTGGCACTACTGCCTCACAGCAAGAAGGTCGTGGGTTTGAATGGGTCTCTGTGGAGTTTGCATGTTCTCCCTGTGTTCGCGTGGGTTTCCTCCGGGTACTCCGGTTTCCCCCACCTACAAAAAACATGCAATATAGGAACACTCCTGTATGTGAATGTTTGGTGGTCGGAGGGGTTGTAGGCGCATACTGGCAGCCACGTTTCCGTCAGCCTGCCCCAGGGCAGCTGTGGCTGCAAAAACGTAGTTTACCACCGTCGCAATCTGCTCAGAAAAGCGCTATATAAAACATTATTATTATGATCATAAATCCTCTTATTTTTAGGGCTGCACATGTTTAAATGCTGTGTTGGGTTCAGCAGAGTTGGGTGTGTAACGGGTGTATGCTGGTTTACTCCTGTCCTCTCACAGACCTGTGCTGTGGACATCTTCTCGGCGGGCTGTGTGTTTTACTACGTGGTGTCACAGGGCAGCCACCCCTTCGGAAAGTCCCTGCAGCGGCAAGCAAATATCCTGCTGGGCGCCTGCAGCCTGGAGCGTCTTCAGACAGACCGACACGGTGAGACGCGCCTCTCGCACATCTTACCCGCCTTACCGGCACTGAGCTTCTTTTGCGACAAGATCCGTGTAATACTTCCTGTACCGTAGTATGCGGTGTTTAGGATATAACACTGCGCAGCCCTCCAGCGTGTATGGTCAACCATCTTGAGTTGTTTTTATTTCGCGTGTTGTGGTTGACGGTGAGTGCGGAATGTTCCGGTGGCGGTCATGACTTGTGGCTGCTTGGCTCTGCTCCACAGAGGACATTGTGGCCACAGACCTGATCCTGCAGATGCTGAGTATGGAGCCGCAGAGGAGACCCTCGGCCGAGAGCATCCTGAAGCACCCCTTCTTCTGGTGCCTGGAGAAACAGCTGCAGTTCTTCCAGGTCTCTGCCCTACCTTCACTCACTCACTCACTCACACACACACACACACACACACACACACACACACACACACACACCCCCACACACACACTCTCTCTCTCTCCCCCTCTGTCACTCTTTCCCCTCTCTCCCTCCTTTTCTCTTCCTCTCCCTGTTCCCTCTCTCTTTCCTTCTCCATCTCACTTCCCCTCTTCCCTTCCATCTCCCCCTCACTCTTTTTCTCCCTCCCTCCTCCCCTATGACGGAGTGCATGCTCAGCTCTGTAGGACTCCGTTTGTCCCTCTCATTTTGGTTTCTGTGCGTTATCCGCAGGACGTGAGTGACAGGATAGAGAAGGAGCCGCTGGACGGACCAATCATACGACAGCTGGAGAGAGGGGGGCGGGCTGTGGTACAGGGGGACTGGAGAGAGCACATCACTGTCCCCTTACAGACGGGTCAGTGTCTCCATGGTCACAGTGCTTCAACACTACCGTTGCAGTACGCGCATTACCACGCCACGCAGGACTCGCTGAATTACAGCACCATTAGACCCGAGATATACTTGCTTTTTCATCACTCGTTCGCATTGACACCAGACTATGTCATTAATGGAATAGTTCACATGCTCGTCCATTTACTGGACATGTTGCTGGAGGATTCCGCTAGAAGTCACACCTGAGAACTGATAGATTTGACAGTGTATAGCTGCAAAATTTGCATGTAAATCACTGACCCCATCACAAAGTTAAAGACAAGTACAACTCAAACATTACACTCCTTACATTGGTTATTTAGCCTGTGCTTTTATCCAGGGCAGTGTGGGGTTAAAGGCTATCTGAACGGCTGCACTGACCTGCGTTTTATTCCGACTACATCAGTCTTTTGAATTCTAATCATAAAACTTACCCACTAGGCTCCAGGCTGCCATGTTTCTGCCATATTGTGTATATTCAGACCTCTTTTTATATCAGTGTTGGTACTGCATTATTTATGGACATTGAAGGTTTTTTTCCTCCTTAATGACTTTTGCATGATCTGTTGTTTTTTTTTTCCCGGCAGACTTGAGGAGGTTCCGCTCGTATAAAGGTGGATCAGTTCGGGATCTGCTCCGCGCGATGAGGAATAAGGCAAGTCCTTTTGCACTGACCGTAATGACCTTTGAGTTATAGTGGGAGTTGTGCTGAATGTTTCCTTAATCTCAGATACAGTATACCTCCCTCAAGCATGCCTGCTGTAACTGATTGTGGGCTTGATTACTTGCATCGTGTGCTTGAAGTCAGCCTTGAGTCTGGCTAGTGGGCCAGATGGTTTTGGGACTGGTGGAGTTTAATATTCACCTCATTGGGTTTGCATTACACTAGTTTCTGATCTTTGACTGAACGGACTATCGAGGTGAGTAATGTTAGGCAACTCGTGTTTAGTTTTGGTACTTTTGACCGCATCTTAGCGAGGCAGACAGAGTAGTTTGATTGGTAATGACTAGTGCCCACTTAACCGTAGGAATTTTGTCAGTCCTATCTCTGCTCTGCACTCACTTCTGCAGGCATTCCGAAAATGACCCTTTTTGGACTATTATAGTCAATCAAAGGGTCATAAACTATGAGTTCCCTTCCCTGCGATTCCTGAAAGCACAGAAAACACCATTGTTACAGTCTTGCGACCACCAACAAGACAAGAGCATGTCCCCCTTTTTTTTACCCCTCAGCCCTCAAGCCTGACGGGGTATTGCTATCTTTCATGCGGTTGGGCGGGCGGGCGGGCGTCTCCAAAAACTTTGACATCGGGCTGAGGGGTATTCCGTGCATTGCACGCCTATTTTTATTTTATTAATTTCATTTATAGTTCTTTTTTCTGTTTTCTTTTTTCTTTTTTTTTTGTACCTCTGAATGCTGCCTTAGATTTGCCTTTACCGCTTATAATATTAGGAGTGGTGGTAAACTTTTCAGTGGTATTTAATAACTGAGCGTCATTACCCTCCACAGTACTCATGTTTGGTCTCATTAGAAAGAGACTAAAGCAATTATTCTCTGTTGAAAAAATCCATAGTCCTTAGCTTTGCTGCTAGAATCATAAGGGCGTTTTGGCAAATCCGCCGCCATTCTCTGAGGAACAGTTTGTCATTCATCAGAGCTTTGGACGCCCACAGGTCCACCAATCAGAACGGCCTCTATTGATCCCTTAAAATGAGGGTGCCCTCTACCCCCTTTTAGTGACCACATAATAAATATGGATTTTTATTCTGTATTTTTCCCAAACTGAGTCCAACAAGGAGTTTTGGCATCAGTTCACTGGATTTAGGGGGTTGAGATCTACCTTTTCCACTGATTTTGGCTCTTCTGGGGTCAGTTTCAGGAGACGAGACCTTTGGTTTGGTGTCTCCTTTCCCTTGTTTGATTGTTCATGCCTGTTTAATTCTTGCTTAAGGAAGCAGACCCTCGTCTGTAGACACAGATTTTGTCTATTCTGTTGTAACTCTCATTAAATGTCCTATTTTTCAATCGAATCTCAAGTTTTGCTTTTTGATAAAAGTTGATCCAACATGTATCAGTGAATTTAACAATTTTTATGTTAATTGATTTCATTTATGGAAATTGATATATTAAATTTGATAACTTAATTTAACATGTTGGATAAGTGAGAAGTTTTAGCAGTTAATGCACTTGGCTTCGGTATTCAGAGTGCCAGACATTAAGCAAGGGCGTCTAACTGTCAAAACTGCTGGATTGGAAAACTGTGCTTAATTCAGTTAAACTTCACTGCCTTGATACTACAGTGGCGTGAGTATTGTGGCCTGTGAAACGCGGAGTGGGAAATCTCATTGGCAGTGAGGATAATGCTCACTCTATTGGGCTTTGAGTAAACAGTGCTGAGCACTCCACTGACCTTCACCTTTCGTTCAAACACTTTGTTTGTTTTACAGAAGCACCACTACAGGGAGCTGCCTACAGAGGTGCAGGAGACGCTGGGCTCCATCCCGGATGAGTTTGTGTCGTACTTCACCTCCCGCTTCCCCCACCTGCTGCAGCACACCTACAGAGCCATGCACACCTGTGCCCACGAGCGACCTTTCCTGCCTTACTACCATCACCGAGGGACTGCTGCAGAAACCCCACCGCCCACTGCACAAACCCCACCCCCTCCACTACAAACCCCACCTCTCTCTGCAGAAACCCAGCCGCCCACTGCAGAAACCCCACTCCTTCCACTACAAACCCCACCTCCCTCTGCAGAAACCCAGCCGCCCACTGCACAAACCCCACCCCCTCCACTACAAACCCCACCTCCCTCTGCAGAAACCCAGCCGCCCACTGCACAAACCCCACCCCTTCTACCGCAAACCCTGCCTCTCTCTGCAGAAACCCAACCGCCCACTGCACAAGCCCCACCCCTTCTACTACAGACCCCACCTTCCTCTGCAGAAACCCAACCGCCCTCTGCACAAACCCCACCCCTTTTACTACAAATCCCACCTCCCTCTGCTGAAATCCAACCGCCCACTGCACAAACCCCACCCTCTCTACCACAAACCCTGCCTCTCTCTGCAGAAACCCAACTGTCATATGCGCAACCCCAGCCTTGTCCTGCACAAACCCAACCCTCTTCTGCAGGAACCCCGCCTCTCTCTGCAGAAACCCAACCCCCGTCTGCACAAACCTCGCCGCCTCTTGGTCAAACTCCTTCTCCGGCTGCAGAGACTCAGCCCCCCTCTAAACAAACCCCGCCTCCCTTAGTAGAGGCCCTGCCTCCAAACACTCATATCCCACCTATTCCTGCTGTAACCCCACCTTTGTCCACACAAAACTTGCCTCCACCTGCTGAAACCCCGCCTCCCACCACACAAACCACACCTCCCCCTGCAGAAACCCAGTCCTCCTTCAATCAAACCCCACCTCCTTCAGTAGAAACCACACCTCCCCCCACAGCAGCCCACCCCCCCTCCACACAAGCCCCACCTCCCCCCTACAGAAACCCTGACCCCTACCACACAACCCCCACCTCTTCTGGCACAAAACCCACTTCCCCCGAGACGGCGGAGTTGACGCACCCCTTTGAGACCCACCCTTCCACTGCAGAGGAGCTCCGAGGCTTGTACTCTTAATGAGAGGCCTCTGGACGTGGAGCTGGTCGGTTGGTTTTTATATTTTTCTTGCCTTAAGAGACAAACGCATTCCAGGCCTGGCCGTCTTCCTCCATGCCGGGGAGATTGGAGCCTGCAGTGCTCTGATCTCACCACTGGAGGGCGCCTGCCTCTCCCAAGTGCCTTTGTTGATTCATGTGGAGCTGGGCAAGAAGCACTCTGCCAGGGACGGCTGGAGCTGTTTGTGTGTGGGAGCCCTATGCTGTCAACACATTGCACTGTGCCTCAGTCTTACCTTCCAAATGGTTTCTGTTCTCTCCCGGTCCACTGATACCCCCCTTTGGCCCTTTTAATTATGACAGGGCAGGGTTTCACTCACATTATTAAGAAGACTTACCGTTGAACAATTGTGAACCTGACAACTGTAGCTGTTCTGTGCAATTTGAAGTATTTTGTGGTGACACTCTGGGCGTGTCGTCACATTGATTCTGACAAAAGACATTCGGTCATAGTCTAGATTTCCACTGCCTCTGCATTCCTCTGAGGGCCTCAACTGGTGACTCTTATCGTCCATTCAGCCCATGACTTTAAACCTGCCTTTAATTTGAGGCATTTTATGGTACAGGAAGTGTTGCGGGAGTTTAAATTCCAAAGGTTTCTAATATATTTGTGGGTTAAGCTTAGTTTTGTATTTTTAGACTTGGAGCGGATTTAATAATCTACTCTCCCATGCAGGTGTATCAGACTGCTCATGTGACGAGTGTGATATTGTTTCAGGAGATCCCTCGCCACGGTTGATCATCTTACAAAGTGGTTTACCCGTGTGAGGCTCCTTCTGCTGTCACATGCTGGCTTTCTGTCTATTAGTGTTAAAACAAGATAATTTACTGCTGCTAAGTGGTATGTGTGTAACGTTCAGAAAACCAGAAGCGCCTGACCGTTGCCTCAGTAGGTAAATAGTAGATTAAAAAATTATTTTTAAAGGGATTTACAGAATATAAAATGAAAGAATATGCAGACCTTCTAGGCTATAAGCTGTGCTTTTAGCGAAAGGATGACCTCACTGTGAAATACATGTGTGGGCTCTCTGGTGAAATGAGTGGTAAGAAAAATATGAATTGAAGAGTTTAAATGAATGTGTGAAGATTGGTCTGTATGTTTGTGTGTCCGCCCTGTACGGAAATGTCTGATGTTTTAAAATGTTACGCCAGACTTGTATTATCGCACGGCTGCTTTGAGCCTGTCCAGCGTTTTCCTACAATCTGCATATTAATCATCTGGTCTTATGTCAGAACCGTGGTGTCCCTCTGGGGCCAAGAGTGCAATCTATTTTTTTTTTCATTCCCCATCTGCAGATCATCAAAAAGAGCAATGGTGTAAGTTTGCCGATATGATGTTTTCACAGTGAAAAGTCTCACTGCCATTCAGAAAATTCAGGAATTTGGTGTCTGCTATCAGTAGCATTTGAGATTTTCACGATGCATTTTGTTGTTAATAAGAGAAGTAAAGAAAAATTCTGATGCAGGGGAAAGCATTAAGAGATCTAGAGCATCTAATCTGTATTTTCTATGAGAGAGGATTTGATTTTTTTTTTTCCTCTTTCAAGTGTCTTTTTTCAGACGATTTTGTGATTCTTATTTTTTATTTTATTTTTTTTCCAAATTTCATTAGTGTCAGGTGTTTTTAGTGTTAAGTTATACTTGTATTTTTTTCTCCTTTGCTTGGCTTAGTTTTTGTTACTTTTTTATGCTCCCCAAAATGTAGCCTGCAATCAGCAGAGATGCAAAATAAATGTGGACTATTTGTTAAAATTGTGATTTAATTTCTTCTTTGAATTGCAATTTGGAGAATGGAAGGGTTTTTTTTGTGTGTGCCAGTAAAAAAAAATTTCCACTGGGGAATTACAGATATTTACCTTCCCACGGTAATGCTTTGTGTCTGCTTGAAATCACCAATGAAGATCTTCAACTATCCTATAAGAGGTATAAAGAACATGAACCCAAACATGACTCAAGAGGTTAAAAATGGTTTAAGTACTATATGCATGTTGAATGCAAAGCATCTTAAAGTTCTAACTTCAACTTTTGTTATTGGACAAAATGAGTTCCATTGCTTTTGTCTTCTTTTGCAACTAACAATTTTAACAGTATTATCACCTGGTTATGTTATGTTTTCATCTTCTTTTGTTTGTTTGTTGGTTTGTTTGTGTTTGAACAGAATAACTCAGAAACTTGGGGTGGATTTGGATGAAACTTGGTGGAAGGATGAAGTATGGGTCAAGGACAAACTGATTCACTTCTGGTGCATGTACATCAAAGGTCAAGGTCAGGGTGGCTCTTTTTAGTAGTGACCCTGGGTTTATGTGTAGCCGCATAGCATTAGGACCCTGGGGTAAGCAGGAGAGGACAAGAGGGCGTGAGTTAAAGGCTAGGTAGGCAGAAACCTAGAAGAAAGGTTGGAATTGAGTCCACACGGGTCTCATCCCATCAGCTCTGACCCAAGCTCCTCCGACCAGACGCATCTGATGCACGCGCTTCTGATCCACCTGCATATACGTTACCTGACAACGCCAACTTGCCGAAGCTTCTTTTCTTTTCTTTTTTTCAAGGTTATCCTCCATAATGTCCGAGTCACAGGTAAGAAAAACCTTTTTGAATGAACGATATGAATCTTCGAAATGCAACGCCGATATTGACACGCGTTTTATTGCGTTTATTGTCAAGCTCTCTTTTAGACTCCCTTTTTGCCGAATCCGTTTTCCTCTTCTTGAGTTGTTTTGCACTGAACGCGGCTGTTTCCAAATGTGGAATGGCAACTTTTCCTGTCCGGTCGTCCGCCATTGCTGCAGAGTGGTTTCCGCATCAGCTGTAGTAGAGCAGCCAATCGCTGTTTGGCTCTCTCAAAGCTCTATAAGCTGCTCTGTGATTGGTCACAATCTACCGTCACGGGTAGATTCTTTGCAGGCTGAAAACAGAGCCTAGGGGAGACGTAGAGGTCTGATCTTTTTTCACATCACTTCCTTTACATTATCCCCAAGGTTATTATGTAAATTTTTGCCTAAAACGGTCAAAAGAAAGCTGCCTACCTAGCCTTTAATGCCGATCTGCTTGCATTGTAGAAGCGGATCGTGTATGTGGCTTTTAAGCTTTCGGTGGGTTTTTATTCATTTTTCATTTTTGAAATGTACTTGAACACTACTGTGACTTTTTGGTATCCATTTTAAAACACTGGTTGACGTAATTCGGGGATATTTTGTTACTTGCGTATTTTCCACTCTACACAGTTCCTGGGTTTCCGCAGCCCATTTGTCAACTTGTCAGAAGACCAAAATAAATCTGAACTGACGAATAAAAAGCCGTTGCTAATGGATTTTGATGAAATTTGGTGGAAGGAGGAACTATGGGCCCAGCACAAATTGATTAACATTAACATTGTACGATCACAGGTCAAAATGATGGTAGGTGATTCAAGTTTGGCCAATACTGATAGCCCTGTTGGCGGAGATATGCGCTTTACTGAGTGCTTTCTAGTTGTGTATGGTATTGGAGTCATTTGGACAGTTACAGAGTGCAGTTTAGATTTGTGTCCCATTTTTGTTTGATCACAGCTTTTGATTTGCATCCTGAAGAATAAGTGTACCTGTCATTAGCCTAGATCCAACAATGTGAGGTGTGGCGGAGGAGTTCCCCCTTCCCCCTTCCCCCTTACACGTACTCATCCCACAGACCTGTAAGTCATTGACAGGTTATAATAGTTAAGTAGCCAGGAAAACAGTGAGACACTCAAAGAAAAAGATAATGTCAATGAACAACTGATTTAAAAACAATAATAAAAATAAATACATAATAAAAAAAAGCCAAAAAGTAGTTGATAATGGCAAAAATTAACATTATATATATATAAAATATCAATAATAATTATAAAAAGAAGAATATAATTAAAAAAGGAAAAAAGTAAATAATCAAAAATTTAACTGGTACGTACATCAGTCAATAGACAACAAAAGTTAAACACTGAAGTTTACTAGCTTGTTTGCTGCCTGCATCTCTGCATAATGAACAAGTCAACCCTCTGTTCTTAAGTCAGTCTCATTATCTGAGAACAATTAAAGGAAGATGGAGGACCGGGCAGGATGTGTGTATAAAATCACGGGGACATTTCAGCAGCAGGAAGTTTGTCCACATAAACCAGCAGTGGTTTCCAGTGTAAATGAAACTTCTCCGGCTGCCCTCTAAGGCTGAACTTGACCCTCTACAGTTTCAGTAGAAATAATAAGTCATGTAGCCAAGATTTAAAGGAAGGTGGTTGGGGAGATTTCCAGAGGAGAAGAATTTTTCTACGTGCAATCAAAGACGCAAACACTATTACATTATTTTGCAAAGATGTGGTTGCCAGTTCATTAGGAGGCACCCCAAAAATGGCTGTCTGTGGCGATGGATTAACAGGTATGCCGAGGATATCAGAAATAGATTTAAAAAATGACTGCCAATAATTAGATAGTTTAGTGCATGTCCAGAACATATGTGTTAGGTTGCAGGGCGTCCGGGAGCATCTGGCACAAGCTTCCATGGCCTTGTCTGGGTAAAGTTTGAAAAGTTTCTCTCTGCTGTAGTGTAGTCTAAAGAGAACTTTGAATTGGATAACAGAAAGTCTAGCGCAGCCAGAGGAGGAATTGACTGCCTCTAATGTTCTTTTCCAGAGGACATCAGAGATGCTCATCTGGAGTTCACTTTCCCAGTCGGCCTTACTCCTGCGCACAGACTCATCATTGATTGGAGATAAGAGGTCATAGAGGAATGACACATGGCCCTTGGGCAGGGATTTAGCCCGAAGCACCAGGTCTATGCCACTGAGGGGTGGCGCCTGTGGGAACTGGAGAGAGTGGGTTCGTGCAAAGTTACGAAGTTGGAAAAAACGGAAAAAGTCAGAATTACCTAGTCCAATGGCTGAGCGTAGTTGGCTAAAACTAGCGAACAGTCCGTCTATATACCAGTCTCCAAGGCATCTCAGGCCTTTATTCTCCAGAGCTGCAAAGCGCGCGTCAATTTTGGCTGGTACAAATAAATGGTTGTTACAAAAGGGTGTAGCTTGAGGAAGGGAGAGCCATCCAAACCGCTTCCTAATTTGGGTTCAAATTTTTAATGTGTGGGTTACAATGGGATTGGATGAGAAATTCGCTATCGGGAGAGGAAGGGTGCTGCACACTAGTGCCTGAAGAGACGTGGAACACGAGTCTGCATCTAACTGGCACCTACTATGTTGAGGTGAAGTGAACCAGAGCAAAATTTTTTGTGTGTTGGCCGCCCAGTAATACCCAAGGAGGTTGGGCAATCCCAGGCCACCCAAGGATCTGCTTCTCTGGAGCAAAGATTTATTTGCCCTGGCCCGTTTACTTGCCCAGATGAACGTGGAAATGACGCCGTTAACAAGATTAAAAAATGAGCAAGGGAGGTAGATTGGTAGGCATTGAAAGAGGTAAAGATACCTTGGCAAAATATTCATCTTTACCGTTTGTACTCTACCCGCAAGGGAGAGTGGTAGACGGTTCCATTTTTGAAGATCCTGTTTGACTGCTACTGTTAATATTGAGAAGTTCTGTTCCCTGAGTGCACGCATAGATCGTGTAACCATTATTCCTAGATACTTTATGCCCACTGACGTGGTCTTAAATGGTATGAGGTGAGATGGGATTTCTTCAGCCAATTGGTTTATGGGGAGATACTCACTCTTGGAGATGTTCAACTTGTAACCGGAGAATACGCCAAAGGAGTCTAGGGTTGAAAGAATAGATGGCAGGCCTGACAGGGGGTCACTAACATATAGGAGGAGGTCATCGGCGTACAACGAGACTCTATGCTCCTCACCATGCCTCCTTATTCCCTTGAATCCCCTTTCTGATTTCAATAATATAGACAACGGCTCAATTGCAAGCGCAAACAATCGTGGGGAGAGGGGGCACCCTTGGCGTGTGCCGCGGAAGAGAGGGAAAGGATCAGAGCTCTGTGTGTTCGTGCATACCGATGCTTGAGGAGAGGAGTACAATAATTTCACCCATGAAATAAAGCGGGTGCCAAACCCAAACCGCTGTAAGGAAGAAAAGAGGTAAGGCCATTCCACTCTGTCGAAGGCTTTCTCGGCGTCGAGTGATATAACCACTTCTGGATCTGTAAGAGAGGCTGGAGTATGAACGACATCGAGAAGCCTTCTGACAATGGAAAAGGAGTGCCTCCCGCCGATAAACCTCGTCTGGTCCTCAGAGATGATTGTGAAGGCATAATGGGACCCAAGCGTCGAGCTAATGCTTTCGCAAGAATCTTCACGTCTACGGGTAAGAGGGAAATTGGCTGATACGATGCACAGTTAAGGGGGTCCTTATCTTTTTTATGGATAAGGGAAATGGAGGCTTGCAGTAGGGTAGCCGCGGCTATGTGAATAGTTAAACATTTCCAAAAGTAAAGGGGCCAGTTGATGAGAGAATCGCTTATAAAACTCAGCCGGATACCCGTCAGGGCCCGGTGACTTACCACTGCTCATTGAGTTGGTTGCTTCTCTTATTTCAGTAAGTGTCAAGAGAGCGTCAAGCGTCTGACTGTCGTTAGGTGAGACCCTTGGAAAGTCTAGCTTTTGAAAGAAGATGTCCATTTGGTTTTCATCTCCAGGGGATTCAGAAGTGTATAACTGCAGATAAAATGAATGGAAGGAGGCGTTAATTTTGGTTGGGTCGGTTACGATCTCGCCAGATTCGTCTATAATCTGAGTAATTTGATTGGATGGTTGTCTAGCCTTCAGTTGGTGAGCAAGGAGGCGCCCAGCCTTATCGCCATGCTCGTACAGCGACCCCTGGGAGCGGAGAAGCAGTCGCTCGGCCTCTGCTGTAAGGAGTAGATCAAGTTCTGTCTTAAGTCTAAGTCTCTCTTTGTAAAGGTCAGGACTATTAGCCAGCGCCAGCAATCTGTCTAAGTCTGCAATTGATTCTTCCTGCTCTTCCTTACGTATCCTGCGCTGCTTATTAGCATAGGATGCAAACGAAATTATCTTGCCTCTGAGAAAAGCTTTTAGGGTATCCCACAGCAATGCTGGAGAGGTCTCTTGATTTTTGTTAGTTTCGCAAAAGATTGCGATTGAGTCGGAGATATGACTACAAAATTTTTCATCCGTGAGCAAGAGAGACTCAAGACGCCAATACCTGAAGTTTTTTAGGCCGGAGGTCGAAACGAAGGTCTAGTACTACAGCGGAGTGATCTGAGACTGTTATGGGTAGATACTGTATCGAACAAAGAGAAGAGGTGAGATTCTTATCTACGATGAAATAGTCAATACGGGAAAAGGAGCGATGGGCGTGTGAGAAAAATGAATATTGACGGGAATGTGGGTGTGTGAATCTCCAGGGGTCAATGTAACCAAACCGCTCCATAAAGGTGGACAGACTCTGTGACATCTTCGAGGGAGGAATGACACGGGAACTCGATCTGTCCAAAGCTGGATCGATGACGCAGTTCAAATCTCCGCCTAGAATCAGAGCATGAGAGTCTAGATTGGGAATCAGGGATAATACTGAGTCGAAAAAGTTGGGATTGTCCCAGTTGGGAGCGTGGATTGATGCTAAAATTACTGGTTTTTGATATAATGTACCCAAGATTATTGTGTAACGTCCTTCCTGATCTGCGATGATTTTGCTGGAGACAAATTGAACATTTTTCCTGATTAGTATAGCAGTGCCTCTAGTTTTGCAAGTAAATTGAGAGTGGAAAATTTGACCTATCCATGGCCGGTTCAACTTTCCGTGTTCAGACCGTAGCAGGTGTGTTTCTTGAAGAAACATCACTTCGGCATTCAGATTCTTGATATACGTCATAATCTTTGTTCGTTTTAATGCAGCATTCAAGCCTCCCGTGTTTAAAGAAATGAATTTTACCATTTGCCCTCCGGTGGTCACTCCATCTGACAATCCGGTCATATTACAATGAATAGCAAAGAGGATTTTTGCAATCCTAAAATACGGGCAGCAAGAAATGGAAGAAATCATAACAGCAAACAACAAAAGCATAATACATTGTAAAACAGTGCAACTTTTCAACACAAAACAAACAAAAGACGTCTGTGCACCACCCTCCCATTCCTTAATCCTCCTTTCCCATTCAGGAGAAGGCTTGGTCTCCAACCCTTGTCCCTCCCCACATCCCCCTGAATGTCATCAGCTACTGAGCTACCTTGCGCACACTTCCCTTCCTGAAACACCATACCACAAATACTCATCTCCGACCCGTAACCCAGCGGATGTTTAATTATATTTTACATAACCCTTTGAATCTTTAACCGATTATTTCAATGTACCCTTCTAATATGAAATGGAGAATATTTCAAAACCAAACATTTCGTATAACGTCCGGACCACATGGCAAACTGTAAGCCATGGTCCATAAAACAGTATTAAAACACAGTTGTTAGCCCTCACAGTATTAAGTAAAACTCTCAGTATGATACAATCCAAATCTTATCATTGTTGTGCCTTCTGTCTTCAAGATTGAGTGCATTAGCTCCCTACCTCAGCATAACCTACAATTACTGTACATATTACCATTTAGTTAGGTTATTGAGACAGTGAACCCCTTAACGTTCCATAACGTTATCTCATAAGAATGGGAGACCAGAGAAATTAACTTTCAATAGAAACAGCTACAGAAGAAAGAAGAAGGAAAAAAAAAAATCAAAAAACCAAGTGTTAAAGCAGTTCGGATTGTTGGAGAGTTGCAATTATGAGACGGGCTAACCGTTGGTATACAAAAGGCAGGCTAGAGCAATAGCCACCGGTTAAGGCGGTGAGCAGCAAGTATCGGTCGTAAACAGTTTAAGTAAGTTACATGTTGTCATTTCACAATAATTACAATTTAGTAAAGGCCATATACATTTCTCTTATAATGGACTAAATCTTAGTCAACATCAATGGTAAAGACTAATATTTATTGGTGACCTGACGTCTTACCGGAGCTGCCATTGTGTTGTGTTTATAGCCTAGCCGGCTAAGCTAGCCAGGCCCCGTGTTCGCATCAGACAGATTTTGTGGAAATTTTTAAATGTGACCTCTGGTGTCTGGCCACACTCACTTTTTTTGTTATAACTTCAAACATCATCTTTTCTGAAACCACTGCAGCTATGAAGTTGAAACTTGGCATGCATGTTCCTACCAATGAGAACATTAAAGTGTGTATAAAACTTTGCGATCTGATTTCAAGTATGGCCATCATGGCCACACCCACTTTTTTCTTTTGTAACTTTAGATATAATCTCCTCTGAAACCACCGCAGCTATGAAGGTGAAACTTGGCATGCATGTTCCTACCAATGACAACACCAAACAAAGTATAAAACTTTCTGATCCGATTAGGACAGCCATGTTTTGGAGCTATTGAGCTGAATTTTGGCACATTGATGGCTAGCTGCAACCCTAAAACATATCTGACAGATTTCAAGAAATTTTAAAATTTGACCTTTGGTCTCTGGCCACACATTTTTTTTCTGTTTTAACTTTAAACCTCAGACTGAATATAAAAGATGGACAAAGCAAGCGTGATGTCACCCATTGGTTTCAGAATAACAAGAACAAGGCCTCTTTTGTCAAGAATTGACCAGCACCATCTTGTCATTTTGAAACCAGACGGGATTTCTGATTGGAGGAGAGCGAGGCTCAAGATCCAGGAGAAGTGAGGAGTCAGATACATGCCCACCTGACTGCTCCTATCACCAGTGTAGTCTTCAGCACTGTGTACTATGTATAATGCACTGAACAAAAATATAAATGCCCCATGTCAAATTTTTTAGTTTTTATTAACAAACAAGAAATGCCCGCGTTTGAACACCCTTGGCCTGACTTTAGAGGCGCACACACGGACAGACAGACAGACGGACGGACAGACAGATAACGAACTGATGACAATACCCTTCGGCATGAGTCGGGCCGAGGGTAACAACTGGAACTGGAATTCGTCTGTGAATAGCACTCTTCTCCAGCGTGCCAATGGCCATCAAACGTGTGCGTTTGCCCATGCGAGTCAGTTAAGACGCCGGACAGCGGTGAGATCCAGATCACGGTGAGGACACCGAGCGTGCAAGTTCGCTTTTCGCAGGTGGTTACGGACTGTCTGGGGTGTGATTCGTCTGTTGTGCAGACCAACGGTCTCATCCGCTGTGCGTGTCACTGATCTGAGACGATCCCGCAGGTGGACGAGCCGGGTGTAGCGATCTTGTGCTGGTGTCGTCAGACGTGGCCAACGTGGATGAAGTCGATTTGCAGTACTGCCGTCTGTCGGAAATGAACTCTCAAACGGCTTATCGTCCGATAGTTAACATTCAGCTGCACAGCGACCGCTCTGGTGGACATCCCTGCATCCAGCATGCCAATGGCATGTCCCCGCATGATCTGAGGCATGATGACTTCTGACAAAATTTGACATTTTGGGGTGGCCTTTTATTGTCCCCAGTATAAGGAGCGTCTGCATACTGCTCGTTCTGTCTGATCACCGCTTGGAAATGCCTTACCCATGTACTGAGTGAAATCACTGCATCACTGAGCAAATGCTCGCTGACAGAGATGGATTAAAAAATGGTACACTAATCAAGAGAAATATCCCTATTGTACAAGTAAAAGTCAGCATACGCTCACTTAACTCCATGTGGCATTAATATTTGACATAGGGCGTTTATATTTTTGTTCAGTGTATAACTTCAATCACACATGTAATGTGTATATAGCAAGAGGATTTTGTAAATATACTCAGCAACAAAAGTTTCTGTGACACCATTTATGTGTATGTTATAAATGACACGCAAAGATCTCAATGCAATCAATATGTTTATTTAACAGGAGAAACACTGACTTTTCAGTGCCAACGTCACTCAAAACAAAAAATGTCATTTTCATGCGTCATGAAGCACTTGTCTGACGTCTAACCAATTGTGACCTTCACACTTCAATACCGGGTGTGACTTCCTCGTGCCATGATGCAAGCAACGCATCTCCGGCGCATGGACCGAATCAGATGTGCCAGAAATTGCTGTGGGATGTCATTCCAAATCTGACGAAGACGTTGTCGCAATTCCTGGAGTGTAGCTGGCGGGTTATCCAACCGCCGCAAACGTCGATCCATCTCGTCCCAAAGATGCTCGATTGGGGACATGTCTGGGGATCTGGCTGGCCATGGCAGGACATTGACATGTTGTTGCATCAGATACTGCTGTACAACCCTTGCAACGTGTGGTCTGGCGTTATCATGTTGCAGCGTTATTCCGGGACCATGTTGCATCAAAAACGGTACCACCAATGGCCGTAGCACTTCATCGCGATATCTTTGACCTGTCAGATTTCCATCAATAACAAGCAAATCTGTTCTGTTTCTAGCCGTGATCCCTCCCCAAATCATGACACTACCACCTCCAAAACGATCAAATTCCTGAACACAGTTGTTGGCATAACGTTCTCCACGTCGACGGTATACACGTAAACGACCATCACATCGGTTAAGCATGAATCTTGATTCATCAGTGAAGAGTACAAGATCCCACTGACGTTGGATCCACCGTCGATGTTGTTGTGCCCACTGTAGACGCAGTCGTCGGTGTTGTACTGTGAGTATTGGACGTCTTGCTGGCCGACGTGGGAAAATGCCAAAATGACAGAGACGGCGACGGATTGTCTGTGCAGACAGTCGCCTCAAACCAGGTATCGTTCTTGCAGTTATGGTTGCAGGTTGGAATCGATTTCGGAGATGGGTTGTTCGAATCCAGTTGTCCTGTCTGGGAGTGGTTACTCGTGGACGGCCGCTGCGAGGACGGTCTCTGACATGTCTTGTCTGCTGATGACGCTGCCATAAGTTCCAAATGGTGTTTCGGTGGACATTCAGGCGATGAGCAACTTCCCTCTGCGAGGTTCCGGATTCAATCATCCCAATGGCCCTCCACCGATCATTTTCAGACAGTCTTGGCATTTAGAGGGTAGAGTTCCTGATCCGAAATGGCTGTGTTTTCGATAAGTGATGCTTCCGTCGTTCATCAGGCACAATGTGAACATTCCAAAAATTCTCCTCTTTTATTGCCATCCACAATCATGATTTACGCACATTTTCACGTGCAAAGTCATTTTCTCGCATTTTCATGATTTCCATTTCAATGTTGTGTTTACGTGTACTGTTTCAGTCTGATATCACCATGTATGACAATTTCATAATTGCGTTATGAAAAATAATTAACAATATTGGTGTCACAGAAACTTTTGTTGCTGAGTATATGTCACTTACGCCCTTTCACATTGCCAGTTTAGAAAATAAAATATGTAAAAAGTAATATTTGATATCTTATGAAGGTTACGTACAGTATCTCACAAAAGTGAGTACACCCCTCACATTTTGACAATTTATTATATCTTTTCAAGGGACAATGGTACAGAAGTGAAACTTCTATATATTCTAGTTTTCATGGTACAATATGTGTAGCAGTGTAGATTTACTGCACTGTCCAAATACCTGAACAAACAGTCACTATTTCCAAAACGGATGGCAACAAAAGTGAGTACACACCCCAATTGATAATGGTCAACCAAGCAATGAAATGCGACTTGTTCAACATGTTCATGCTTTTGTCTGTTCGACTGGGCCATATGAGGTTGTGTAACATGTTCAAGGGTTAAATTGTGGTGCTTTGGGTGCAATGCTCTCATTCTGGTCACTGGATGGTCAACATGGCGCCTCATGGGAAAGAACTCTCTGAGGATCTGAAAAAGAATTGTTGCTCTCCACAAAGATGGTCTAAGCTACAAGAAGATCTGTGAAACCATGATACTAAACTACAGCACGGTGGCCAAGGTTATCCAGTGGTTTTCCAAGACGAGATCTGCTCGGAACAGGCCTCGTCAGGGTCGACCAAAGAGGTTGAGTCCTCGTGCTCTGCGTCAGGTGCACAAGTTGGCTTCAGAAAACAGACGTAGTAGTGCTGGCAGCATTGCTAACAAGGTTGTAGCAGTGGGATAACAGCCTGTCAGTGCTCAGACCATTCGCCATGCTCTGCACAAAGTTGGTCTGCATGGCCGTTGGAAGATGATGGAAGAGATGGAAGCCTCTTCTTAAGCTAGCCCACAAGAAAGCCCGAAAACAGTTTGTTGAAGACCACCAGTCCAAGAACATGAACTACTAGAACCATGTTCTGTGGTCTGACGAGACCAAGATAAATTTGTTCGGCTCAGATGGTGTCCAGCATGTGTGGTGACGCCCTGGTGAGAAGTATCAAAACAAGTGTGTACTGCCTACAGTCAAACATGGTGCTGACAGCATCATGGTCTGGGGCTGCATGAGTGCCTCTGGTCCTGGGGAGCTGCACTTCATTAATGGAATAATGGGTCCAACATGTATTGTGAGATTCTGAAGCAGAACATGATGCCATCCCTTCAGAAACTGGGCCGCATGGCTGTTTACCAGCATGATAACAACCGGAAACACCTCCAAGATGACAACTGCCTTCCTGAAGAAGCTGAAGGTGATGGTATGGCCAAGTATGTCTCCAGTCCTGGATCCCATTGAGCACCGGTGGGGCATCCTCAAGAGGAAGGTGGAGGAGCAGCAGGTGTCCAACATCCACCAGCTCCGTGATGTTGTCATGGAGGAGTGGAGGATCCCAGCAACAACCTGTGCAGCTCTGGTGAATTCCATGCCTCGGAGAATCAAGGCAGTGCTGGACAACATTGGCGGTCACACTAAATATTGACACTATGGACACAATTTGGCATGTTGACGGTGAGGTGTACTCACTTTTGTTGCCACCCATTTTGGAAATAGTGACTGTTTGTTCTGTTATTTGGACAGTGCAGTAAATCTACACTGCTACACATATTGTGCAATGACTACTCTAGAATATGTTCAGTTTTCATTTTTGTAACGTTGTCCCTTAAAAAGATATACTAAATTAATAGTCGAAATGTGAAGGGTGTAGTCACTTTTGTGACATACTGTATGTCCAGGTGAGCTACAGTGCCCATGGCACTATTTTTAGCCCGCTTGGCCGACAGGCCCAAGGGGCTTATGCTGTGTTAAGGGTCATTAGTAGTGGTCTGTTGTGCATGCATGCGTTAGTGTCCACAATTTTCGTTTCAGCACAACAGAGCTTTCGGTTTTCCACGGATCCTTTTCATATTTTATACGCATGTATGTGTGCCCAAGATCTAGCTCGAGTTCGATTTTGGGCCTGCTGCCATTCTTGGTTTGGCCACCAGGTGGCTTTTTCTGCAAAATTTCAAACTGCTCTTGCTCCCTTATTCTATGATCTAAGATGCTCAAATTTTCCCTGTTGGGTGTTCTGCCAAGGATTCACCATATATGTAATGGGTTTTTGATTTGACCTCATATTAAAGGTTATATAAGTCAAAGGTCATTAAATGTGCCGGTTTCGTTTCAGCGCCATAGCGCCCTCAGTTCTTAACCGATCCTTTTCATACTTTATATGCATGTATATGGGCCCAAGATCTAGCCTGAATTTGATTTTGGTCATGCTGCAATTCTTGGTTTGGCCACCAGGCGGCTTTTTCTGAAAAAATTCAAACAGCTCAAGCACCCTAATTCTACGAGCTAAGATTCTCAAATTTTTACTGGAGGTTGTGCTGCCAATGGTTCATCATAGATGTCGTGGGTTTTTGATTTGACCTAAATTCTAAGGTTATGTAGGTCAAAGGTCGTAAAATGCACAGATTTTCTTTCAGTGCAACAGTGCCTTCAGTTTTCAGCGGGTCCTTTTCATATTTTATATGCATGTATATGGCCCAAGATATAGCCCTAGTTCCATTTTGGATGTGCTGCAATTCTCAGTTTGGCCACCAGGGAGATTTTTCTGCAAAACTTCAAACAGCTCTAGCTCTCATATTTTACAAGCCAAGATGCTCACATTTTTACTGTAGGTTGTTTTGCCAAGGGGCCATAATATATATAATGGGTTTTTGAATTGACCTCATTTTAAAGGTTATGTAGGTCAAAGGTCTTAAAATTCACAGATTTTGTTTCACTGCAATCGTGCCTTAAGTTTTCGATGGATCCTTTTCATATTTCATATACATGTATATGGGCCCAAGATGTAGTTTGAACTTGGGTATGCTGCGATTCACATTTTGGCCACCAGGGGGCTTTTTCTGTAAAACTTCAAACAGCTCTGGCTCCCTTATTTGACGAGCTAAGATGCATCAACTTTTTTCCCGCTTGGCCAAAAGGCCCAAGGGGCTTATGCTGTGCTCGGGGGTCTTAAGTGGTGGTATGTCCTGCGTCCGTGTGTGCGTGCGTAAACTTTTGGCTTGTCTGCGCTCTAGTGTCTTCAGTTTTTCACCGACCCTTTTCATATTAATATGTGTATATAGAGTTTTAAGGTCCAGACCAAGTTCGATTTTCAGCCCAATCAGACTGATACTTTGGCCAATAGGGGGCGTTCCATCTTGGCCACGTTTGGCCAAGCGGGCGCAGCGGCTTCGCCTCTGTTTTTTTATTTATTTATTCATTTATTTTTTGTGGGGACCTGAAAATGTCCCTACAAGTACAAAGAAATCTGGGATTCCATGTTTAGTGGGACATTTGGTCCCCTTCCCACAAAGGTAGGTAAACATGGTACACATTCATTCATTCATTCATTCCTACACACACACAAACACACACACACTCCCAAAGAGCTAGTGTACTGTAGGTGCCGGCATTCACTCCAACTGATCAAGTTGCTTGATAAAACGTACTGAGGTCTTAATCAGAGACTGTCGGGGTAGTTTTGTGGAAATGTGTGTGTAACAGCATGGCGGTAGCCAAGCACCCATATCAGCCCTTTCTGGATCAGGTGGAATACCCCTGAACAAATGAATCTTTCAAGAATCAATAAAGGGTCATTCCATGTCAAAACAGTCAATATTGAGGCGTCTTGTTCAACACCTCTCAGATTTGGTTCAAACTTCATCCAAAAAAAGTTTATAGTTCCAAACAAATGAATCCCAAGTGCCCTGTCAGTATCTATGACTGTTTTCGTGTGAAAATTTATTGACATTTAGGTGCCATGCCCCTTTTTGACTTATGTGAATTGGTCATTTTATTTTGTAGCATTTTGGAGGGACCATAACTTCTCGCATAATAGAGACAGGAAGCTGAAATTTAATGTGTTGGTGTAGTCCAGCCCCTATATCAGGATTCTGCAGCCAGAATCACCTTGGACATCAGAGGGGTGGGAGGAGGGCCCCCATTATCCTAATTTTTTTTTTTTTTTTAAGGCATCAAGTTATTTTTCACTATTTAGGGGTCCCTAGGATTCAGTCCAGTGAATATTACTGTTTGAAATGTGGTTCTCCTTCATATATTGGAACTTTCCCACCAACAAACTAAGTTTTAGGATAATAGTAAACAGTTGACCAAACTGTCTAAAATCAGTTATAATAACATTAATACGAGTGTTCATCAATGACAACCTGAGGTAAGCATCCAAAGTTATGCAAAAAGGGACTTCAACCCCTTGTACACCATAACATAACTATGACTTGATGTAGTGGGAAACCAGGTTACAACATACTGTCAATTTCGTCAAGGTTGATCACTCCATGCAAGATCTGGCATCCCATGTTATACTACCATGTGTCCCAATAAATTATATGTTATGATTCCTACCAAATGAGATGTAGCCAAGGGTTAAAATAAGGGCCCAAGTACTGTATGTCTTAAGCAAGGATAGTGTCAATTTGCTGGAACCTAAGCAGAATAAATTTTCGAAGATTCTAAGTGATGTAACACATGAGGAAGAGGAAACATGGTGATGTCTTTGTGAAATTCATGAAATGTGCCTACAATATCCCTCCTTCGTCATCTGACCAAGAACAGATTCTATGCTGGGTGTCATTGCAGAATATTATCAGCTGTATAGAAGCACCTGAATTTCATGGACACAGTGGGCTCCAGTAAAAATAGTGCCACGGACCCTGTAGCTCACCTGACCACTCAAGAGTGTGTAAGAAGCAGTTTCACTCAAACTAGTCATCAGAAACCCAGGGACTTTCTTGCATGGCCACTTTTGACCAGTAGCCAAAGGCAAGATTTCAACTTGTTTATTACCTCCAGTGACCTTGACATTCAAAAGCTGAATTATATGTCATACGTCTTGCTAACTACTACCTACATAGCAAAATTGAGCTGAATATATGCATAAATAGCTTTCAGATGGTGATTAATGTCATTTTCAAAATGGCCACCGAAGCAGCCATATTTGAAATCGGATCGAAACGCCTTGAACAAACTTTAGTGTCCTCATGGGTAGGAAGATACCTGCCAAGTTTTAGCTTCATTGGCCAAGTAGTACTAACTACATAGCAAATTTCATCTGAATATGTGCATAAATAGCTTTCAGATGGCCAATTATGTGATTTTCAATATGGCCGCCGTGGCGGCCATGTTTGAAATCGGATCGGAACACCTTGAACAAACTTTGGTGTCCTCATGGGTGGGAAGGTACGTGTCAAGTTTTAGCTTCATTGGCCAAGTAGTACTAACTACATAGCAAATTTCATCTGAATATGTGCATAAATAGCTTTCAGATGGCCAATTATGTGATTTTCAATATGGCTGCCGTAGCGGCCATGTTTGAAATCAGATCAGAACGCCTTGAACAAACTTTGGTGTCCTCATGGGTAGGAAGGTACCTGTCAAGTTTCAGCTTCATAGGCCCAGTGGTTTCGGAGGAGATGTTCACGGAGGACGTCGAACGACGGACAAGCAGGCCATGACATAAGCTCATCTGACTTCGTCAGGTGAGCTAAACACTTGCGGAATATGACCATAAAAAAAATCATTTTGCTTCTTGCTCAATTTGTCGGTCAAAAAACCTGAAGGATTCTGAATAAATAGTATTCCTTTTTCCTTGTAACTAGAGCACTAGCGCATGTACCAATGAATTATGTTGTGTATGTGCTGAAACCACGTCTTGACCAACTGTTGGCAGTATATTGTAATCTGGTTTCCCAGTACATTAGGTCATGGTTGTGTTATGGTGTAAAAGGGGTTAAAGTCCGTTTTGCATAATTTTGGATGCTTACCTTCGGTTTTCATTGATGAACACCAGTATTAAGGAGAATTTCGGTGTGAAATTGACTTGGGGTGCAATGAAACCTGATATCAAGTAGTAACTTTTGTCGAAAACCCCACTTCCGTACGCACACAACATTTTGAAATACATGGCTTTTTAGCTGAAGCTCCTAACAGGCTTACAATGGTAGTGAATGGGGAATAGCGTTGCCATGCAAAGAAATCGCTATTTTTTTCATGATTAACAAGGCTCAAAGTACCTCCACACTTCATTGGTAGAATTCCAAGGGCCCTGACATGTAAAACGAGGCACTGAGAACTTTGAAAATGCACAGGTAGTTTATTAAAAAAAGACTTTTATGCAAACAGTTCCTTGAGGTAGTTTCCAGTCAAGATAAGTCAATTGACGAGCACGAACGAATAGAAAGGATAGGGGAGCAAATTGCAATCTATTCGTTCGTGCTCATCAATCGACTTATCATGACTTTCAAGCTCGTTAGTGCATGCCACCTGCATGCACAGCAAACACACCAAACAAACTGGAGGAAGATGAGAAATTTGAACATTTGGAATCTGAAATTTGCAAACCAAACCTTTTGCATCCTTCAATTAAATCGTGGAATTGCTCTTCTGATTTGGATGAGTTCCAAAGCTCATGGTGAGCTTTCATGCATTTTATGTCTTAAGACAGTTGCCTCCAACCCTGTTCCTGGAGAGCTACCATCTGATGGTTATCACTCCAACCAATGCAAACCACACCTGCTTTCCCAGTTGGAGATCTTGACGAGCTGCTAATGAGCTGCACCAGGTGTGTTGAATTAGGGTTGGAGTAAAAACCTACAGGATGGTAGCTCTCCAGGAAAAGGGTTGGAGACCCTTGTCTCAAGAGATGTGAAGCGAGAATGTCAAAAAGTGCAACACTCATTATTTTCTGCCTGTTTATCTTAAACAGGTCAGGGTTTTATTGCTGGAGATTATGATGGCGAACTAAGGACAACCTAAAGGAGTTTCAAAAGAAATCAAGATTTTGCAAGATTTGACTTTCACCTGCATAACAAGGCCTCAAGCCTAAACCTCAAACCTGCACCCCCAATCCCCCCCCCCCAAAAAAATGGTGTGGTTGGACTGCAGCCAACTCACATCAATCACCTCTAACTCAATCAATTTCCTCATTGAGCTCGCCTGTTTATACCAACTGGCCTGGTGCAAGAGTTAAATTATATTTTGGTTAGATACAGGTGAATTCCTTTGTATAAATATTTGGCCAAATGAAATGATTTTTTGAGTATGAGCAACATGAATTGATTTAGTGCTACAGACGGTTAACAGAATCTACAAAATATTTTGTGGATACTTATGTTTATATTCAAATCTTAGAAAGGCCATGTTTTTTTTTTCCTCTCCTTGATTCATGTCAAATGGTTTTGTTCTTGTTTTATAAATTTGTTCCATCTACTTCAATATGATTACTGATAAACTCAATTATTTGACTGGTCTGTCTCATTATTTTACACACAGCTCCAAGAGTCAAACTGGCAACTAGCCCTATCTTGTAACCTAGCATATGCTCACTCAGATTTGCTGTCATAAGTGTTACATCTTAGTTTTTCAATGAGCACTGTATGTTAAGAAGTGATTAATTTTTACTGAATCAAGTGAGTATTACTGACGGTGCATTTATTAACAAGCCAATAATTATATTCTCTTTGCAAAATGTAGATATAGGCTATGGGTGAAATTTTCTAGTTGGTAAGAAAAACAATTTGATTTGACTCGTTTAGGTGATTTAATCTTTGGCCAGCCAATGCATTTATGCTGTGATTATAGTATTTTCAATGCAGCCATTTTAATCCAGAATTCTGAAGCAGATCTTGCCATTTTACATTCTTGCTCTGTTACTCCTAATGGATGTAATTGCCCGCTGAAATTTAGTGCATCATCCCAGCTCTAATTTGATCTTGCATCCATATTTGGTGAATCAAATGCGGAAGGAATCGCATTATTTTTTTTTATTTGCCGACGAATGTTAACTTGCAGGCGTGCGATGTGTTCGTTTCTCTTCGTAATTTTGACGTCTTTAGACAACCGCAGCTGAAACTGGGGAGTTCAAGAATCAAGAGAAAGCGATAAAACAATGGGCTTTAACCGACTGTAAATCATATTGGCTCACCCTGCATTCATGTTACGTTTGTCGAGTTATGGGCGATTCGGTCGACCCGTCACAAAAAGTTCATTCAGTTTCTATGACTGCCAGTTGTAATGAGTGGGAATGAAAGAACAAACTTTTTGAACGAGTCTTTTTAGTGCTCGATATGTCCAGGGTCAGCTTGTCGAACACCCGATTACTCATGAACTCTTATCCTAATCCCCGATTCGCAGTCATAATATACGGCTTTGTTGAATAATTGATTCTGGCCCATCTTAGTTTCTGTTGCGAATTCTGACAAGCTTTCTGTGCCAGCATGGCGTTCCCACAGTCCATAACTGCACTCCCAGGAGAAATGTGTAATTTTTGGAAAAACAAATCAGCAAATTCAACAGTTGTTCTGACCATTTTTGTTTCCTTGTCAAAAAATAGCGGAGTCTACCGATTTGCGCTGCCCCATCAAAAAATGCTTCCGTATGAATGTCCATTTCCAGCAGTGTAGATTCCGAAAAGGTATACCAGTCGCAGCATTACGGCACCTTCATTAATATTTATTGATAACAAACAGGGGTAAGTGTTCTGCATGTGTAGGTGAAACATATTTCAAGAGGCCTATATATTACATATTTATTCCAGGGGTTGCATATTTTTATGGAAGAGGCCATACGTCCCGCAGCGGGGTGAACTGGTGAAAGACATTGGCTATCTGCTCCGCGGCGAGGCGGACAAGAGAAGCTGTTCTGCTACTCGCACCGCAGCGGGGCGAATAAAAGCATTTCTGCTATTTGCCCCCGCTGCTGGGCCAATTCATAATCCGCCCACTCTTGTGATTTTCGCGCCGAAACGCCGCGGGGCGAATAGCCTCTTCCTTTTTTGTATAGAACAATAGATCCCCCATCATATAATGCTCCCACTACAGAATTATTAATATTTCATATTCACTTCAAATATACTGCAAGAATATGATCCCCATATTTTGATATAATATCGTGTTCTAACGACTTATGATGCTGGTTTCATAGATTTATGGGCGTGGAAACCGAGCCTAAGGGCCGGTTCATACTCTATGCAAGGTACCTTCAGAAATTCAGCAGTGGCGAATCGTAAAAACTGAGCAGTGGCGAAAAGTTAAGGAGCAACACTTCCAGTAAAGCTGGGTAGGTCTCTTTTCACTACTACCATCGTTCAAAAGCAAAAGCAGCAGTAGCAGTAGTAGTAATAATAATAATAATAAAAACTTAATTTATATAGCACCTTTCATTCAAAAATACTGCTCAAAGTGCTTCACAAAAAATCAAAAGAATTACAGAATAAAAAGCATGTTCAAGAACAAATAATAGAGAAAACCATGTCAATAAAATAATAGAGAATTAAAAATAATTAAGACAGAGAAAAAATGGAAGGATAAGAACAGCAAAATAATAAAAAAAATCATTGATGCAGTAAAATAAATCACGGAGAGGGAAAAAACAGTAAAACGGCATTACTAATTATTAGCTAGATTAAAAAGTACGTTTTAGTTGCCATTTAAAAATGTCACAGGCCTTGCCTATTTGATATTTTTTGGCAGGGTGTTCCACAGTTTAGCTGCATATTGGAAAAAAGCACCATATCCAATTTTATTTTGTGTGGCCCGGGGAACCTTTAGAAACCCAATTTCAGAAGACCTTAAGGGTTGTGGAGGTACGTAAAGCAACAGGGAATCCGGCATGTATGAAGGCGCTAGACCATTAAGAGCTTTGTTTACAAGCAGAAGGACTTCAAAATCTATTCTGAAAAATATAGGGAGCCAATGCAGTGCAGCTAATACAGGAGTGATGTGCTCTCGCTTTCGGGCTTTTGTTAAAAGTCTAGTAGCAGCATTTTGAATTAGTTGTAATTTTTCAATTGCGTTTTTTGGAAGATCCGTAAAAAGAGCATTGCAGTAGTCCAGTCTACTTGAAATAAAAGCATGAATTAGCTTCTCAGAATCCTGCTGAATTAAAAACGGACGTACCTTGGCAATGTTTCTTAAATGAAAGAATGCTGTTTTAGTGACCTTAGTTATATGTGGTTTAAAATTTAAATCAGAGTCTGAAATGACACCTTGGGTTGTGACTTTTTTAATCTGGGGAGCAACATTTCCTAACATGTATAAAAGTCCATTGCTTCTGGTTTTGGGTCTGACTAAAAGTATTTTTGTCTTATCTTCATTCAGTTTGGGGAAGTTATTGCTCATCCATAAATTAATTGCAGACAGACAGGCAGTCAGGGAGCATAAGGCATTGCGATCATTGGGTTCGACAGAAATTTATAATTGCGTGTCATCAGCATAGCTGTTTAAGTTAACATTGTGTTCTTTGATTATATTGTCTAATGGAAGCGCATTCAACAAGAAAAGTAGCGGACCAAGGCAACTCCCTTGTGCAACACCAAAAGATGTCATATTTTTCTGACTTGTGGTTGCCAAGGCTTACATGTCTCCCAGTGATATATATTTTGAACCAATGAAGTGCAGCTTTAGAAAGTCCTACCCAATTTTCAAGGCAATTCATTTGAATATTGTGGTCAATTGTGTCAAAAGCAGCATTCAGTTCTAGAAGAATAAGAATTAAAACTAAGTTTGCTTCAACACTTTATCTAAGATCATTATCTATTTCTGTTAGAACAGTCTCTGTGCTATGTCTCAACCTAAAATCTGACTCGGACTTCTCTAAAATTATGGTTTCACAGCAGGCCCATAAAGCGTTATTCAGAAGTAATTTCGCTAGCGTTGGCTAGCTAACGTAACATTTGGAGCCTATAGTGTTAGGTTAACGAACATCTGCTAACAGCAGTATCACATTATGTGATGGTCAATAAAAGTAATTACTGTGAAGCAGACAAACTGTGCCTTCCAATTTATGAGCAACAGCTTTATCCACAGCCAAAACTTCTACGAGTTTGGTTTTGGTTCTGGAATATTAAAAAATAAAATGTATTCTCCTTACAACCCCTCTGGGAGGTGAATGTCACAATTACGAGTGCTCCAGGAGCAACGTTAGATCATATCTATTTATAAGAGAGCAAATCTGAAGGGCGTTTGCATAGGAGTCAATGGAGCGCCTCCAAGAAAGCAATGACGCAGAGCAGGGGTATCATACTGGTCCATAATTCATAGACATTGCTGGGGTGCAAGATATGCAGATATCTTGGACCGGTCACCTTACTCCTAGTTTAGCAGCAGAAGGAACAAGATGCCAGATCACTGTGCGGCATATTCCTGTTCAAATCGGCGGACCATCGAAAACGGGGGATTACTTTTCACAAGTAAGATTGAACATTACTATTGGTTGTATTTTGTGAATTGAATATTACTGTACTGTATTTATGTGTATTTATGCCCACCAGCGAAATTGTAGCCAGCTTGCTAGGCTATGTTTAGTGCCAATGTTCACCCGGCTATGGAGCTGAGACTTTATACGGCATATACCATAACGCTGACTTAGATTACAACAGACACAAGAATGCTACTGTTGAAATAAAACAAATGTTACTGGTATAACATTGACCAGCAAATTTTACACAGGTGGCACAGACTGTATTATTCACATTAATGCCATGGTCATTTGCCAGCAATAGTGGAGCGGGTAACTTGAGAATAGCAGGGAAAAAGTGCAAATAGTGATACAAGCATGAAATTCGGCATAACTATTCTTCTTTGTCTCCTGTCTCATAATCAACCTCCGGCCACACAGAATTTGACAGTTTTTAGCTGCGACCAAGCAGCTCTATGAACGCTTCTGTCTGTCCGTCCGTCTGTCTGTCCGTCTGTGACGCCTTTTTCACCATGTTCCTGTCGTCGTATCATCATGAAATTTTCAGGAGTTATTGACCTTCACCAAAGTGATGTCCATGCGCAAGGTCGAGGTCAAAGGTCAAGTTCACAGAGGTCATGACCTTGTTTGCGGGTTTTCGCGCTGTAACTCGTTAGAATTCATGGATCGCTATGAAATTTTGGAAATAGCTTCTAGGCATAGAGGAGGTGTTCCATATTGTTTTTCAAGGTCATCCGTCAAATCCCAAGGTCACAAAGGCAAAAAAGAGTGTCAATTTTGCCCGATTTCACGGTTTTCGCACCGTAACTCAAGTTTAATTCAATGAATGGCTATGAAATCTTACGAGAAGCTTCTTGGTATAGAGGAGGGGTTCGCTATTGATTTTCAAGGTCATTTTTCGAATCCCAAGGTCACACCGGTCAAAAAAGATTTGATTTTGCCCCGATTTCACAATTTTCTTACCGTAACTCCACTTTAACTTGATGGATGGCTATTTCATCTTAGAACAAGCTTCTTGGTACAGAGAAAGGGTCACCTATTGATTTTCAAGGTCATTTGCCAATTTCAAGATCACACTTGTACAAGAAACCACCAGTCATGGACACTAGGCCACGTGACGGATGCTCGGCGAGGTCGCAGCTATTAGATCCTTCTGATCTACTTGTTCAAAATGGCTTCCTTCCGATATGAATATCGTCACTGTCGGGCGCAAACCTCCAATGTCCAAAACTATTACTTTTCAGGAAATAAAGAAAAACCGCGTGGTTTTGTAATAACTGGACACGACGTCATCAAATTTGGTATTCTGTCTTTACATGTAGTCAGATATTTGAATGTGTCAATACTTTATAAATATTTTATCCACATCAAGCTCACATGGAGTTAGGAGGTTTGTGACCAACGAAAGTGGAGATGCAAGGTTTTTGCCATCACTGATTATGACGGCCGCAGTGGCTGCAGTAGTTCATTGCATTACGGTATCATCAACTTAGAGATGGGAGCGCTTTTGGAAACTCTTACGTCCTGAGCAAATCTTGAAATAATGAAGATGAAAAAAAAACGAGGCATCGCGTTGCGAAGCAAAAGTGTGGGTTCGCTCCCCGCCTCATATCAACCAGCAGTGGCCGTATCTACCAGCAGTGCTCGGCAGCTCTTTTCAGAAGTAGCGCGCAATTGGCCAATGCGCTACAGGGATGCAAATTAGGAAGGGTCTGCTGGGAAGGTTTATGTAGATTAGAGTTCCCCTAGGTGCCTCCAGTTGACCAGACAGGCCCTGATAAAGAAGAATCTGAGCTTTAACTTTAGGCAGAATATTTCCTTCTACTGCCTTTACAAAAGATAGAATGATGATTTTGAACATAGGAGTAGCCGAGGGGAATGTGTCAAGGGACATACTTGCAAACTGTGTAAAATTTCCCTGATATGAGGAAAGGGGCCGGACATGTGGAAAAGCCAAGGTGATCATACAAAGTTCCCTGATTAAGTATTCCAGATTGGAGATACTGAATTACAAAAAAAAAAAAAAACTTTTACTTTAAAACGTGTCGGCATCCAGCCGTTAGACCGGTGTACTCTGATTACTGGACGCTTTCACCTGCTAATGACTCACCGTGTGTGTAGAAGTTTGTTTCCTGAGGAAGGCTGGACACCCAAATGTGTTTAAATAACAGTTTTGATTATGTTCTGTCTGTAGAGATTGCCGTAGAATAAATGTGCTTCGTCTTTTTTTTTTTTTAAATAAGTATGACTTTCAATGAAGTATCTGAAGATAGCTAGCGAGAGACAGGCTGTGAATAACGTTGCTCTGGTAATTTCTTATCACATCGCTGGCAAGTGCAGTACTTTGACACGTTGTTAAAATCGATGAATCAGGTACACTGCATACTTTTTGATTGAATTTGCAGTAACCGAAGCCTTATATGAAAACACTTTGGGCTGTTTACCGCAGTGAAATACGACAGTAATGTATCCGCTCCTCTTGTTGATGTACTTTAACCTCCTGAGACCCGAGCTTTGAATATTTTTGCATTTTTGATTTCTCCAAGCGGTTTGGGATTAGTTGGACCTTGTAAGTATAAAAACTAAATATTGTCTTCGAACAGGAAGTAGTTTTTGAAAAAAATGATGTCCTTATATGGGGACAATGGGTTTATTTTACTGCATTATGCAATAAAGTCACCAATGCGTAACACAGTATGTAACTTGTGAACTCTGTATTGCACCAAGGTGCAAATGTACTAAGTCCAGCACTATGCCACCTACTGAAGCAGCACAAATTTTTCATGCCTAATAGATTGAACTTTAGTGGCACATTCTTTCAAAATGGACAGGCTCCTGGTCTGCGTCATTGTACTGCCCCATATAGTGCAGTGGCTGCTGACCATCTTGGTCCTGCAGACTTTCATCTTCAGCCTCAAACTGAACTAAGTCTGGAGTAAATACAGCAGACTTCCAGTGTTCTCATGCATCTTTTCTAAGTTCTTGCTGGCTCATTGGGAGTGCCAGCACTTCTACTACAAAACCCAAAACCAGTGAAGTTGGCACGTTATGTAAATCGTAGATAAAAACAGAATAAAATGATTTACAAATTCTTTTCAACTTATATTCAATTGAATTCACTGCAAAGACAAGATGTTTAATGTTCAAACTGAGAAACTTTTTTTTTTTTGCAAATAATCATTAACTTAGAATTTAAAGGCAGCAACACATTGCAAAAAAGTTGGCACAGGGGCCTTTTTACCACTGTGTTACATCGCCTTTCCTTTTAAAGACAGTAAACGTTTGGGAACGTTCACCTGTGGGATGTTCCAAATAAGTGTTTGATGAGCATTCCTCAACTCTCTCAGTCTTTGTTGCCACTTGTGCCAGCTTTTTTGAAATATGTTGCAGGCATCAAATTCCAAATGAGCTAATATTTGCAAAAAATTACAAAGTTTACCTGTTCGAACATTAAGTAACTTGTCTTTGCAGTGTATAATTGAATATAGGTTGAAAAGGATTTGCAAATTATTGTATTCTGTTTTTATTTACGATTTACACAACGTGCCAACTTCACTGGTTTTGGGTTTTGTACATTAACGATTATGCAGTCCTCCTCTGTATGGATGAATCTGGTAACTGTCATTATCTTTACTTGCATTTAAATGGAGCTGAGGTTCATTGTCATTATCATCACTGCTCCACTGATCAGATTCTGATTTTATATGAGTATATATACTCATATGAGTATAAGTATAATGCTCATCATTCACACCAGGATCAGCATCATCACAATCAGACAAATTTTCCACCTCAGAGTTCTCTCCTGTTATTGCAGTCAGCAACTGTTCTGCTCTTGACAGAGGAACATGCCCTAGAGATGTATCATACAAAAATAAAAACAATATGGAATAATTTGTACATGGAAAAAGTCTTTATACTCTTGTAAACTGTTGGTTTCTTTTCAAATCTTCTCAAGCTTTCCTTACTTTTACACTTTCACTTTGCATGAACAAAGTCCCAATGTCCTCAAACGAGTACACTCTACTTACCAGCGTCCTAACTTGTTACAGTTGCTAAAGCTTTTTGAATTTGTATGCCATATCAAACTCCAAGCTTTAATAAACATAAATAATTTCATTTCAACCATAAAATTTGAGGCAGGATTGCACCTTTTGCACTTCTATATCGGTCTCGGCCAAAGAACATTTCAGTAGACAGGGCAGCCATCTTGTTTCAACACTGATTGGTGAATTTTGCTTTTTCAACCACCTGATGGCAGCAAAAAGTGTCTACTTATGAGGGCAACAGGTCTAAGTGGGTTAGAATTAAGTATAAGGTGCTGCAAACCCAAAATTTAATGTCCTCATATGAGAACGCAGGGTATCAGGAGGTTAAAATATAGCGGAGGGGTGGGGGTGGAGTTAGGATGTTTGGTCGACAGTTTCAGGATCCAATGGAGTTAGGAGGTCTAGTCACAGGCGGTTTCAAATACTTTCAGTGGTTAAATATTTGTAAAACCACATTCAGACATAAAGGGTGACCAATAGTATTGATTTATGGAAAAAAATAAAAATCATGATTTTTGGACATAGGAGGTTTGCGCCCGACAGCGACGATATGGACATTTAATTCCTTAGAAACTTAAACATTTCTTTATCATTGTCAGTATATGCTAAAATATTGAGAGCAAGCCTACAAGTATGAAGATTATGTAAAATAGTTTCTAGAAACACCCAAAATGGCTGTCATCATATCCAAAAAGGCCGCCAAAGAGCAAAATATTTGCATATAAGTTCATATGTGCGCTAAAAGGCATGTAATAGATTGATCTGGGGTAAATCTAGCTGGATCAGTTTATTTTTGCAAGTAAGAAAATAATGAAGCTCTTTTTAATTAATTTTCATTCTAATTTGAAAACATGAACATAAAGGTAAATGTAACATTGTAATAGTGTAGTGTCATTGCACTACCAGGGCACACTGGTTGACACTATAGCTGTGAAACTCAGCATGGGGTTCAATGCTAACTAATGGTAGAAATTTGTCATTAGTTTCCCAAATGCTGTTTCTTGAATTGACAGGATGTGCCAGCGTGGGAGAGCCGAGCCAAAGAAGACGGGGCTATAGTCTTCTGGAAGGTGTACAGATCACACGGGAATTAAATAGCATTGGAAGAATGCTCGGGCAAGGGGTAGGATTGTAACATATCTGAGCCTAGTTATATCCCATATCTGAAAGTGCTTACATGTTGTATAGGTGGTAAAACGATAAGGATTGGAAGGGTTGGTTTAGTTTATCTCTTTATGACTGTAAGAATGCCAAGATATATGAATTCACAATGATTGTGTTGAAAATATGCTACTTTTGTAGCATATAGGCTGAAAATATTCAAAATATAGAGCAAATTTGCCACCATTTTGAAAATGTGTCGGCCATCTTAGATATAACTATAAATTGAAGTGGCCGGAGGTTGATTTTGTTTTATGTGGATATTAAGAGTTCTCATGCAAAGTCTGTTGCTTGTATCACCATTTGCACTTTCTTTCAACTACCCAGCTCCACTACAATATCAAATCAAAGCATTCAGAAACTTTTGGTGATTCACAATTCACAATTTAAACTTTGTCCTAACTATTTTGGAATTGGGGCTGCATATCCTCATTGGAAAAAGTGCCCAATAGCAACCTTATTTTTTAAATATATTTTTTAGATTATTTATTTATGAACAGGGGTTCTATGCATTTTGCTATTACCAGAAGCTGGCACCTATACGACCATGGTGGAATGCACCAAGAATAGAGAGCACGCAGTCTAGTTTTTTCTGTACGTCATTGGTCGGACATCTGTCGGAACCTGTCCAATGCTGCTTGTGATTGGCCAGCCTGCATTTCTGAGGCGTGGCTTAGCGGACAGACTTTTTTTTTAAGTGGAGACAATAAAATCAATTTTAAATCTATAAAATAATTTTTTTTCAATATTTTGTGCCAAAGTATTGATTTCTTCAGCATCAGCCTTGTAATAAGCGGGATAATGTACATTAAGCCGGCCATGATTGCAAAATTGACCCCGTCAGGATGATTCAAGACTCCTCTGTGAACCCTGTCTGGGTTTATTCAGTAATAATGACTGTGTTAGAGCCATAATGATATTTAGGTCTATTTGGAGCTTTACTTGACTGGTTTGATAGTGATTGGTGACTTATTCTTTAATTCATCCACATGAATGTGAAAATGGGGCCTCAGTTTTAGTCCATCCAAATGTCAGGTTATATTGTTTACAAGAAAAAGAAATCCAACTCATTTTTATTACAGCATACGTGGAGTGATTCTTGAAAGAGTTAGTAGAATTAAAGATCTTGGTGTCATTTTTGAAGACAGTTTGACCTGGAATTCCCATATGGACCATATCATAACAAAGGCAAATAGCTCATGGTTTATGATCAGAGGAATTGCGGGTGATTGTGGTGAACCTCAGCTTTTGTCAACTTTGTATAAATCTCTGGTTTGTAGTCAATTGGAATATTGTTCAATTACTTGGGATACCCATATAAAGAGGAATTTACAAGCCTTTGGAGGAGTACAGAGACACTACTAGGCATATTTTGGGCAATGACCTCAACTATAAGACACATTTGGTCGCTCTGAATGTTCTGCCCATTTCTTTGAGAACAGAAATGCAAGACCTTTTATTTTTTCACAACTGCATTCTTCGACAATGTAATGAACTATGTTGACTTCCACATAAGACGAGGAGAGGATCTTTTATTGAGGCAACCTTATATTAGAACCCGGTCTTTTTATGCTACTTATTTGAACAGAATACCTGTGGAATAATGTGCCAAATTAATTTTGTGCAATTACAAATCCTCTAATGTTTAAAAGATGTTTATCTGAATTTTATGCTTCCAGATTAGAGGATTTTAATGCAGATATTTCTTGTTCCTGGGTAAGCTTTTGTAGACGTCACTCTTGCAGGCCGTCATAAGTCTTTTTATCATTAATATGTGATTGTTTTTTAAATTGACTCTGTATATATGGTGCTAAAGGCATGTTTTGCTCTTTCTGGGGTGCCAGTCAAGACGTGTTTATTGCCTACAGGTACTCCCTTTCCCCTCTACTTTTATGTCGCCTGAAATGTTTTATTTTGTAATGCTGTACTTTGTATTTTTCTGCTGAGTGGATAAAGTTTTTAAAATAAATTAAAAAATACATTTATTCTTTTCTCACATTTATATTCTTATGTGTTTGTAATGCCCATCTGGATATATGCTCCTTTAATTTCTCCCCTAATCTGGTTAAACCTAGTAGCTCAATTTTTGGTGGAAATTGAGTCAGACCCATTTTTGCAGTGACTAGGTTACGAAGCACCAAATAAAGTACCTACAGTCGTCATTGAGAATACACATTCTCTTTTCTTTTCTATTTTTTTTACAGCAAGTTTATCCTGAAGGACTTAAGTTGTTTTCAGTTTTCTCAGTTTCATGAAAGTTAGTTACTAGGTTTTACCAGATTAAGGGCAATTTGTCCTTCTATCGTAATTTGTACTGCGGTTGTAAATTGATCCTACTGTCATAAAGTGCAGCTATTGTGGTAAATGAGAATAATAGCGTGCATGCTTTTGAAACACAAGTTAATAGTACTAGACCAGTGTCTTTCCTTTGTTAGCTGAAAATTTCTGAGAAAATCATCTGTTTGTTCCTTTTATATATATTGGCCCTGTTTCCTGTTTTGGATTGCAGTGTTGGAAAAAACAAGTCAGAAACCTCACGTCCTGCAGAAGTGGCAAAGAGGGTTTTTTAATTTTTGACTTTTTACGGACTTTTGGAACTAAAAACGGCTCACCATGACAAAAGTAAGCTCACTTGTGTACTTTGAGGGATAACCATCAATAGATTGAACACAAGAGTGATGATGACATCATATTTGCATTACCCAAAGTGAAGTACATGTACGCCATATTGATTCATCCAACTTCTTCCTTAAATGAATGGTTTCCTATGAGGCCAGTTTGAAATAAGTTAATATAATCTTTAAAATACCAAGGTGTGCGGTTGTATTTTGCAGCAATATTAATTCGAAGGGCTGTAATGAAATGTTTCATGCGTAAGTTATTGTAGAAATGCAGATATATTACTTTAATGAAGAAAATCGGATTTCCATACCAGCTAGCTAATTAGCCGTCCTATTGACTTGAAGAGACCGCTGAATAAGGGTAAACGCTGGTAATAACCTCACCGTTGAGGTGAATGCGTTGACTTGGCAGTTAATAAAATTAGCAAGGTGGCTACTTGTAATTGACATTCAATGGCAATACTTCTTACCTGCAAAATATTTAAACTTGCATTTCCATTTAACAACATTGGCATTAGCTATATGATTCAATATAAAAAAATTTGGTTAACGGAAAAAATTCTGGACCGGGATACAATAAGGTGAGGAAACCAGGAAGTAATTTGAAAACCTGAACAAACATACATTGACTTTTCTTATAACAACAAAAACCTCCAAGCAATTATGTCACAGGAGGGTCATTAAAAAGCCTTGGTCACGTTTACTAGTTAATTTTTCTGGTCACATGTTAGCGTTGATATGTTACCCTATCTTCATTTAATACAGCACACTTCCGTTTCCCTGTGAAATTTCTTCAA